>OX104070.1:51405233-51423803 GCA_944474145.2 Dicrocoelium dendriticum | reverse complement strand
GGGGGCGGAAAAACAAAAAGAAGCGGATCGACTGGCTAAGCTAGAGCAAAAGCTGGAAAGGATGACACAACACATCGTGGCGCCTCGAATTCCTTGTCAGAAGACACGCCAGATGGGATGATAGTTCCTTTGTGAGGAACTGGGACAATAGAGGCGCCAATGCGCATCAAGACGTAATGCTTCCAGTGTTGTATAAACTGTACTGCCTACGTGTTGGAGAAGGCATACTCGGAGTGCTGCACAAAGTTGCGATTGATGCGATGGTTGAGGTGAATGTGAAAATGTCGGGAGCTCAAACAACTCTTTGTCATGTCACCGTCCTTGGTACGGACTTTCCCTAAGTCGGCGAGGCCATTATTGACTTGAAACGAGGAAAGCTGATTAGGAAATACTGATTTATACCAGTTGCTCGCGGAGAAAGATCCACACTGGTGCGTTCGGTCGTGGCCGTTTTATACACAATTACAATTGCTCGTAGGAACGTATAACACCCTATTCACGGGCGAGTTTTGTGACTTGATAGAATACACAATTCCGCTATCGCATCAGCAGTAATGGCCGCATGGACCCAAAAATAACCAATATATCTAGAGGCTGAGTTCAGAAGACAGGTGCGGGAGATGTTGAATGTAGGTGTACTCGGAGAAGTACACAGTTCCATTAACCCCCTAGTCATATTGGTGAAGACCAACCCTAAGTACGGCTTTTGTGTGAATTTCAGTAGGCTGAACGAAACTTTGCTGAGTCTTTTCGTCCCGGTACCGTCAGTCACAAATATTTTCAACAGACTAAATACAGACAGTCAAGGGTATTCTTGATACTGGACCTGAGACCTAGTTACTGGCGGCTAGCGATCAAACAGGAGGACTGGAATAGGACAGCTTTACAGTCGACGATTAGTAATACGAATTTAAAAGTATGTCGTGTGGATTATCTGGTGCCCCGTTCATCTTCCATAGTTTGATGCTTCCCCTGCTGAACGGATTAGAGCATGTGGCCGTGAATGGAGACCACAACATGGTAACGAATCGGAACTAGAACACTAACGTCACCTAAAAACAAAGTTGCATAAGTTGAGTAGTCACAAGTAAGGTAAATGCAGCTAAAGTAAAAATTGTGAAAACCCGTCACATTGCTTGGTCACATAATCGGTGAGGGTGAACTTGTAGGACCAAGCCGCATTTTGACCAAAACAGGTTACCAGTAAGGGATACCATCGGATCAGCTGTCATTTCCCGCTGCCATATCTACCAACATTCACAACCTCCATCCAACACATCATCAATCATAGAACTGTGAAGCTAACTAGTTAAAGTAGCCTTACCATCATTTCGCTTCTTTTAATGTTCTTCCGCAACTATTCGTGGGAGCATTAAAATACAACAATGGGAATACATCATTTTACTTCTTTATGACACCCAAAGACGGCGGGAGATCAACTCCAAAGTCTGCACCTAACCAACGCTCCTACAAATTGTTGAACCCGATGTGAGCTCGGTGGTTTGGACACAACCCAATTCATTGGGTGAGGCGTGCCCATTTTCGTCGTTATTATTACTTTCATGTATGCGAATATGACAGACCAACAAGCAGGGGAAAGTAACACTCTAGCAATAAACGATTACCGCCTGCCCCTTGGGTTCTAACATTTGGTGCCGTGACCTCGCAAGTCATGAAGATTCCCTGGCCGGAACCATTTGAAGACGGGGATGTGAAGGCGTTTTTGGAGGATTTCGAGGTGGCAGAGGCGGTAGGACTGAAGACGGACCGGGCGAAGATGGCCCCCCTGGTGAGTCTCCTCAAGAGCAGGGCCAAGGCGGTTCTGGAGGCGGCGCGAAGAGGTCCGGTCAAGTTGGAGTGGACCACCGCGAAGGAAGCGTTGCTCTCTGGCCTGTACACGCCAGCGGACCGCCAGGAGGCGATGCGACGGTTCAAGGATTCGCGGCTTGGTGCTGGGACGGATCCCATCGTGTTTACGGTGCACTTCGGGAGCTTGTTGGACCGCGCCTTGCCGGGGTTGGATGGGCCGTCAAAGACGCAGTTGCTGGTGGATCAGTTTTTGGCCGGCCTCCCACAGCCAACCGCGGAGCGCGTTCGGATTGCGAATGCTACTCGGAAGATGTAATTGGAGGAGCTGGTGCAAGTTACTCGAGACCTGGGCGATGCACCACTAGCTGCGCTGAAGAAAGAGCCTCATGAGAATGTGGAGCGGATGAACAAATTGGAACGGATGATGGAACAGCTTACGGAAGACATCAATGGGCTTCGCGTTCAGCGTTATCGGGTGCGCACCAAGGGATGTTGCTTCATCTGCGGGAAACCGGGGCACTGGAAGAGACAATGTCCGCTGAGGCGTGGTATTACTCGTGTGACGAATAAACGTGCGAAACATTTTTCTTTTCGGATCGAGGATGGTGTACTTGGGGAGTTGAGCAGAAGTGCGGTTGAAGCAATGGTGGAAGTAGACGGAACGATGGAAAGGTGTCTGATCGATACGGGTGCCGCAATGTCAGTAATCAACCATCAGCGAGGTGAAAAGTTTCAGTCCTGCTGCACGATCGTAAGAGCGGTTGGCGGTCATTCAGTGGGAATTGATGGGATAGCCGAACACACCGTGGGAATCGGGGGACGAAAGCGAACACACTTTTTTCTCGTGTCACCAGATGCGAAGCAAACCATATTGGGAGCAGATTTCCTGGAGCTCAATAAAGCTGTCATTGATCTAAAGCGTGGGAAATTGCTAATGGGATGCGGGTCACTACCACTCATTAATCGTGGAGAAATGAGATCTTCGCAGTCGGTCGTTACTGTGTTACATTTGAGCCCATCTTTGCAGTCGCTGCTCAACAAATACCAACCCTTGTTTATGGATGACAGCAGCCAATATGGGTTTTGCGATTGGATCGAGCACACCATTCCGCTAACTCGCCAACCGTATCGGCCCCATGGACCTCGAAGGATACCAATCCATCTGGAGGCTGCGGTGAACAGGCAAGTGCAGGAAATGCTGGACGCCGGCGTGATTGAGCAGGCACATAGCCCGTAAAACTCTCCTGTGGTCTTAGTGAAGAAGACGAATGGGAAGTACCGATTCTGTGTCGATTTCCGAAGACTGAATGGAATTTCCTTGACTCGCTTCGTTCCAGTTCCATCAGTTGCTGACATCTTTGATCGGCTGCAGCAGTCGAGGATATTCACGGTCCTGGACTTGAGATCAGGATACTGGCAACTGGCAATAATACAGGAAGATCTAGAGAAGACGGCGTTTACCGTTGGTGAGAAACAGTACCAGTTTAAGAGGATGCCCTTTGGATTATCAGGAGCCCCGTTTGCCTTCCGACGTCCAATGCTGCGAATGCTGAATGAATTGGAAAACGTGGTTGTGTACGGGGATGATATCGTGGTGTATAGCCAATCAGAAGCGGAACATATCCATCATCTCGAGGCAGTTCTGGGACGCATTCAGCAGTCGGGACTTCGTACAAATGGACTAAAATCCCAGATCGGAATGACCTGTGTCACCTTATTGCGCCATAAAGGGGGGCAAGGCGAACTGAAACCACTACCTGAGAAGATAATGACGATACAAGGCAGCCCAGTTCCCACATCGAAACGCACTCTCCGTACATTCCTGGGCCGCGCCGGGTACTACAGCCAATTCGTCAAGGATTTTAACACTTTGGCGCACCAACCCATATCACCCGCAAACAAATGGCCTGACGAAAAGTAACAATAGAACAATCAAGGAGTGGATAACAGCAAAAGGTGGCGACTGGGAGGAAACGCTGCCGCTACTGTTGCTGGCCCATCGAGCAACCAAACAGGCTTCCACAAAGAAATCACCATTCCATTTGATGTACGGTCGACAACCTCGTCAACCTGTGGACCGAGAGATTGGCATGTGGCCAACTTGCCGTATATCTCCCGAGGAGACACGGAATAACCGGAAGACCGCCAACCGCAATCTACAGGCGACTCAGACGCGGAGGATGGCGAAGTTCCAGACCAACAAAGGAGGAAGGAATATCGAGTTTCAGATTGGTTCGAAAGTGAAGTACAGGGACCATCAACGCTATCCCACTTGCGGCGCAGGGGAGAGGAAACTCCTAGCGAAGTGGAAAGGACCGTACGAGGTAGTCGACCGGCGAGGCCCAGTGTATACAATCGCTCGGCAAGGTGAATCGCGGAGAGTGAATGCCGGCTAGCTGAGGAAGTGGTACGAATTGGAGGAGGAAACACGCTCATACAGTGAACATCCTCGGCGGTCAAAAAGACTCCGACGGAAGGCAGCTGACGCGAGTCCTTTGGAGGGGGAGGAGTGTGGTGGATTAAAGGTAGATACCGCTGCGCCGGGTATAAGTAGTGTGGTGGTGCAAGATGACACACCAACAGCGAGCCCTGCCGACTTCTCCAAAGTTGAAGATGACATCAGGATTACAGTTCCATGCGCACGAAGAGGGAACACAGAGGAAAGCACCAGTTGGGGAACACTCCATGGAGATCACGCAGATGAGCGGACACCTCCAAGATATGAACGTGCACACCTAGTGTAAGCCACTCTAGCAATTAACGATTACCGCCTGCTCCTTGGGTTCTAACAAAGTGATATCGGAATCAGTGCTGTGCTGAAGCAAAAGCGGGGGAAGATCGAGTACGCTAACGGATTTGGACACCATCGGAATGCAACTATTCGACTACGGAGTAGGTGTGTTTGGCAGTTGTCTGTGCACTGGACGAGGGGCGGTCGCACTTACTGGGTACACGGTTTTGCGTCGAAACTGGTGGCAAATTGTTGAAAGGGATAGGTTATTCCAAAAACCCCAGTGGCAAGTTGACGAGATAGGCGCAGAGCCTACAGTATTACTACTTCACGGTAAACCATATGTCAGAGAAAAGCAACGGAACGGCGGCTATTTTTATCGTGCAGCGCCAGCGAGGATGATTTGTCGAGCGTCGTTTTCGCTGTCAGTGGTTTAGTGCTGGAGCAGGCTCCTGGAAATTTGGCGACTGAACATCGAAACACAGACTACGGAACAGGGTACTAACAGCACGAATAATGAATCAAGCTGCTGAAGCCAACAGTCAAGGTCAGCGATTTGGGTCTTCTTTGCGTAATCTGAAATAGCTGTACGGAAATGAAGCCATAATTCTGATGTGGACACAAGGGCCAGAAGCCACACTTGTGCCGGTGATTCTCACGAAAATGAGGAAAACGTTGGTGAACTCTATTGCGATTAAGATCTTTATGCTCGGAATGACTAAGGTTTAATTCACAGCGAACCGATCTCTCAATTTTGATTGCGTGTTCCACCCCAACAACACAGCGGGTCCTTCAAATTAAACTTGGTATTTCTTACCGCTGTGCCAAGCCTTACACAAGGATCGCAGTGGCATATGGAGCCAGCTATCAACCGTGAACCACTAGGATTCGAGTTCCAACCCATCTCAGACTGTCTCCATCTGATGAGTCAGAAGCAGGAGGAGACCGTCGATCATGTGGTGTGTGTGTTGTCGGGAGCAACATCGAGACACCTAAATTGCGGATACGGTTCTTGTGATTGGAATGACAGAGGCCTACATGCAAGTGCACCGGGGTCACAATACGGATTGTGTGTGAAGGGTGCCTCCCTCGCCTGAATGGACGCTTGATTCCCAATCAAAACCCGAAGTCGCTGCCCCCACCCAGTACAGAGAGAAGACCAGATCGGACAAGCAGAGCAACAGGGATGTATTAGCAAAGCAAACTGTTCATTATACAGGTGAAATGGCAAGTTTGTGAATGGTGTTTAAAGCGCACGTGGAAAGCTCTGGAAAGGTCAAGTAACAGCAAATCAATGAACGACGCCCTCGCGTTAATTGGCCGCTTCTCCCGGTTGGCTCTCTGTTCGCCCCAATCAGGGCGGGTGAGTTTGGATCGTTTGCGCGGCGACGGGGTCCTGGCTTGTTGGCATCGCGGATTCCTTCTTGACACTTCCCCCTTTGAGTTGTGTTGTACGATTTCAGGTTGAGGTTGACTTGCATGGGTGACACGGATTTGCGTCGCCGCTTCGGCCTCTGTGCTGCTAGGTTTCGGGGGGCATGTTGTGGTTGCTGTGTTGGGGCATGTTAGGGAGTCTTCGCTTCACCCGCGTCGACCATTGTGTTCAGAGGTAACTGCGCTGCTGGTACTTGTTGTTGCAGTTGTTCACCAGTCCCTGCCTCTAGCAGCTGATTGGCATGTCCTACCCAAATTGCCGTCCCAACCTGAATACTTTAGATCACGTTACCACTTTTGTATATCACACGGCCCATACCTAATTTAGGATAGTGGATGCGATAATCTCACGCCAGAACTTGTTGGCCAACATCAAAGGCTCGCTTCCGAGCACCGTGTCGGATGTTGAATTGACACTCCATCTGATAGTTGTGGGACAGTAACTGATCCTTTCTAGGTCGGTCTGAGGACATCATGCGACACACGGATTTTCCTTTGAAACAAAGTTTCAGCCGGAGGTAGTGCGTTCACTGTCTGCGGATTTGGAGTTGTGCGATAGGTCAGAAGAAATGTGTCAAGAATCTCCTCCAGGGTACCTTACGCTTTCATTTTAGCAAGGCTCTTTTGAGTATATCCACAAAGCGTTCCGCTTGCCCGTTCGATTGTGGGTGGAAAGATGGAGACCTTACATGGGCGATCGCGTTTCTGCGACAGAATACAACGAATTCAGAGGAGGTGAATTGTGTACCAATGTCCGAAAGCCACGTGTGGGGAACACCGAAACGAGAACATATCTGTCTGAGAGCAGATATAGTGGCTGCTGCGGTGGTTCTCACCACTGGAATCAACTCTGGCCATTTACTACGGGTATCGACAACGATAAGAAAATGATGACCGTCAATTGGACAGGAAAAGTCGACCTGTACCCTTGACCATGGTTCCGTAGATATTGGCCAGGATTGCAATTCCGTCTTCCTTGGCTGTTTAGGTACACTGGCACATCGGGACAGTTATTCGTTAAATTCTCTATCTGGGAATCCATATAGGGCCAATACACATAGTTTCGTACCAGCGATTTCATGCGATTTATTCCTGGGTGACCAGTATGCAACCGTCGAAGGACTCACTCTTGAAGGATGAGTGGAACGATGACGCGATCTGAAAACAGCAGACAATTGCTGACGACTGATAGTGCTTCCTTTCGTTGGTGGAATTGTTGAAACTCCGGCGTTGTAACTCTCTTAGGCCAGCCATTGAGGTGGAAATCGATCACGTGTTGTAGGGTAGTATTATGATGGGTCATTTTCTGCACCATTTCGAACGTTCCTGGTAAGGTACCGAAAATGTCAGGCACAACTTGATGTACTTGGGGTTCTACGGAGCTTTGAGCAACTACCAAATCCGCTTGTTCTTGATGCTGTGTACCAATTAAACGAGATAACGCATCCGCTTGACCAACGTTGTGAGTAGATTGGCATTTGACGACGGAATCGTATCCAAGTAAAACCGTTGCCCAGCGTTGGAGACGACTGGCCGTGCAGACTGGAATGTCTTTCTTTGATCCAAAGATTGCGACCAAGGGTTTGTGGTCAGTGAACAGCGTGAATTTCCGTCCATGGAGCATTTTGTGCAGTCGCTTGACTGCACACACTATAGCCAGAGCTTCTTTCTCAAGCTATCCATAGTTGCGTTCCGCTGGGGTGAGTGATCCGGCTGCATGTGCCACAGCTTTGACTGCTCCACTACCGTAGTCTGACGCGTCAGCAGCAACTATGATCTCCAGCTCCGGATTGAAATGAGTTAGCAATAGGTCAGAACACAATGTAGACTTGACATTATCAAATTCGGCTTGACATTCAGGCGACCACAAAAAGTTGCGATCCTTTACCAGAAGTTCATTGAACGGTCCTCATAGCCGATGCATTTCGGACACAAAAGAGCTGTAATGGCTGATCAACTTCAAGAATGATCTGAGCTTCGCGACATTGTCAGGGGGAGGCATCTGTTTTATAGCACTTATTAATTGGCCACGTTGCGTAAACTAATTGCGCTTATCTTCGGTAATTTTGTTGCGTTTGTAGCATTTTAAAGTAACTTGTGGACATTTTTTCTTATCGCGGCTTCCTTGCTAACTAACTTACTTCATATGCTAATTTAGCGAAGAGTTATGCCACCGTATCTGTATGCATTATTCTACTTATTTTATTTCATCTTGTCGTTTCAAGTCATTGGCTGCTGCTTGATATCCCCGGCGTGGTTGCGCCTGAGGTGCCTGTTGACAAAGTGACTACCTGTCTATTACCCACTACCTAGTCCACACTGGCTCCACGAGACAGCTGGTCGTTGCTGGAGGGGACGGGGTGCACGGTCCTTGTGGCCGTGCTAGGCTCGAAGAGTTGTTCCATGCAATTAGTGTGGAGCGGACTACGGTCCAGTCACCGCCTTGTGTGCACTTGATTCCGCAAATACAGCGTGCTTGTGCTTGCCTGTGAAGGAGTGTGAGCCGGCTCCGTTGATGCACTGTGGCTCCCATCCACGTGCCTCCCGGTCTTATTCCTTCAGGTTTGCACTGGATATGGGATGTGTGGTTGGAGCTGTGGGTGGTGCAGCGCAAGCCACCCATGGTCCCTCTGTAGGCGCAGGCGTCCTGTGGCTGGCCACAGTGACAGGCAAATCCGAAACCGGTAGCTGCCAACCATGTTAGAAGGATCTGAACGGCGGCCATCCTTGTCGATGATGAATCCAAGATACTTTACACACTTCATGCCGGTATTGCACTTTTCAACTTTCAAGTGGAAACCGTAGTCGTTAACGCGGTAAAGAACTGCTTCCAGTCTTTCCGTCAGCTCTCGAAAGGTAGACCCTTTGATTATGATATCGTCTAAGTAAGCTGCGACTCCTGATAACCCAGCTAACATCGTATCCATAATTTGTTGAAAAATCGCGGGAGCTGATTTGACACCAAACGGCAATCGCTTGTACCGGTAATTACCTCGGTGCGTATTGATGACCAGTAACTCCTTTGAAGCATCGTCAACTTCAATTTGAAGATAAGCATCTAATAACTCTAGATTTGCAAACTAAGCGCCACCACTGAGCTTAGCAAATAAATCTTCTGTGACTGGCAAAGGATACTGGTGCATTTTTAAAGCAGCATTCAATCCCGTAGTCGGCACAGATACGAACGGTTCCATTGGTCTTCTTGACGACAACAATAGGTGCTGCCCACGCTGAATAGTTCACAGGTTGGATGACGCCGGCCCGCTCCAAACGATCAAGTTCCGCATCAACAATCGGAAGCGCAGCGTACGGTACCGGTCGTTTAGGCCGGAATACGGGTTTGGCACCGTCTTTGAGAGTCAGGCTTGCTTTGGTCTTTGTGCAGCTTCCCAAGTCGTTGCGAAACACAGACGGGAATTTCCTTCGTAGCTGCTCGATCAGGTTGTTGTTTGGTTCGTCACCTTCTGAAGAGGGCCTCGTATATCCGAGCCGGAGGGTATTGCAGACTTGACTCAGGGGAATGTCGAACAGGTGGAGCTTCTGGATCCAGTCGAGTCCAAGCGGATTCAAATGTGACAGCCGCGTAAAGTGCACGACACCGTTTGCCCGAGCAGCGCCAAAAACCATTTCACACTGCAGCTCACTAATGAGATTAATTGAAAATGGACAATGGACAATGGTTTATTACGGGCAAAAAAGCATCGCTTAACAAGTCCTGTGGGATGGAAATTATTGCGAAAATCAATTGCATAATAAAGTGAAAAGCGTTGTGGTAGACTCACCATAGACTTATGTGGAATAACGGAGATGTTCGCATATCAAAGGTATAAATCCATAAATCCATTGGTTAGGCTTTTGGCAAGACACAGTTTGATCGCGTTTTGTAGCCCCTGGCTAACAAGTCATAAAATGAAATGTAAGTGAGACAATGCATCGTCAACACGTTTTTTAAATATCGCCAGACTGGGAGCAGAGACGACATAATTAGGGAGGGCATTCCAAGGCTCACACACGCGGAGAGAAAAGAAATTTCTACGGCATTCAAGCCGGCTATAATGAATTGTCAGTTCCAGAGGGTGACCTCTTAGTTTAGTGTTTTGGTTCAATTCCAGCAGCGGACGGCAAATGTGGTTTGGGTTCTTCAGAATCTGGTAAACCATTATGAGATCCCCCCACAAAAGCCGATATCGACTACTGTACATTCTTAGAGATTTCAGTCTAAGCTGATAAGGCAGATGAAAGAGGCCCCTGACGGTCTTGGTTGCCCGTCGTTGAGCAGTCTCGAGAGCAACGAGATCCTGTTTCTGCCACGCCTGAATAGCATATTCCACGTGAGGTCGCACGTAGGCGTTAAGCATTTGGGGAAATATTGAGGGTTCAAACTGACCGAAGGCTCTGCGAAGAAGGCCGAAGTGTTGATTTCCGGTTCTCCTCGCCTTCTCTGCTTGTTTTGAACACCCGAGATCTTCCTGTACCAATACACCCAAGTCACGCTCCTGAGAAATCTTTGCCAAGGTGTGGTCTCCAAGCTTGTAAGCGCTCACCTGCTGGTGACGCAGATGCATCACTTTACACAGCTATGTTCACTTGAAGCTTGTTCCTCTTTGACCATTCGTAAATGCAATCTAGGTCATGTTGGAGCAGATCCTGATCTGCCTTGTTACTAATCGCCCGCCAAATCTTGACGTCATCGGCGAAAAGCAGGAAGTTTGAGGAGATGACTCTTGCCAGGTCGTTGATAAACACCAGGAATAAACGCGGTCCCAGCACTGAGCCTTGCGGGACACCACATTCCACCTCAATTGGGTTGTAAAGTGATCCCCTAACACGTACTTGGAGCTTTCGTTGGTAAAGGAAGTTGCCAATCCAACTAAGTACAGGATCTCCGATTCCGTAACTCTGTAGCCGTTGAAGTAGGATGCTGTGATCAAGGCGGTCGAAAGCTTTGGAGAAGTCCAGATAGATGACGTCGACTCCGACCCCATCATCGGCCACTTCCGTCCAACTACCTCGTGCAATCAGTAGGTTGGTGGTGCATGACCGGTGTTGACGGAAGCCATGCTGTTCCGCTACCAAGATGTGCATTTTTCCAGGTAGTCCATTAAAGCCTCAGCGATGACTGCTCCCATCACCTTCGCGAGCACAGGGAGGAGAGTCACTGGACGATAGTTTGCAGGATCGGAACGGCTACCGCCTTTGAAAATTGGGGTTATAATGCCACACTTCCACATAGTGGGGACTTGTTGTTTATCAAAGCACCTTTGAAAGAACTGTGACAGTGGTTCAGCTAGCTTGGTGGCCACAGCCTTCAGTGCCTTCGGGCTGATGTTGTCTGCTCCCGGAGAACTATGTTCACGCAGTGAGAGTAAGTTTCTTAGCACACTTGATGGGTTGAAAATAACATTTGTAAACAAAGGTGTCGGTAATGTGCGTGACGTTATGGGATAAGTAGAGGTTGCGATTTCGAAAATTGGGGCGTATTGAGGCCGCAGGGTATGAGCTGCTTCTTCGGCGCATTGTACTCTACCGCCTGTCGTGAAAAGTGGAGGGATTCCATTCTTCACTTTACGAAGATTATTGACATGCCTATATAGCAATTTGTTGTTTGCCATGAATTTTTTGCTAGGCACTATTGATAAGTTACTTTGTCCTCACGTACAAGTGCAGTGCAATGGTTGCGATGGGTCAGGAAATTGCCCCAAGTCTCTGAGTCGGGGTTAATCTTGTAAGCACGCCATGCTGCATCCCTTATCACCAGGCATTTTAGAGTCCTTCTCCTTAGAATTGAAGGCATTTTCGCGGGAGTAAGGGGTTTGGTCTCTGATGCTTTGTTGACGACGTGGCTGAGTCTATTAACGTACTCCGCCCAAACGTTGTCAAGGGGACTTTTGTTTGAGAATTCCCAAGCAGCTGCGTCGGCGAGTTCTTTCAATACGTGGTAGCGTGTGATTGTATGAGTTAGTTCCGAGTATTCTAATGGATACGCTGTATAACACACATAGTTAAACGTTATTACTACATGGTCACTGAGACCTAATGGACTATACATCAATAACTTGTCAATCATGAGTTCTTCATTCGTGAGCACAAGGTCCACTATGGACGGTTTGTTTGCTGTCCTGGATCTAGTGGGCGTGGTGACATGATTGTACAAAGGAACATTAGCGATCAGTTCATGCAAGTCTGTTTTGAACTGCTCACTGGGCGATGCCGAAACCTCCAGATTATGCAGATTGAAGTCCCCGGAGATGAGAATGTGGCTGTACCTAGTGCGTGTTACTCTGTTTAGGCCACGGATCAAGCAGGAATCCATTTCCAGATTGGACGTTGGGGGGCGGTAAACGATAGCTATGAGACATGTATCGTTGTGTCTCAGTCGGAGACGGCACCAGAGTGAGTCGGTAACGTGTGTTTCCAGGTCCTCAACTATTGTACATTTTAGATCGCTGCGGTAGTAGAGTAGGACCCCATCTCCTCTGCTGGGGCGGTGGTTCCGGATGAGTGACATTCCGGCTATCTCAACCTCAGCATCAGTCACCTCTTGATGCAACCAAGTTTCGGTAATAGAAATTAGGTCCCAAGCATTCGTAACCTGACGTAGTCGAAGCTCGTTAATTTTACTGAGGAGCAGTTGTACAGCTCATACGTGAAGTTTCGCTGACCAGTGAGTGGCCGGCGACTGGATGGGTGGATGAAACAAATGAATTTACGCCGACCATTAAAGGGTCGGCGACTACTCGTTTTTTGGATGGGTTGCATACTCTCGAGAAGTATTTGATATATGAGCAGGTATCAGATGCTCCGAATCCCGGTGTTTGCTTGTGCTCTGCTGTGCCCCTCCGGATAGTTGACCTCCTGAAGCGTTAAGTGCAACATATGTCGTTCGGCTGATGGACGAAGCACCAAAATACTGCCAAGTTTTGCCGGAGACAGTTGTGATGTCCGAGGTTGTAGCTAGCCGAAGACGCACTTGTTGCCCGTTCAAATGAACTCTGAATTACTTTCTGCAAGCCACATGTTCATCAGAGTAGGCCGCTTGAACCGTACTATAGCTGCTGAATCTTTTGGGAACATTTTAATTCGGTCGCGTATGTCTAGCTCGCTTGAACTGCAGTCTGGATCGGCATTGCGTTTCCTTATGGCCCCCTTTATGACACTTGTGGCAAACTCGTTTCAGGAACGGACACACTCGAACAAAATGCCACCTATCACATCTCCAAGAGGCAGTCGGATGTTTGGGATTCTCTCTGGGCTTTTCAGGGCCTGTTTCACTCGGAAACGGTTTCGTTGAGGTGGTTTTTAATACACCAAGACTTGGAGTTGATCGTTGCGTATCCAGCATAAGCGTGTCATGCTTGAGATCCAACAATCGTTGGCATTCAGTATTTATGGTCTGTGGAGTCATTTGCCGGTCTCGTTCAAGTTTACTCAGCAGCCTGGTGCGAATCTCTGCATCCCCTGTGGCATGTAGGCCACTGATAAAAATCAGGCATTTGAACTGGACTGGCGTGATGGATTTGATGTCGAGTTTTTCGCACTCGCGATTGACTATGCCAGCGTAAGTGACGTAGTCATCAAAGTCCATCTTAGTGCTCTTCAGGCATTGATATCGCGTGTTGAAGATGGACGACTGCTCTCTAAATATTTGGCCCAAGCACATGACAGTCTCCTCAAAAGTGCAGTCTCGAGCGTTCTTAGGCAAACTAAAGTTAACATACCTGGAGTGCTCTGTTGTCCCAAGTTTCCTTAACAGCAATCGAACTTTCGATCGTCATCATGGCTTCCAAGTTCAACGGGGAACACATATTCATAACGCTTGAACCAAGATTTAAAGGTGAAGCCAGCATCAGGGTCGTAGAAAAATTCGGTAATGCTGTTAGTGATGGCGTCTACCGATGCGGACGGCTTGACGGTTGTGGACGGTGAACCGGTCTGGACTGCAAGTCGTCACGTAAGAGTTTCGATCAGTCTGAGTTGAGATGTCTCAAATTGTGCTTGTTGCTGCAGCAGAATGGCCTTGAGCCCGTCAGCCGATATGGACATCTTGATTGGGGTTCAACCTGTCGCCAGCTGAAGTGTTCGTCCCTCGCATGAATGGACGCTTGATTCCCAATCAAAACCCGAAGTCGCTGCCCCCACTCAGGACAGAGAGAAGACCGGATCGGACAAGCAGAGCAACAGGGATGTATTAGCAAAGCAAACTGTTCATTATACAGGTGAAATGGCAAGTTTGTGAATGGTGTTTAAAGCGCACGTGGAAAGCTCTGGAAAGGTCAAGTAACAGCAAATCAATGAACGACGCCCTCGCGTTAATTGGCCGCTTCTCCTGGTTGGCTCTCTGTTCACCGCAATCAGGGCGGGTGAGTTTGGATTGCTTGCCGCTGCGACAGGGTCCTGGCTTGTTTGCATCGCGTATTCCTTCCTAACAGTGTGTCGCAATCCAACCACACGTCATGTACTTCAAGTCAACGCAGTATAAGCTTTATGTACCCAAATGGGTGCATTTTCAGCATTTTACATCATCATCTGTAAATTTACCGATGTTACGCTTAAAAGTGCTAAGTTTACAAAGGGGTAGAATAATGAGAAGGATGCACTGCTATAGATTGACGGAGCAACGATCCCAAGCTACTGAACTGCTTCTTCGGGATTTGTATCCATTCAAAACGGGAAAGCTGTCATTAAATTGTTCTTCAAAATTCCTTACAATTGATGCAAAAGTTTTGTCCAAGAACAGTAGATAGGGAATGGTGCACGTTATCTAGCTTTTGTATTTAAAGGTGGATGGAGCAGAGGGTCTCAGTGACTTTGGAAGCTGATTGAATAAACTATTTGTCAGCTTACTCTTGCCAATGTGAGATATACACGGTATCTGATGTAAAAAACGATGTTCGGCGAAAAGGCAACGGTCGATTTAAAAGTTTCGCCGCAATTGACTGTAGGTATTAATCACGGTAACTAAATGTCCAACAACGTATGCTCTCTAGGGATCAGAATCCTAGGTACGGAAAAACACTTCAGGACGTAGACCTGTCTAATCAGCATCTGACAGGACATCTCAGTACTTCCTAACATTTGCATCTAACCTATGTGGATTTTACTTTTGCTCCAGTTCCCATTTTTCGGCATATTCTTTACCGAATTCCACTTGTGTAACTACATCAAACCGGTTTTCGGAAAAGATTTTGGTTTCATTCGGAAGAAGAAACTGAGGGCTCCCAAACTAACCGGCAACCATCCTTGCATGTTTCAGCATAACCAAGTTACAGCGTTTTTGCTCCTCTCATCAACTGAGAAGCTCTAGGGACGCTTATCAGCGCTCCACCTGCATCGTCTCTTAAGGCAGACCGACTAACACACACTGCCGCTTTGTGTGGGTGTGTGTGTTCAACTGCGAGTCGCTTGATCGCTGAACCCGACAGTCTACGCGTTACGACCTCCATCTGCCTCTACCGACTAACCTTGGTGCGGTTGAACAACTCTCGATTTGTGTGTGTGTTCTGATCTATTCGTGCGTCACCCCTGGCGCAAAGAACACTCATCCAGGTGAGCGCTTAGATAGACCTTACTGTAAACAATAAGAGAACGACTAGCCTTCCAGTGGTTTAACGTCGCCTACGTTGCGCAGACAATTGCAGTAAAGTCCTTAAGATCAAGGTTACCTGTTCTAGCAGCATTAGATCGTACTGTCCCCAATGTGTAGGCAAATCCGTCCAAGAAGTGAGACAGACAAACCAAGTTGCTGACACAATTTGGTTTTGCCCAGCATGTCAAGTCATTTCCATTGTCAACTGTTTAACTGCTCATGAACAAGTGCGATAGGATGACTGAGATAATCGCGCATTTTGTAAATACTAAGCTCGCTCCCTCGGAGGTAAATATGCCCACGATAATACCACACCAAGCCAGTAAGCTCCGCATCTAAACAGAAGAAGAGAGCTGGACGCTACAACTGCACTGCAGCTTTTGCGATTCTAAATCCACTGGGTCACCTTGCTACCATAAGTGTACAAGCCTCAAACAGGCCTGGTTCCACTTCTCCAACCATAGACGTTTCACTTGAAGATTCAGCCATGACATAGACAGCTCAGAGCCGAAAACAATCCGGTGCAGATAACAAACAGGTAACGTACGCATCGATTACCTCTACAAACACACCGGGTGTGACAAACATAGGTCTATCTACAGTACCGAGCACGCGTGGCGCAAAGCAGTTTTCACCGTCAACTCCAGTGGTGCCTCCTAACAACCCAAATTTCGGGCAATAGGTATAAAGCTAACACTCGCTAGACAAAATCACGCTACGTTAACTCTCCTGTACACCAATATGCCCGAATCCAAATCTGGCACAATAAAAGGCAAGTTGCAAGACGATCGCAACCAGTTTAGTGCCATCTGCGAGGCGATTGGTATTCTGGTTGCGACTGCAATTCTGCAACGCGTAGCGCGTCACCCGACCTCAGTGCACCCTGGTGAACCACGAATTCTTCGAGTAACGCTAGACGCAGCAGATGAGTCAGAGGCTGTCCTGCAGAGGCTGTCCTGCTCTCAGCAGTTAGTCCTCGCAACTCAATGAGCGGAGTGTGCATATTACCTGATCTACCTTGGAAAGATCGTCCAAAAGAAACAGTTGAGCAACTCGGCATTCCTAATAGGGATAGCAAGAAAACAATATTTGTTCATGGTGTTCCCGAGCTTCTGTATTCTGATCACGATGCGCAAACACATGACCGAGAGCAGTTGTGCTAGATCCGCGAAGCACTCTTTGTTGACAATGTTATTGCCAAATCCCTGACAAGATTTCCGTCATCACCTAACTACAAAGGCTGCGGTCCAATGCTAATGAAAATAATGCTACACTCTGAGGGAATGACGTAAGTTCTGTGGGATAGCTGGTTAAAGTTTCGAGCTACGTTACCAACGGAGATCCGGCTGAAGGCAGCAGGCGAACGGCCAAACGTCGGAAGCAATTCGATGGAACTTGCAAACGCTACAAATTCTTTATCTGCACAGTCCTGCGGAGAGACCGACACAACAACGCCCACGGCACACAACAGGACAGAGCGCAGCACGAGTGAAAAGTCTGTTCAGGAACGCTCATTAATGCCTTGCAACATGACTGAAATACATAAATCAACAAACGATTAATGGCCGGCCACCTAAAGGCCAGCTTAAAAACTAACACAAAGTTGACATCCGTCAGTGCACTCCTAACAACAAAAGCCCTATCTTGCATGTACGCAAAAGTCCAAGACCTTCTAAGCAATTTGGCCGAACTTAGAGAACTCCATGCCGCACAAACGCGGGACCTCGTCATGATTGCAGAGACATGGTTAAACCCTGAGACAACCGATTCTGAGATCAAGTTACCCGGCATGTCGCTGCTTCGAACCGATAGAACCGGAAGAGGGGAGGCAGCAGACGCTGGAGAAGCTGTTGATGTTATCTACCTGGATTTTTCCAAGGCTTTCGATCGTCTAGACCATCGCATACTACTATCCAAGCTGCAGCGTTAAGGGATCAGAGACCCTCTTTTAAGCTGGATCGCCAACTTTCTATTTCAACGGCAATTAGTGGTCAGAGTTCAGAGCTCTTTATCGGACCCCATACAAGTCGATTGTGGTGTGCCGCAAGGCTCGGTTCTAGGTCCACGTTCGTTTTTGGTGTTTATTAATGACCTTGCACAGGGAATCGCTGCAAACTTCCTAATGTTTGCCGACGATATCAAGATCTGGCGCAGGATCCAAGCGAACGCCGACCAACATGTGCTTCAGAGTGATTTAGATACGGTGTATCAATGGTCGATCCAAAACTTATTGCATTTCAACGTCAGTAAATGCAAGGTGCTTTCCATCCGAAATCAGGGCAGCTACTCATACCGACTCGGAAGGGATGTACTGCAACAATCAACTCTCGAACGTGACTTGGGTGTCCTGGTTCAAGATGACTTGGGTTGTTCCAGGCAATACGAAAAGACCTTGAAGACCGAGAACCAACGCGTCTGGCTGTTGCGACGGCCCTTTGGACGAATAAACAGCTCCATATTTCGACAAACGTTTAGTGCGTATGTTCGCCCTCATGTCGAATATGCAATTCAAGCCTGGCATCCATGGCTGAAACACGACCTTAATGCACTGGAGCAGCCACAACGCCGGACATCTAAGAATGTAATTTGAATGCGCAATCTTTCCTACCAGGAGAGGCTGCGATGACTGGGATTGTTCAGTGGAAGCTATCGCAGACTACGAGACGACCTGATTTCGGCATACTTGATTCTGCGAGACCCACATCATGTGTGCCGTCCTTTACTGCAACTCAGCAGCAATACAGATCTGTGGGGCCACTCATTAAAATTCGAAGAACAATACAGTCGTCTGGAGTGCCGCAGAAATTTCTTTTCCATTCGTGTCTGTCACCCGCGGAATGCTCTTCCAGAATCAGTCGTCTCTGCGCCGACACTAACAGTATTTAAAAGACGGTTTGACGATGCACTCATCCACTTACACTTTGTTACTTAACACTACGTCTCCATCCTACACCTGGAGTTTACCATGGAATTATTTGTTGTTAACTGTGGATGCTGTGAATCTAAGCCG
>OX104070.1:51367402-51404736 GCA_944474145.2 Dicrocoelium dendriticum | reverse complement strand
TAAACAGCGTCTTGACTAAGCACCGCTTGTATTGTATAGGGGCGAAGCAGTTGAAGTGTTCATACAATCCTGTCCATGTAGCTTTCCTGTGAACAGAACGCTTTATAGAGCCGTTTTCTCGTCTGGTCAACAACACGTCCACAAACGGAAGACAATTGTTGTTATCCTCCAGTTCACAGGCAAAATGGGCGTATGGATGTGTGTTATCGAACACATTGAGAAAAGACAGAACCTCGTCTCCACTTGGGGCGATCACTGGTGTGTCATCTACGTATCGCCTGGATAGACATATTTGATTGATGTGCGGCTCACATCTCATTTCAGCCATCGTCATGAAGATGTCAGCCAATACCGGGCCGAGCGGACTTCCCATGGCTACACCATCCACTTGTCGGAACGGCTTGTCTTCAAATAAGAAATGCACATTTTCCGTGCATAGTAGCAGCAAATCCCTAAGATATTCCACGGGAATCGGTAACACTACTTTATTACTCATGATAAACTCACATAAGGAATCCACCATTTCTCTTTATGGAATGTTAGTGAACAAAGACTCTACGTCCATTGAACACCACCTTGTCAGCAATATTCATGTTTTGCACACAGTCAATCAGGTCGAATGTATCCTTCATGGTATACTTTGTCATCATTCGCCTCGCCGGTGTAAGCAGATCAACTAGCCAACGTGCCAACTTGTGGTATGGTGAGCTACACATGGATAGTACAGGTCTTAAATGTGTGTTGGCCTTGTGAATCTTCGGTAAGCCATACATTTGTGGGATGCGTGTCTCCCTTGGCTTCAGAGAGTTGTACGTCGCGTCTGTTACATTCCATGTTGCAGCAACAATTTTAGTTGATTAGTCGCCCTCTTTTCGAGTTGTGTTACAGTGGTTTCGCTTTGGTCTTCCTGAAATATGGATTTATCTCCTAAGATCTCATACATCTTATTTTTGTAGTCAAGCTTATGCATAATTACAACCCCAGTGCCTTTATCAGGTTTTAGCACCAATATATCTCTCGACTGCAGATCACGTAAGGCTTTGATGTGACTTCTATCTATACAACAGGTTTGGTGTATCGGGGCCACAATGAAACCGTTCGCAATGTCAACGAGCTTAACCTTGAGCCAGTTGTGCTGTACCTTAGTCGTCGCGGTCAATTTAGATGGTTGGTCCAGTAGGTTTTTGTTAGGAAGGAATACGCGAGTCGAACAAGCCAGGACCCCATCGCCGCGGCCGGCGATCCAAACTCATCCGCCCTGATTGGGGCGAACAGAAAGCCAACCAGGAGAAGCGGCCAATGAACGCTGGGTCGAAGTTACTTTATGGGCTGTAAGTTAACCTTTTCAGATCTTTCCACGGTCGCTTTAAATACAATTCACGAACTTTCCATTTTACCTTTATATTGAACGGCCTGATTTGCTAATTCATTCCTGTTGCTCTGCTCGTCCGATCCGGTCTTCTCTCTGTCCTGTGGGGGGCCAGCGACTTCGGGTTTGATTAGAAAGCAAGTGTCCATTCAGGCGGGGGACGAACACTTCAGCTGGCGACGGGTTGGACCCTAATCAAGATGTCCATATCGGCTGACGAGCTCACGGCCATTCTGCTGCAGCAACAAGCACAATTTAGGCATCCCAACTCAGGCTGATCGAAACACTTACCCACCAACTCTCAATCCAGACCGGTTCACTGTCTACAACCGTCAAGCCGTCCGCATCGGTAGACGAGCAAGCATTTGCATGCGAGGGGCACATTGCGCACGCGGGCCAACAGGCGAAAAAGGAGTGGCGCAATGAGTCGGCACGTCACCATTTGGTATGGCCAAACGGCTAACTCGTGTCTAAACCGGTGCACGTAGGCGAAGTCACTGATGCGACGACCTCAGCGTACGAAGTTCCTGACATCAAGAAATAGCGATTGGCTATGTACCAACCTGCGCACTAAAGCTTTAATGCGGCTAGCAAGGCGACAATCTTAGTGCACGTTCCACGGAAAGCGCCGGTTGTTTTTCAAGTCAAAGCGAGAATGCATTTCATACACCCATGAAGGGTGAACATACAGCTCTAATGAATTCCCACCGCAAAATAGTTAGTGCTTAACAGGTCGTGTACTTGGTGAGGGTGTGAACCGCAATTACGCATGCACTTATGCAACGATGTACTGTTGATCTACTATCCTGTCCGCGCAATATGACGGTTAGCTGTCTTTTCTGGGCATGTTTCTTGTTGCGCGCAGACGAAAACAGTGAATGTGACCATGAATGGCTAACCAAGACCAAATATGCTGCTAACCAATGTTTCACATATTTAATGCCTCTGTTATTTACCAGTAAACTATTACAACGTGGAAGCACTCATCACCTAGGAAGACACAGATAACTTCAATACATTACCTACAAGTGCATGTCTACTGAGTCACATTTATTACGTGGGGCACTGGAACCTTCTGCTTTTTGAGTTTGAGGATAGGATTGATGTTAGGAAGGAATAAACGAGTCGAACAAGCCAGGACCCCATCGTCTCGGCCGGCTATCCAAACCCATCCGCCCTGATTGGGGCGAACAGAGCCAACCAGGAGAAGCGGCCAATGAACGCTAGGTTGAAGTTCTTTTATTGGCTGTAAGTTAAGCTTTCCAGAGCTTTCCACGGTCGCTTTAAATATATTGTTCACGAACTTTCCAATTTACCTTTATAATGAACGGTGTGATTTGCTAATTCATTCCTGTTGCCCTGCTCGTCCGATTCGTCTTCTCTCTGTCCTGTGGGGGGCCAGCGAATTCGGGTTTGATTGGGAATCAAGCGTCCATTCAGGCGAGGGACGAACACTTCAACTGGCGACGGTTTGAACCCTAATCAATATGTCCGTATCGGCTGACGAGCTCAAGGCCATTCTACTGCGGCAACAAGCACAATTTGAGGCATCCCAACTCAGGCTGATCGAAACTCTTACGCGCCAACTCTCAATCCAGAATGGTTCACTGTCTACAAACGTCAAGCCGTCCGCATCGGTGGACGCCATCACTAACAGCATTACCGAATTTTCGTACGACCCTGCTGCTGGCCTCACTGTTGAATCTTGGTTCAAGCGTTATGAAGATGTGTTCCGCGTTGAATTGGAGACCATGATGACGATTGTAAAGTCCGATTGCTGTTAAGGAAACTTGGAACAGCAGAGCACTCCAGGTATGTCAACTTTATTTTGCCTAAGAACGCTCGAGACTACACCTTTCAGGAGACTGTCAAATGCTTGGGCCAAATAGTTGGAGAACAGTCATCCATCTCCAACACGCGACATCAATGCCTGAAGATCAGCAAGGTAGACGCTGATGACTACATCACTTACGCTGACATAGTCAATCGCGAGTGCGTAAAATGCGACATCAAATCCATTATGGCAGATCAGTTCAAATGCCTGCTTTTTATCTGTGGCCTACATTCCCCACAGGATGCAGAGATTCGCATCAGGCGATGAGTAAACTTGAACAAGACCAGCAAATGACCCTACAGACCATAACTACTGAATGCCAACGATTGCTGAACCTCAAGCATGACACGCTTATGCTGGATACGCAACGATCAACTCCAAGTCTTAATGTATTGAAAACAACCTCAAAGAAACCGCTTCCAAGTGAAACAGGCCATGAAAAGCCTAGAGAGAATCCCAAGCCCCCGAGTGTCTGTTGGAGATGTGGTGAGTGTCATTTTGTTCGAGTGTGTCCATTCCTGAAACACGCTTGCCACAATTGTCGTAAACAGGGCCATAAGGAAACGCACTGCCGATCCAGATCGCAGTTCAAGCGTGCAAGACATACGCGACCAAACTCAAATGTTCTCAAAAGATTTAGCAGCTATAGTACGGTTCAAGCGGTCTATTCTGATGAACATGCGGCTCGCATAAAGTACATCAGAGTTCACCTGAACGGGCAACAAGTGCGTCTTCAGCTAGATACAGCCTAGGACATCACAATCATCTTCAGCAAAACTTGGCAGTATATTGGTGCTCCGTCAATCAGCCGAACGACACATGTTGCACTTAACGCATCAGGAGGTCAACTTAATTTCATTGGTGAGCTGCAGTGTGAAATGGTTTTTGGCGCTGCTCAAGCAAACGGTGTCGTGTACATTACGGGTCTGTCACATTTGAATCTTCTTAGACTCGACTGGATCCAGAAACTCCACCTGTACGACATTCACCTGAGTCAAGTCTGCAATACCCTCCGGCTCGGATATACGAGGCCCTCTTCGGAAGATGACGAACCAAACAATAACCTGATCGAGCAGCTACGAAGGAAATTCCCGTCTGTGTTTCGCAACGACTTGGGAAGCTGCACAAAGACCAAAGCAAGCCTTACTCTTAAAGACGGTGCCAAACCCGTATTCCGACCCAAAAGACCGGTACCGTACGCAGCGCTGCCGATTGTTGATGCGGAACTTGATCGTTTGGAGCGGGCCGGCGTCAGCCAACCTGTGAACTATTCAGCGTGGGCAGCACCTATTGTTGTCGTCAAGAAGACCGATGGAACCGTCCGTATCTGTGCTGACAACGGGATTGAATGCTGCTTTAAATGTGCACCAGTATTTTTTGTCAGTTCGAGAAGATTTATTTGCTAAGCTCAGTGGTGGCGATTACTTTGCGAAGCTAGATTTATCAGATGCTTATCTTCAAATTGAAGTCGACCATACTTCAAAGGAGTTGATGACAATTAATACGCACCGAGGACTTTACCAGTTAAACCGTTTGCCGTTTGGTGTCAAATCAGCTCCCGCGATTTTTCAACAAATTATGGATACGATGTTAGCTGGGTTATCAGGAGTCGCAGCTTACTTGGACAACATCATAATCAAAGGGGCTACCTTTCGAGAGCTGACGAAAAGACTGGAAGCTGTTCTTCACCGCGTTAACGACTACGGTTTCCACTTGAAAGCAGAAAAGTGCACTACCGGCATGAAGTGTGTAAAGTATTTTGGCTTCATCCTCGACAAGCATGGCCGTCGTCCGGATCCTTCCAACATAAGTGCCATAAAACAGATGTCTCCCCCTGACCATGTGGTGAAGCTCAGATCATTCTTGGGGTTGATCAGCCATTATAGCTCTTTTGTGTCCGAAATGCATCGGCTATGAGGACCGCTCAATGAACTTCTGGTAAAGGATCGCAAATTTGTGTGGTCTCCTGAATGTCAAGCCGCATTTGATGATGTCAAGTCTATATTGTGTTCTGACCTATTGCTAAAGCATTTCAATCCGGAGCTGGAGATCATAATTACTGCTGACGCGTCAGACTACGGAATTGGAGCAGTCATATCCCATATTTTCCCCAATGGTTCGGAGAAAGCTGTGGCACATGCAGCAGATCAATCACCCCAGGGGAACGCAACTATGGACAGATCGAGAAAGAAGCTTTGGCTATGGTGTTTGCAGTCAAGAAATTTCACAAAATGCTCTACGGACGAAAATTCACGCTGTTCACTGACCACAAACCATTGGTCGCAATCTTTGGATGAAAGAAAGGCATTCCAGTCTGCACGGCCAGTCGTCTCCAACGCTGGGCAACTGTTCTACTTGGTTACGATTTCGCCGTCAAATATCAATCTGCACACAACATTGGTCAAGCAGATGCGTTATATCGTTTAATTAATACACAGCATCAAGAACCAGAGGATTTGGTAGTTGCTCAAATCTCCGTAGAACCCCAAGTACACCAAGTTGTGTCTGACATTTTCGGTGCCTTAGCAATAACGTTCGAAATGATGCAGGAGGCGACCCATCATGATTCTACCCAACAACAATTGATCGATTTCTACCTCAATGGCTGGCCTAAGAGAGTTACAACGCCGGAGCTTCAACAATTCCACCAACGAAAGGAAGCACTATCAGTCGTCAGCAATTGTCTGCTGTTCTCAGATCGCGTCGTCATTCCTCTCATCCTTCAAGAGAGAGTCCTCCGACAATTTCATACTGGTCACCCAGGAATGAATCGCATGAAATCGCTGGTACGAAGCTATGTGTATTGGCCCTATATGGATTCCCATATAGAGTATTTAACGAATATTTGTACCGGTGTGTCGGTGTATCTAAACAGCCAAGGAAGACGGAATTGCAATCCTGGCCAGTGCCTACGGAACCATGGTCGTGGGTGAACGTCGACTAGGCAGGTCCAATTGACGGTCATCATTTTCTTATCGTTGTCGATACCCGTAGTAAATTGGCCAGAGTTGATTCCATTGGTGAGAACCACCGCAGCAGCCACTGTATTTGCTCTCCGACAGGTATGTTCTCGTTTCGGTGTTCCCCACACGTGGCTTTCGGACATTGGTACACAATTCACCTCCTCTGAATTCGTTGTATTCTGTCGCAGAAACGCGATCGCCCATGTAAGGTCTCCATCTTTCCACCCACAATCGAACGGGCAAGCGGAACGCTTTGTGGATATACTCAAAAGAGCCTTGCTAAAAATGAAAGCGTAGGGTACCCTGGAGGAGATTCTTGACCCATTTCTTCTGACGTATCGCACAACTCCAAATCCGCAGACATCGAACGCACTATCTCCGGCTGAAACTTTGTTTCGAAGGAAAATCCATGTGCCGCATGATGCCCTCAGACCCAGGAAAGATCAGTTGTTGTCATGCAACTATCAGATGGAGCGTCAATTCAACATCCGACATAAAGCTCGGAAGCGAACCTTTAATGTTGGTCAACAAGTTCTGGTGAGAGATTATCGCATCCACTATCCTAAATGGGCTGTGGGCCATGTGCTATACAAACGTGGTAACGTGATCTACGGTATCCAGGTTGGGGCGGCAATTTGGGTAAGACATGCCAATCAGCTGCTAGAGGCACGGACTGGCGAACAAGTGCAACAACAAGTACCAGTAGCGCAGTTACCTCTGGACATACTGGCGGACGCGGGTGAAGCGAAGACTCCTCAACATGTCCCAACACAGCAAGAACAACATTCGCCTCGAAACCCGGCAGTGCAGAGGCCAAAGTGGCGACGCAAATTCGTGTCACTCATGCAAGTCAACCCCAAGCTGAAATCGTACAACACAACTCAAAGGGGGGAAGTGTTAGGAAGGAATACGCGAGTCGAAAAAGCCAGGACCCCATCGCCGCGTCCTGCAATCCAAACTCATCCGCCCTGATTGGGGCGAACAGAAAGCTAAACAGGAGAAGCGGCCAATGAACGCTGGGTCGAAGTTCCCTTATTGGCTGTAAGTTAACCTTTTCAGATCTTTCCACGGTCGCTTTAAATACTATTCACGAACTTTCCATTTTACCTTTATATTGAACGGTCTGATTTGCTAAGTCATTCCTGTTGCTCTGCTCGTCCGATCCGGTCTTCTCTCTGTCCTGTGGGGGGCCAGCGACTTCGGGTTTGATTGGAAAGCAAGTGTCCATTCAGGCGGGGGACGAACACTTCAGCTTTCAAACTGAGTCTCAACGTATATTCGATCGACATTCTTTGGGGAAATCTTAAAATTCACGCCAAATGACAAAGCTTCCATTTGTTTTCTGTTAAAGGATACGGAAGACAGGTTGTGTACATGCTTCTGCATGTTGTCAGAAAAATGGGTACTTCATTTGTGTTTTCAAGCGATCTATGCAGGGTCTTGTCCAGTTCCCTCCTCGTTCTGTCAATAATAGTTTTGCAAAAATTCGTTATTTTGATGCGAGAAACCAGTGACAGTTGGTATGTTTCCATTAGCTGCACAAAGATTCTGTTTGCCTCATCCAAATAAGAGTTGGCGAGCCGCTTCAGGTTTGCGATGGTAGGCCACAGCCGAGTCCCGCGTAGCAACTTGCAAAACTGTCGTGGATAATGACCAATGTGTTTGAAGTCAGATAGAAACGAATGCGCATTCTCGTCGCAGCAATCTTGCAATTCAGTGTTACGAGTCCGTCAAGGATTCTAATAGTCTATATCGGGAGTTCCCTTTACCATTCTAAATAACACAACGAGAAGACTGGTATTGCGAGATGGAACCATTTCGTCCTATCTGCTCATTCGCAAACTAACAACATAATGATGGATCACGTGACAGAAAAATCGAAGATTTGAAACTGGTCACAGGAAAACTACGTAGGCGCAAGAATAACAAATCAACGAGCTTGATCTTAGGGTCATGAGCCACAAGGAAAATTCAGGGAGACTGTTAATTGTTTTTGTACACAAAGGATAGGGCGAGGGCGGTTGAGTGCCACCGCTTCGGCAAACCTCAATACTTTGGGGTTGTCATTTCGATAGATAACTGTAAATGTTGACATGGGGTAGGGCCCCCTAAGACAACCCTCTACTTCGGCCTGGGCAACCGGGTAGTATCACGCCCATTGATGAATCATGGACTACACCGCTCACTACTGCTACTGCTATGCTTCTCTTCTGTCCTAACTCAACCGCTCAACCTCCACTCACAGATCATCCCACCTCCCGTCCTTCACCTACATGTACTCTTATGTCTTCTACGGTCACCTTCACAAAAGACCCACGTCTCGCAGCTGATGGAAGTAACAGCCAAACTCCCGGTTTTCAATGTCCTGCGATCGCAACCGCCATTCACTTCACCGAAGCTCCAGCTTTTCTTCGACCTGGTTCTCCATTCATCCTCGCAGCGTTTAATGTTGGCCCTTTGATGCAGATCGGACGACAAGCATGTCCGGCCCGCACTCTTGAAACGC
The DNA here is from genome assembly GCA_944474145.2 of Dicrocoelium dendriticum. Classification (NCBI taxonomy): domain Eukaryota; kingdom Metazoa; phylum Platyhelminthes; class Trematoda; order Plagiorchiida; family Dicrocoeliidae; genus Dicrocoelium; species Dicrocoelium dendriticum. The sequence continues at coordinate 51,396,064 of OX104070.1, read as the reverse complement.
TTTCGGTAGACATCTGTTGCCTTTCAAAGAGCAGATTACAAGACTCTAGCGCCGTCAGCAGAATGGCCTCTCCGGTAAACTCTGACGCCAAATACTACTTGCGGCTTTCCGGAGACCCAGAAGCTGCCGCCACTGGTCAAGCTGGTTTTGGGGTTGTATTAAGTGCCAGGGCTGAATCAGCTCTGCTTGACTGGGTCCCAGTCAACAGCCGGCTATGTGCAGTCAGACAAAGAGGTTCATGTAACGTAAGCAGGCGTCGAGACGTTAAGCGTGCCTTGTTTGTCGTCTCCGCCTACGCCACTACAGACTGCAGCCCGGATGCAGTTAAAGATAGCTTTTATCAACAACCACATGAACTTCTGCGTCCCTCCAAAAGGACTGATATAGGTATTCTTGCCGGGGATTTTAACGCACGGGTTGACCGCTTTCCACCAAGTGAGCACCACCTTGGGGGTAGTTTTGGTCTCGGTGGCAGTCGATCAGACAATGGAGACAGACTGCTTGCTCTTTGCTCTGATCATCGCTTGTCACCTTCGAGCACTAGTTTTCGGCACTCGAGGAGACACACTGCTACCTGGCGCCCGCCCTCACGAATGCAAGAGTGCTCCCAGCTTGACCACAGAGCAATCAGCTACAGATGGCGCGGAAGCGTAACGGACTGCCGATCGTACTGATCAAGTTTTCTAGACTCTGATCACGCATTGGTTCGTGCTAAGATTTGCATGCGTTTCGGAGCATCACCTAAGCGCGCCCACTACCGACCGGACGTCGCGAATCTACAAAACCCTGCGATTTTAACCAGGTACCAAGCCTCACTGGCAACCTTGCTTGGCTCAACTCTTGACCGTGATCTCGATTTGCAGTGGGCGCATATCAAAGATGCTTTAGTTTCTGCCAGTATCGACACTTGTGGAGTTACCCGTCACCCGCCGAAGCATTGGATTTCCGCCGACTCCTTGTCACTGATGGACAGACGCCGCTTGATCCCATCGGATTCCAGACACAGTGAGGAACGCCAATACCTTGGTCGAGAGTTGCGCAGGAGTCTGCAAATGAACCGCGAAGCTTGGTGGTGTGAACGTGCTAGGGAGATGGAGCTTGCTAGTCTCTGTGGTAATACCAGGAAACTCTTCCATCTCATTCGAGTCACCGAAGGTGTTCGATCTGGTATAAGTGAAACAATATGCGAAGAGGATGGCACCTTAAGCACCAATCTTCAAAGACGGTTGGAGCGATGGGCCGAACATTTTGGCTTGCAGTTTTGTTGGACCCCAGCTCCATCTGCTACCTCTGGCGCTCGCGCTGAGGCTGAGTGGTCTACTCTCACAGATCCTCCCTCTTCCCAGGAAATAGAGCAGGAGCTCCGGCACATGAAGCGTTATAAAGCCCCCGGCCCTGATGGTCTTCACCCAGCTCTATTTAAAGATGGTGGCGCATCGCTGGTCCGAGAACTCACCGCTTTGTTCTCGAAAATTTGATCGAAAGAGAAAGTTCCATCATCTTAGGGTGAATCGATAGTCGTCCCCATCTTCAAAAAGGGCCTGCGCACAATCTGCTCCAACTACAGAGGAATAAGCTTAGTCCCCGTCGTTTGCAAGCTGCTGGTGTCCATCATAATTCGCAGGCTATCCCCAACACGCGAATCGTTGCAACGAGAAGAACAAGCTGGGATTCGCCCTGGTCGCGGCTGCATCGATCAAATCTTCACACTTCGCCAGATCCTCGAGCTCCGCCATGTGTATCAGAGGCCAAGGATTGCTGTGTTCCTGGATATCCGTGCAACCTTCGATTCTGTCGATCGTACAGTACTGTGGCATTGCCTTCTGAGGAATGGTGTCCCCGAGAAGTTCGTCTCCATACTGCGCGCTCTATATAGTCTGACCTAGGGCAGGGTTAGGGCTTATGGCATGCTTTCGCCTAACTTTGTGGTCTCCAGTGGAGTTCGACAAGGATGCCCTATCTCTCCGTTCCTATTCAACTTTGCCATTGAGGATGTCTTGAAGAACGCTCTGAGCGATTTGTTGAACGTTGGCGTTGAGCTCCTCCCAGGTAGTCGAGTTGTTGATTTGGATTATGCTGATGATATCGTCTTGCTGGGTGACGATCCACAGGTCGTCCAACTTGCATTAAACCGCTTGGCAATTGAATCACTAAAGTACGGTATGTACTTTTCGCCATCCAAATGCAAGCTCTTCTTCAAGACTGGCAGGTGCCTTTGCCTGCACTCACGCTTGCTGGTGAGACACTAGAAGTTGTGGAGAGCTTTGTCTACTTGGGAAGTCGCATCACTGCTGGCGGGGCTGTTGGAGACGAGATTTCGGTGCGCATCTCGAGAGCAGGCCTCGCTTTTTCTAGGCTGAGGCATTTGTGGCGTCGCCACGACATTCGTCTCTCCATCAAAGGGCGGGCCTATTGTGCAACTGTTCGTGCTGTACTGTTGTACGGATGCGAGACCTGGTCCAATCGTAAAGATGACTTGCGCAGGATATCCGTCTTCGAGCACCGCTGTCTGCGGTCCATTGCCCGTGTGTGGTGGCAGCATCATGTAAGCAATTTGGAAGTTAGGCAGCGTGTCTTGGGATGTGGAAGCCACTCGCTCGAGGAGCTCGTCTCACTGCATCAACTGCGGTGGTTGGGACACGTATTGCGCATGCCTGTCCAGCGTTACCCCCGTCGTGCGTCGTTTGCACTTGCTGGACAGGGCTGGAAGAGACGGTCTGGTGGATGTAACGGGGTTTAGGAAACCAGTCCAGTAGGCTCGACCTTACCACCTAAGCGCAAGTTACCGGAGTCAGCGGATCAGTTCGATCGAGAGAACGCGTGAACCCACCGGGAGACACAGCGATGACTGGACAGCGAATCGCGAGTGGCATACGTGTCCAGAAACCGACAAACCGGATTGCACAATAGAACATAGAGGGCGCATTGGCAACTCGAGAATCGCTATTAACGGCAAGTTTCAGAATGTAAAGCCAAATATGAGCGGTCCAAAGAAATACGGCCAATCAGATGCCAAGCACGAAAGACGTGCTCATTGCGCGAGACGGGAAGACAGCGACCGAAGAGGAATGACATAACCCAATGAAATAAAAGGGGAACGCAACCAATGAGGTGAGCCAAAAAACAGGAGACCCACTGGGAAGGCTCGAAGATTAACAGTGTTTATTTCCTTTAAATAGGCTACACTATACTGAATAAACGCCTGTTTTCCGCCCGCCGCAATCGTCTTTTTGATCGTGTCCGCGTCACTTAACAGTGGACAGCCTGCAACATGGAGAAGCCGCATGAAAAAGTTGACGAGACAGTTGGCCTCGGCCGGTTGTTGTCGACTACCTGGCTGGGGTCCGAGAGATGAGGATACTTGCTGGTTGAAGACCTTGGAAGTTATGGCTCAAGATCGATGTCAGTGGCGGATGTGTGCATCGGTTTGTTGCGGTGCACCATCTTCCTCCCCCTAAAAAAAGAAGATACTGAAAAAATTTCAAAAACTGTGAGTGGTAAAATAGACAAAAAGCAGTTGTTGTTGCTCTTTTCTTATTATTCATATTGTTTTCCTATTCAGCCATGATTCCGATGGCACAATATCTGTACCACGGTTTGTGTATTTTATATATATATATATATATATATATATATATATATATGCTCTCCAGTGAAGCCTACTCAACCGATCTCCTCCATAACCCATTGTATTTACCAGTTCTCTTATATCTGCGGTAGCAGTTAACTTGGCAGAACAGATCGATCCTTGGGTAAGCGTATTGGAGAGCATATCGCAAAACCGCTTGCTAAAATTTCGACACAACCAACAGCCGAACGAGGAAAGATATCCAAGCTACCGGTATCATTGATCGCCAGATATCTACACGAATCAGACCATCAGGTTGACCCTAGGTCAACATTTACAGTTATCTATCGAAATGACAACCCCAAAGTATTGAGGTTTGCCGAAGCGGTGGCACTCAACCGCCCTCGCCCTATCCTTTCTGTACAAAAACAATTAACAGTCTCCCTGAATTTTCCTTGTGGCTCATGACCCTAAGATCAAGCTCGTTGATTTGTTATTCTTGCGCCTACGTAGTTTTCCTGTGACCAGTTTCAAATCTTCGATTTTTCTGTCACGTGATCCATCATTATGTTGTTAGTTTGCGAATGAGCAGATAAGACGAAATGGTTCCATCTCCCAATACCAGTCTTCTCATTGTCTTGTATACAATCAGTTTTTATTTTTGCACTATCGGTTCCGGATGACGCTCTATCAGTTAAATCTAGACAGTTACACTTGTCGAGGTTGGTCTAATATTCCTGTGCCGCCTGAGGTCACGTGACTGATCCACATAACTTAGATTACTGTAGAAGAAATTCAAGGTGGCGGACACCGACGTCAGTTAGGCCAATCAATGGATCTCCGAAAGTACACAAAGAATATACACCAAAAGTGAGTAGATTGTAAAATACACCAAAAGAAAAATATTGGTATAAAACTCACAGAAAAACACGTGTTATACACTAATCCGGAAGCAAAAGTGGAATCCAACACTGCAATTCAGGTATCCGCGGATCCGTGGATACGCCAGCATGGTGCATCATTTGTAGCTGATGACAATATGGTCAATTTGGGTTAATGTCATTGAGGAATTTGGTGTGCGTTAGGTGATGCGATGTAGACGTTTGTGCTAGTGGACAGTGCTGCTATTAGGACGAATGTGAATTCGTCGGGGCGATTTCCAATAAGTCTTTGGATACTGGTTACGTTCTATGCAATCTTGGATGAAACGGATCTCAGTCTTCGCATCTGCAAGCCGGGCGTTAAACCGCAAGCATTTGTTGAGGTCACTAAACGCTTTGGGTTGCTTGCATTTTTTCAATTCATAAATAATCCCCATTTGAGTCAGAAGTAAGCAAATGCGCGAAGAATATTCTTTTCGATATTTCTCATCAGGCGAGTAAAATTATGAAGCAAAACGTTTGGAGAGAATAAAGCCCGTAGAGGCCTGTACAGAGAGCAATCAACTCATTAACTGGGCAATAGGATTTAGTTTTCATATTGTCCAGTTAATGAGTTGATTGCTCTATGTACAGTCCTCTAGGGGCTTTATTCTCTCCAAACGTTTTGCTTCATAATTGTACTCGCCTGATGAGAATTATCGAAAAGAATATTCTCCGTGCACTTGCTTACTTCTGACTCAAATGGGGATTATTTATGAATTGAAAAAATGCAAGCAACCCAAAGCGTTTAGTGACCTCAACAAATGCTTGCGGTTTAACGCCCGGCTTGCAGATGCGAAGACTGAGATCCGTTTCGTCTAAGATTGCATAGAACGTAACCAGTATCCAAAGACTTATTGGAAATCGCTCCGACCAATTCACATTCGTCCAAATGCCAAGTCTATCAAAGATATGCTCATAGTCAGCTGGAAGCCATCCAATCTCGACTCCCTGAACTGGAACGATTGCGTACCCTCTACTTGTCGGTGATCGACGACCTCAGCAGTGAGCACCGCGAATCTTTTCTTGGCTATTTGCAATATGTATGCGAAAAGACGAAAGAGAGGCGATACATTAAGTTGCTCAAAAGCTTGGAACCTTGCTCACCTGAAACAAAGTTCCCCGCCAATCCCGATAGATATGTGCATAATCTCTCTAGCCAGCAACTGAACCAGCTACATTTAGAAGCATTGGCACTTGGGCCAAAATTCTGCCTCTCCCAACCGAAATGCAGGCAAATTCATTTGGAGACCCAATTTGAGAATTTAATGAACCAGTTAGTTGGTTTAACACCTTCATCTTCACTCGCACTTGACACGTTTAAGACCACGTTAGTACATCTTGCCCATCAGTATCGGAACGTTAAGTCTCAAACATCTAACATCTTAACAAAAAAGCACCGTGACGCACTCAAGGAGCTGTTATCCAACCCAGAACTAATCCTTTCCCGACCAGACAAAGGATCTGGCTGGGTATTGATGAACAAGCCTGATTACATCTCTAAACTGACGACAATTCTGAACGACACCAACAAATTCCGACGAGACGCAATCCAAAAAGAGACCACTTCGCAAGAAGAAGCAAAAATCATTAACATTTTGAAAGATTTAAGAAAGTCGAAGCACATAGATGATGCATTCTTCTCAAAGCTGACCCCATGCGGCTCACACCCTCCGCGACTCTATGGTTTGCCAAAAGTGCACAATACAAACATTCCGGTGCGACCAATAGTGGATATGTCTACTTCAGCTTTTCACTCTGTCGCAAAGTGGATAACAGAGTTGCTGGAACCGGTTCGAAAAGAGTTGTTGATTCATACGGTCAAAGACACGTTTGATTTTGTCAACCGAATAGAAAACCTAAACGTAAAGGATAAATTAATGCTTCCGTTTGACGTAGAATCACTTTTTACGAACGTGCCGTTGGTAGAGACTGTGACATTCATTTGTGCTTTCATCACTGAGAAAAACATTGATGTTGGAATTCCGGTGAATAAATTAAAAGAATTGATTCTGCGTTGCACCTTCAACGTACAATTTCTGTTTGATGGAATCTATTATAGACAGATAGATGGAGTCGCAATGGGTTCTCCCCTAGGCCCACTTTTGGCCGACATCTTCCTTTCAAAGCTTGAACGTGGAGACCTGAACACCCTTATATCTTCATTTGATTTATACTGCCGTTACATGGAAGACACTTTCATTGTTTGTGACTCTTCCATCGATTACCTAACCCTATTAGATCAATTTAACAGAGTGCATCCATCATTAAAATTCACCAGTGAAGTTGAGCAAGATGGCCGCTTGGCGTTTTTAGACGTTCTATTGCATCGGCGTGAAGACGGGACTATCAAAAGGAGTGTTTTTCCCAGAGCGACGTGGGTAGGTCAATACACCCACTTTCTTAGCTTCGTGCCGCTGAGATACAAGAGGAATTTAGTCCGTTGCTTATACCATCGTGCCAGAGCAATCTGCAGTCCAGAGACGCTTGAAAGCGAAAACAAGCTCATCTTTAACACGCTGCAAGAAAATGGGTACCCAATACTTTTCATCAAAAAGCATTCCAAACAGCTTGAGGCTGTCAAATGTGTCGCTACAGTTCCCAAAAAGGATGTATTCCTTACAGTTCCCTTTAAAGGTGACGTCGCATTCGAACTGTTGAATAGAAAAATCTCGACCGCAGTGACCAAGACATTTCCAGCCGCCAACCTAAAACTACTTGCCGAAACAAGACCATTGACTCTTCAGCGCCCAAAGGATAAACTCCCGGTTCGGTCCGAATCGTTTGTCTTATACCAGTTCACCTGCACCTATGGTGCTAGGTATCTTGGACATACGACTAGGTGTTTGTCCAAAAGAACCGCTGAGCATTGTCCTGCGTCACTACGAAAAGGCACGGTAAAATCCATCAACAGTTCTGTATTACAACACTTGGTCGACACTGGACACCAAGTCCAGATAAACCAGTCGTTTCGAGTCGTTTATACTATCCCTAAACGATACCCAAAACAGCTGAAGAAACATTTATTGAGCATTGCTGAAGCCATTGCTATCAAAGTTCTAAAACCAGAGCTGTGCAAACAGCGCACATTGCTACAAGCTCTGAAATTGCCTTGGCCTTGAACTTGACCTTCCTTGACCTCCTGCTTCCTAATGCGACAATCCGATTGATCAAATCATTGATTTAGTTTTCATATTGCCCAGTTAATGAGTTGATTGCTCTCTGTACAGGCCTCTACGGGCTTTATTCTCTCCAAACGTTTTGCTTCATAATTGTACTCGCCTGATGAGAATTATCGAAAAGAATATTCTTCGCGCACTTGCTTACCTCTGACTCAAATGGGGACTGTTTATGAATCCAAAAAACCAAGGCTCGGTATATTCTACCGAATAGGTCGTCCCTATTTATTGATTAATCATACATAATTATTATGGCAAACATGGTCACCCAATCTTCGGCGTCTGGCCCGCAGCCAATGTGAGTTCCGTTCCACTGGTTTGCTATTTTTGACCGAATTGTTCGCCTCCGCGTACGACCGCTTCAATTCTCTGGCCAATCAATTTTCGTCTGATTCCCAACTTTGGCACACGAAACGCGTTTTCTCGTTCGTACGTGTGGCCTTCACTGGCAGCTGACTGATCACATGCTCTCTGGCAAGCTGACGCGCACTCTAGCCACTGCGCGGGATCGCCGCCTGGTGTGTGCACATTGACTCCACTTGGGTCTCTATTACAAACGTTCAGTCATTGCTTCATCTAAGCATTTATGGAGTATGGGGCATGATCTCATTGTCGCATTTTTCTGGAGCTTGAGAGATAGACGGAGCACCTCAGATTGCTTGAGCGAGCAAAATATTTTTAACTTTATCTATACTGTCTGTCGGGTGTGTTGAACACATTCACATCCTTTGCTCTGCATAAAAGCGTTCCTGAGTCTCGGTTGTGATTAAAGGCAGAAGAGAACCAGCCGTGTGTAGTGTTCAGTTCACGTCTTTTGAGCCCTCAAGTGTTACACAGAAAGATGGGACTTGATTGTATTTTGCACCAAAGCGCAGCCATTCAGTTTTCCGTTTTATGTAACTTCGATGTTAAGAGTAGTAATGAGATTTTGCATTTCAGATAGTAAATCAATTCGATCATCAGAGCGGACAACTACTGCTCCATGTTTTGGCGTCGCCTTAGCTGCGGAGCTTCCCGTTTTGGTAGCATTATCGCTGTAGACTGCTCCTGTTTCTTGTTATTTCGTCGTCTCACCTAAGTAACTTTTTGTTTTAGCTACATGATTCTTGTAGAATCTTGCTGGTTCATGAATTTTCTTCGACCCATTCGATCACGAAATTGGAAAAAATGAAGAGATATGGCAACCACATGAGACGCCTAACTGAAAATGCATGTATTCACATGAATTGGTTAGTGACATCTGCGTATTTGCTACAAGTGCGAGTGAAACGAATGGCCCTAGCAGTCGCGCCTGGTGGTAACGCTACTATTGGAAATTCACAGTTGGACAACTGGTCGCTTAAACAAAGATATGAGTGCACATACACACTTTGTATAACTAGTGCTATTAACTGCATTGTCGTGTAATTAATGATGAACGGAGGACTTTATTCTGCTTGTATTCTCTATATGCTTCAACAAGACGCCGGTTTAAGGTGGCTTCAACACACATCGGAATTAATGCACCGACTAATGATGTAACATTAGTGATATCTCCGCGACCCGTCATATGGCCGTCTATTTCAACGCCGGGGTATCATTGTTATAAGTGTAAGTCATCAGCGTTTCTCTAAAATTCATGGTGTTCACTTAAACTCATCTCTGCATGACGCTGTCGAAGACAGTTGCGGCAGTTTTGTAATAACAAGGATTCAAGACCACAAATTGACGGATAATGCGTGAGCTGCTTCTCAAAGATCATGCTATTCTGTGCCTATCATGATATGTTATAGTAAGATCATTATGCAGGAATTGCTAATCCGTTCAACACACACACACAACCGCACAGTTTTTTTTAGAAAAGAAATATATTCCAAACTAGGACTTGAGCGTCCTGTTTTCTAGTTTTTAGGTAGACCGTCGATAGGTCTTCACATTTGTGGGCCGAAAACCGCTGAACGCTTCATCCGGTTGTTGTTTTCTCCATGAAGCGTTTTCAGATCTCGGTCAACATGGCCTGCTGGCTAGTCAGTAGCACTGCATATGCCACCGGCGTGCGGACCTCATCAACGCGTTGTGAAATTTTACTGCGGTGCTTTTTAAACTTAAGGTTAATCACATAGTACCTGGCTACCGATGAACTGAGAGCTCTCACATTAGTGCATATTGTCGGCTGTCTTGCCTGTTTGGTCAATACACCGTCCGGTGCAGCGAAGTCTGTTCTGACCGCTCTAAGTCTCGTCACCCGCGATCATAACACTGGCGACTGAGATGGCTGATCCTCCACAGCTTACCCAAGTATTACAACAGCAGCAAGATTATACCCAACAGCAACAATGGGCTCTGCTTCAACAAGAAGAAAGGCAGACATTGTTGTTCCAAGCACTCACATAGAAACTACCATTGCTAAATCTAACCCCGTCCCACCGTAAAACGACGAGTCCATTTTAGCTGGGGCATTGGCAAGTGGAATGCAAGATATCCAATATGACGAGGAGGACGGCATCACATTCGCAACCTGGTACAGACGGTATAAAGACATCTTTCTGCTTGATGCGATCACATTCGACGATGCAGCCAAAGTACAATTCTTGTAACGGAAGCTGTGTGCAGATGAAAACAACCAGTATTGTAGTTTCATTCTATTGAAACATTTCTGCGACTGCAATTTCCAATAGACTTAACCTTCTAGTTTTCATTTTTGGTGAAAGCTTATCAATTTTCAACATCCGTTACCAGTGTTTGAAACTGGCTGAAAACCACCCCGAGCATTATGTTACATACTTGCGCAGAATGAACCATTCATGTGAACGCTTCGAGCTCAAGTCACTCATTTTCGTATCTTGCATAGCTTCTGTATCTGAGACAGAAATCAGAACAAGTCTGTTATCCAAGATGGACTCATCTCCATATTTTACCGTTCAAGACATCACTGCAGAATATCAGCGTCTGATCAACTTATAAAGGTTACAGTCAAGACAACTGAAATCAGCAATCGTGATGGTCGGTACAATTTCTACCCGAACACCGATAGTTGTCTATAACACTGCGTGATAGAAACCGCCACATTTGTTGTAATTGTGGTGAGTGGCAATTTTCCAGAAACTGTCCTTTCGTCAATCACCAGTGCACCGTCTACTACAAGAAAGATCATAAAGAAACGTATTGCCGACCAACCACAATGTCCTCATCGTAGGGATCAATCAAACCAGTCTCAACAATGTGGGATCATATAGGAGTCTAATTTGGTTTATGCAACCACACAGGGAGGATCTTTTTCAATTGTAACTTCCTCACTGTAGCTATCAATTGTCACTCAGTTCGCCTACAACTGGATACCGCATCTGACATTAGCATTATCTTTAGTCCGACGTGGTCGGCCATCGGCAGACCGGTACTACATCATGCGGAATATACCCGAAAGAGTGCATCGAACAGTATCTTACGACTATATTGCAAATATTCCTGTAAATATATTTACAAAGGCGACAATCGAGTTGGCGTCTGTCACCTTTCTAACAACCCGGGATTAAACATACTTGGTATCAATTGGATCACAGCGTTGCACTGGTGAAGTGTTCTTCTTGTATCTGTGTGCGACTCAACCGAGGAAGTCTACCAGGCTTGGACATGTTATCACAATGTCACTCAGCGCAAAATTCCGCAATCGCAATTTCCAGAGGTGTTCAACCCCACACCGTTATTGCGCCAAATTCACGGCATCTCTATATCTAAAAGATGACCCTAAGCCTGTTTTCTGACCTTAAAGACCAGTGCCGTATGCTTGGTTCTCTTAAGTTGGTAAACGGTGAATTGGGTCGCTTGGAGCAATCAAGGGTGATATCTAAAGTGGAATACTCAGACTGGGCGACGCCAATAGTGATAGTCAAAGAGAAAGAAAGTCATCAGTATTACGCCGGCACATTGTACCGACACTTCGCTACCACCACCGGTCGAGCGTGGACTGAGTATACCGCGAGTAAGCCCGTCCCTAAGCGGATTCGAATCGATGACCTACGGGTTGCAAACCAGGCTTGCAATCCTTCCGGTCATCGGCCGACCCATAGTGACAGTGAAAAACGCAAAACTAACCATGCGCTCATGTGGGGTTTTTCAACCGGCCTGAACGCAGCTCTGAGTCTCCATCAATACCCGCTGCTACTACCGGAGAATGTTTTCGCCAGGCTCAACGGCAGCCTAAATTTTTCGAAGATTTATCGCGTGCTTATCTCCGTGTGTTATTCGATGATGATGCACGGCTTCTTCTTAAAATTAGCACTCACCGTGGCCTGTATCAGCACAACTGGCTGTCCTTCGGAGTGAACGCTGCTCCGGGACTCTTTCGACAACTGATGGATACGATGTTTGCGGACATACCATCGGCTTGTGCATACATGTATGACGTTATTGTCGTGTCCTCAGACAGAATCTAGCATAGCTGCCACCTCTTCAGTTATTCGAATGCTTACGGGAATCTGAGTTGACTGAGAGGTGATAAACGTCACTTGCTTATGCCTCAACTAAACTTCCTTGGTTTCGTTGTCGCTCATGACGGACGCAGACCAGGTACGGAAAATATGCGCGTCACTGAGGAACTACCAGCTCCACACGATATGATTTGGCGGCGTCCGTATCCGGATTTGCCTGTCACTGTGACATCCATGGGGACAGCCACAGGACGCCTGCGCCTACAAAGGGGACCATGGGTGGCTTGCGCTGCACCACCTATAGTTCCACCCACACACCCCATATCCGGTGTAAATCCGAAGGAATAAGACCGGGAGGCATGCACGATATATGTAGCGCCCAAAAAGATAACTCTTATCTTTCGTGTACAATTTACTTGTTGACCGATTGTACATTACTCCTTCTTGTTTTAATCTTACAACCGGCTCGACACACAACTGCCTTGTAAGTCCCCGCGCTCACGTGTACGCTCTTGCCTCGCTTCATCCGTCCGTTTCTTGTTCTAGCCCATCGAATACAGTCCGCTGTGTCCGACTTCCATTGCCTTCTGATATCCGCGCTTAATTCCGCGCATCGTCTCGGACTAGTATTAACTAGTCCTACAAATTGGTGACCCCGATTCGCACGCGCGAATTCAACATTTTTCTCGTTTGTATTTTTTTTGGTGAGTTCGTTCCTTTTTCTCGATTGTATACCTATATTCATTTGTTTCTTGCGTAATTTTAGTACTTTATCGTATATTGTTCGTTTTTTATCTTTCGACTCACATTTCGAGAGCGGAATCTGAGTCGTTTCACAGCGTAACCATGCTTCCTTTGGCTGTTCCAAGTTTCATGGAACACAGTCCAGAAGTTTGGTTTAAGATATTCGAGACCGAGCTAGAAAATAAGGGCATAACGGCGGACCGTCCAAGGTACAATCAGCTCGTCCCACGCCTTCCACCGTCGGTAGTGACGTTGATTGAGGACATTCTACTCTGCCCATCGAATGAGGCAAAGTATGAAACGATGAAGCAAGCGATTTTGAAAGAGTTACGACCCAGCGCACGAACACGATTTGAGCAGCTCAATGGTCTCAAGCTTGGAAATCGCAAGCCGTCGGCATTGCTCCGCGAACTTCAGCGCATCGCTAGTCCCTTATTCTTGAGCGAAGAAGGGATAAAGGAGCTGTGGTTTGCACGTCTCCCAGAGCCATTGCCAGTAATGCTGTCCATGTTTATAGATGCACCCTTGAAAGACTTAGCTACCAAGGCAGACGCTGCGTTCGAACGTTTTCCGCAGCAGACGACCAGTAACTCCGGTGACGTATTTTCACCGATGAAAACCGAATCCCATGTTTGTTCCCAGTCGCTAGACCGATCTGACTCTAAAGATGAGGAAATTGCGCTACTTCGCAGCAGGATAGCAGCAATGAAGGCTTCGAAGCAGCGTGTGCCACGGTCAAATGCTGACCACGTTTTGGCTACCGTTCATTGCGGCTCGTCTGTGCCTGCACCGAGTACGTCACGTTCGGCACGAAAGCGCAACATTTTCCTTACAAGTTCCCAGTCAGATAATGTCAAGCCCGTCAAAGAAGTATGTTGGTATCACCGCCAATACGGTGGAAGAGCTAAACGTTGTCGGGCTCCCTGCATTAGGCACGACCCAGGGAAAACGAATAGCCCGCATACTAGCACTACAAACGTATCATGCAATAACCAAGCAAACCGACTGTTTTACGTTAAGGATTGACATTCTTCCATCACGTTCCTCATCGACACGGGAGCGGAAGTCAGCGTCATCCCAGCGACCGCTAGCGACAAGCACTCGAAGCCTACGTACAATTTGCGTGCGGCCAACGGTTCTCCGATAGCTTCATTCGGTCAGCGCATGATGAATCTGGACCTCAATCTTCGCCGAGATTTTCAGTGGGTCTTCATGCTTGCGTCTGTACCTTTCGCAATTATCGGTATCGACTTCCTCCGACATTTTGGGTTGCTTGTTGATGCTGGTCGCCACAGACTTTTAGTCGACCGTACGAAACTAGGTGTTGATGGTGTCCTTTCAGATGCCCCGGTAATCAGCCCTGTATTTCGGATCGCAGACGCACCGTCCGACTACTTGAGCCTCCTCTCCGAATACCCGCGACTGGTTCGACCGGCTGCAGAGCTTCCACCAGTCACGACAGAGGTCGCTCACCACATAGTTACGCGCAATCAACCAGTTAGCGCAAGGCCAAGACGGCTTGCTCCAGACAAACTACGGGCAGCACGAGCCGAATTTGACCACATGCTTCAACTTGGTATCGTCAGACCGTCCAACAGCCCATGGGCGTCGCCTCTGCACATGGTCCCGAAGAAGGTTGTGGGGGACTGGCGTCCTTGCGGCGACTATCGATCCGTGAATACGGTAACCACGCCTGATCGCTATCCGATCCCACACATAGTGGATCTCACCGCCAGTCTGGCGGGTAAAAGTATCTTCAGCAAAATCGACTTGGTACGCGCATACAACCAAATTCCGGTAGCCGAGGCGGACATCGCTAAAACTGCCGTGACGACTCCATTTGGTTTGTTCGAGTTTCTGCGTATGCCATTTGGTCTAAAGAACGCCGCGCAAACTTTTCAGCGTTTCATCGACCAAGTTTGTCGCGGCTTAGACTTCGCTTACGCGTATCTGGACGACATTTTAATCGCAAGCTCTTCACGAGAAGAGCACATACGCCACGTACGAACACTTTTTGATCGTTTATCTCAACACGGGGTGACGATCAACGCAGAAAAGTGTTCGTTTGGTGTCGATACAGTTAATTTCCTGGGACATCTTATCTCTTCTGCAGGCGTCATGCCACTGCAAGATAAAATTCAAGCCATTATCGACTACCCCGAGCCTCATTCTTGCAAACAGCTCAGGCGTTTTGATGGCCTGGTCAACTTTTACCGTCGATTTATACCCAACTGCGCCTCTCTGATGCAACCCCTCACGGACCTTCTCCGAGGGGAACTCAAGACGTTCGAATTTCCTACCGCAGCACGCGCTGCTTTTAAGTCGCTGAAGGAGGCTATCGCCAACATAGCTTCCATAGCGCATCACGATCCGACCGCCCCACTGTCCCTCAGTACTGACGCCTCGGACGTCGCAGTCGGCGCTGTTTTGCAGCAACGCATAGCCGACACGTGGCAGCCCTTAGCGTTTTTCTCCAGACGCCTACAACCTACCGAATCTCGCTACAGCACGTTCGGTAGAGAACTACTAGCCGTATATCTAGCGATACGTCACTTTCGACAGTCCTAGAAGGCCGCTCCTTTGTCGTCTTCACCGACCACAAACCCCTGACTTACGTGCTCGGCTCGACTACCGACCGATACTCTCCTAGAGAGTCGCGCCACCTTGACTATATCGCTCAGTTTACGACCGATATACGGCATGTCTCAGGTTTGCACAACGCCGTCGCCGATGCACTTTCTCGCATCCAAACTATCTCCGCTGACGCCGGCACTGCTATCGACTTGGCAGCCATGGCCACAGCGCAACTCAACGACCCTGAGGTTGATCTACTACGCAGGTCTCCCTCATTGGACATACGACCTGTTCCGCTGACATCAGCAGACGGCACTATACTCTGCGATCTGTCTCTGCGCACGCCGCGCCCAGTCGTCCCACGCGAGTTTCGGCAGACCGTGTTCGACACGTTGCACGGCTTGTCTCATCTAGGCGTTCGTGCATCGGTTAAACTCGTAACCGCACGATTCGTTTGGCGCAATATTAATCGGGACGTCTGTACCTGGGCAGCTGCTTGCCTTCCGTGTCAACGCGCGAAGGTGCACAAGCACACGAAAAGCCCATTAGGCACTTTTCCGACGCCAGACGCACGCTTTCATCACGTGCACGTCGACCTCGTAGGTCCTCTGCCGCCTTCCAAAGGCTCGGTATATCTACTGACCTGCATCGATCGATTTACTAGATGGCCTGAGGCCGTCCCCATCCCAAATTGCTCCTCGGAAACGGTAGCGAAAGCTTTTCTGGAGCGCTGGGTAGCACAATACGGCTGTCCCGTCATCGTGACCACCGATCGAGGGTCACATTTCTCGTCGACATTTGCCATGTTGCTTAAGGATTTAGGCTGTCGCCACGTCCAGACGACGGCGTATCATCCGGCCGCTAACGGCATGGTGGAGCCTTTTCATCGCCAATTGAAGGCAGCGCTACGTGCGCACGCAGATCCTTCATGGTCTGAAACGCTTCCTCTCGTTCTTCTAGGCTTAAGAAACACGGTTAAAACCGATTTCGACGCCACACCAGCGCAGCTAGTCTACGGTTGCACGCTGCGGTTGCCCGGACAGCTGGTAGCACCAGCCCCATGTACTTCCACTTTTGACTACGGAAGTTACACTGATCGATTGGCTCACCAGATGCGTGAGTTACGTCCACCCGCTCCTCGATCTCAGAAGACACCGGTGTACGTGCCCGAGAAGCTGTCTACGTGTTCACACGTCCTTCGCGCAGACGGTGTTCGACAGCCTCTTCAGTCGCCGTACATAGGACCCTTCAAGGTGCTGCATCGTGCGAGTAAGGCGTACACTATTGACCGCGGTGGTCGACACGAAGTCGTCACCATCGACCGTCTGAAACCCGCCTTTACGGAAGAGAGCACCTCGCCTACTTCGTCTAGTAGTGCTTCGTGCGACGTCACAACTCATCGCACCAACGTACAGCATCCTAGTCCAGTTCAACCAGACCACGATATCGGTCTACAAGCCGTCCCAACCTCTTCCGAATCTAGCCCGCTGCCTCCCACGACCAATCGCCGTGGTCGGGAGGTGCGTAAGCCCGTCCGTTTCTCCGACTATGTACAGTGTAAATACTTTTAACTTTGTAGATATGGTATATATTTGCTTCATTTTTGGTCGATTAACGTTTTGAAAACAAACAAAAATATCAAAAACCCCCAAAAAACCTTTTTTCGAAAAAATATTCAAAAACCAAAAAATATTTAAACACGCAGCTCATTCGTTTGTTCTTTTTGGCGTTTTCTGCGCGTGTTTTTCTACTTTCTCGTCTTTACATGCCCCAACCCTCCCCTTCGATCGACTGGCCCACACGAGGAATGTTTTCGAGGACACTGACGCGAACACTGGTCGCTTCTCCGCGGGACGAGGATCGCTTCTTCGCGGGACGAGGATCGCTTCTTCGCGGGACGAGGATCGCTTCTCCGCGGGACGAGGATCGCTTCTTCGCGGGACGAGGATCGCTTCGCCGCGAGACGAGGGTCGCTTCTCCGTGGGACCATGGTCGTTTCTACGTGGGACGAGGGTCGTTTTGGCGCGGGGCGGGGTGCGGCGGGGGGAGAGACCACTCCCAAGCGCACCGTTTGGCAGCAGCGGAGGTTGAGGTCCTGTCGGCCTTTTTCTGGACTAGCCAGTTTTTTGTAGTCCGACAATCCCGCTCCAACGGTTCGCCGAAATGCACCCTGCCCTGCATTCAATAAATAACGAATCATAAACGGCACAGCGGACTCCGACTTCCGACGAACCCCCATTCACACGAAGGCTCATTCATTTTTACTCGGCACGACTTCGCCTTACGAACCTCGTTTCGACATTCCTTTTCGATTTCGAAGGCTTTCTATGTTCAGCCTTCTAGGGGGGGGAGTTCTGTAGCGCCCAAAAAGATAACTCTTATCTTTCGTGTACAATTTACTTGTTGACCGATTGTACATTACTCCTTCTTGTTTTAATCTTACAACCGGCTCGACACACAACTGCCTTGTAAGTCCCCGCGCTCACGTGTACGCTCTTGCCTCGCTTCATCCGTCCGTTTCTTGTTCTAGCCCATCGAATACAGTCCGCTGTGTCCGACTTCCATTGCCTTCTGATATCCGCGCTTAATACCGCGCATCGTCTCGGACTAGTATTAACTAGTCCTACATATACCTACCTTGCTATCATCACGGGACATGGTGAGTTAGTACAGTGCATTATTCCTGATATGCATCGACTTCGCGGGCCAGTTACCGAGCTGCTAGGTAGAACTTGCAACTGGTTTTGGTCTTCCCAAAGTGAGAAAACTTTTAGGCTCATTAAGAAAGCTCTTGTATTTGATTTTATGCTAGCACATTATAACCCAAAAGCAAGTATCATTGTCTTTGCATATTCTTCTACTTATGACGTTGGAGCGGTTCTACGTCTGCGGTTTGACCTAACGCCATTACGTTTACGGCAGAGAGAAGACAGAGGTTGCGATATGTTAACATTTCGATTGTTCTCCTCAGTCGCAAACACAATACGATCAGAAACATACAAGGGATTATATACATGGGGGAAAATGCACCACCAATCAAAATGTCACAGTCAAGACCATGGCAACCGAATGGATTGCCACAAGAGTTTCTGTGCACATAGCACAGGTTGATAAGCCTTACTTAACAACGCCTCACTAATTGCTAGCATTATCGGGTTTTTGTTAAGTAATAACACTGAACGCTGTCTCGGGGTTTACGTAATGACGGGTTGTCATGAGGTGCTTGGTGATAGACGATGCCGGGCTCTGACTGATTCTCAGATTCGTCCCATGGGACATGTATATAATCCCTTGTATGTTTCTGATCGTATTGTGTTTGCGACTGAGGAGAACAATCGAAATGTTAACATATCGCACACTCTGTCTTCTCTCTGACTTAACGAAATGGCTTAAGGGGACCCACTGTTTTACTAACGCCATTAGACCGCTTGTCTACGCATCAGGTACTTTAAAGAAATCTGAAGTCAAGAGCTGTATCCACGGACACCGCAGATTCCTGAATTACAGTGTTGCATTCCAGTTTTGCTTCCGGATTACTGTATAACACGTGCTTTTCTGTGCGAATTTTATGCCAATAGCTTTCTTTTGGTGTATTTCACAATCTGCTCACTTTTGGTGTATATTCTCTGCTTACTTTCGGAGATCTCATTGATTGGCCTAACTGACGTCGGTGTCCGCCACCTTGGATTTCTGCTACAGTAATCTAACCTCTGTGAAGCAGTCACGTGACCTCAGGCGGAACTGGAATCATAGACCAACCACGACAAGTGCAACCGGCTGGATTTAATTAAACCAACGTCAGCCGGAACCGATAGCGCAAAACTAAAATCTGATTGGTTTGTATCGCATTCACTTATTCTTGCATTGGCATTTTCACGTAGCTCAAGCTCTTAAGACCTTGATTGAACCGTTTATTTCCATCAACCTTCCCTAGCTACTTCATCTAGCCTTCGCATCAGTACAGTTCACCTCATTAAGGCACCGACAAGGCCTAGCCTCACTCGAAAAGCTAAAACTATTGTTTCCTACACCGCGCGAACAAAGCCAACGCAAACTGAGGACGCGAACAAACTGCGAGCCAGTCCTGATCCCATTGCTGCTCTTCTTTCAAAACTCAGTGATAAGGTCAACTCCTTGGAATCTCAACTCTCCGAGATGAGAAAAATAGTAACCATCGTCGAACCAATCCGAAATCACCTGGCTTCATTAGAGTATTTCAGTAACCCATAGCATAGACTGAAAAATGTGGTCGTTTTTGTCATTCCTGATAGACTTAGTTTGGGTAAAATTAAAACTGCAGTACTTACGACCTGCAACATGTCCGAGATTGAATACAACCGCCTTCATCTGTCTTTACATCTGAGGTACATTGTAACAACCCGAAAGATAATTCTTACCTTATGTACACTTCTGTTACGCAGTCATACAATATTGGTTTTTGTTTTAATGCCAACTCTACGGTCAGTTTTACCTACATCCGGCTCACCACTTATCTCCGCGGTGAGCTCCGACACTGACGTACGCTCTCGTCGCTTCATTCCCTTTTCGTTCGATTGTAGCCTTTCTCGAATACAATCGGTTGTGTACATTCTTCTGGTTTTCTGGTATCCCCACCAGAGCGAGAACACTCTCGGACTAGTAGAGACTAGTCCTACAACATAAACGAATTCATAGACTGAAAAATGTGGTCGTTTTTGACATTCCTGATAGACTTAGTTTGGGTAAAGTTATAACTGCAGTACTTACGACCTGCAACATGTCCGAGATTGAATGCAACTGCCTTCGTCTGAAAACGAAATCACCTAAACACTGCTGCTCGATCGTTTTTAAATTTTCAACTGAGGTATCTGCGAACCGATTGTTGAGTAATCAGCTCATCATAGACCAGCGGACCCATTACAAAAACCTACTGAAAAAACCAGATCGCACGCCTCTACAAAGATCCGCTAGTGATATTTCGCCACAATCACTTGCTCAAACGGCCATTTGGGTTAAGTGTTCTCAGACCAAAACCCAAAAAGATAATTTATCTAATGTGGCAACTGGGCACTTTGAGGTGGATCTCGACAGCCCACTTCATATGATAGGGACCTCGCTCACCACTGTTCCTGACAATACTGCAATGTCACCTAAGCAAACTCCTACTAACTACTACCATCTCAATCTTGACGCCTATGACCCAACTGAATCGAATTCACCGTTCATAAACGATGGAGTAACTTCTAACCATTGGGAAGTGCTGACTATCAAAAGCCCTGTGGTTGTGTCGCAAGCTGAACTCAACACCAGAAGGACCCCCATGGGCAGTCAATCCAATAATGTAGAAAACCTACAGCCACTCACTGGATCCAACATAAGATTTAAGCCTGTGATGAACACGGTAGAAAGTAGCAAGATCTACCAACATTCATCACACAAACAATGTATAAAGCGACACCCTGAGTCGGCAAAAATCAGAAACAAATGTCTTCTGGATATCTCTCACCATAATTCCCTTCCATACCACAGAAACAAGCTCAGTAATGATAGAATAAACTATGTCACGTAGCCAAGGCCACCTCTCATCCTGTCTCATATGTGTGCAGCCCTTCCCAACACACCTCAGTATGACCCATTTTAAGTACAGGAGGGAATGGAGCCGAAACCATTCCCACTGCTTACATACCCGGGTGAGTCATTCAAATGGTTCGTAACATTTGCTCAACAAGCGTGATGCCCAGTGTGCCACAGACTAAAGACCTATGTGGATCATGTTCCAAACTTGTTAAGGGGGCATTTTGTGCCGTAACTGTTGCAACTTTTTCCATGCGAGATGCCCCCGAGTTAAACTTAGTCAGGCGAAGTTAGTAATCAAACCAGACTCGATATGGTTCTGTGTGGAATGTACATCGATTCCACTGATATAAAGCGTGCTCCTATTATTTCAGAAGTATGACCAGCTACTAGCAAAGTTTGAGGAAATGGTGACCACCAAAACCACTGCGGTTAGTGTAAGCATGACGGACTGTGCAACCCAATCCTCCTCTTTGGTTGCTGCTCCTTTCCCGCGAAGAACTGCTAATAAGGCCATAAGCAACACGACACTTAGAGTCCAGAACATCAACAGATGTCCCAATACCACACGTGGGTCATATTTGACTAAAGCGGTTCCCAGTTCGATCGGAGTGACTACACGTAAGGCTACTTCCAAACTCCCGCCGGAGTGCGTAGTAAAATAGCAAGCCGGTACAAGCGAAAGTTAGGTTACGGTTGCCTCCAAGAAGAGCCGTCGGTTAAAACTAACATCACCCATAACTGGATCTGAAACTGAGGAGCGTAGCTGAGTTTTCCTAGTGCAAACACCACCGGTTTTCTGTGGTACATCTCCGAGTACTTCAATCACTAACCGCGACATGTCAAAGGTGTAAAGAGACAACCACCTGTATCGAGCGTACTGTACTCCACTATCCCAGAATCAAAGTCGATATCAACAAAAGGCAGGCAGTTGGATGACCTTAACCAGGGGGATATTGTTAGTAACATAATCGGAGTTGTACTGACAACTGTACACGTAGTACGTATTGCACGACACCCCAACTCTAAGCATTAGGGAGAGCCAAGACTTCTGCGCATTGTGCTGAACTCCATCGCTGAAGTAGAATCAGTACTACTGTCGACAGGTAGTCTCAGAAATGAGCACTGCTCCATCCGTATCTTTCCAAACATCCCATGAGGCGAGCGTTATCGAGTTAACTGTACCTTGGAGGACTACCGGAAAGAAACTTCAGCCTGAACCATACTTCTTCACTGGGTTTCTGAAACTGTAGCATGTGATGAGCATGAAGTAACAACCCATGATAAAGAACAGTGGTGTTATATTCATGAAACACACTGATTGCATGATGTGTTAGCGAAATCCGTGTCACGACTGCGTACCTCACCGAAGTACAAAGGAAGTGGTCCGAGAGTATTGAAGGTGGTCCTTCAGTCCAAACATATGGTAGCACGGCTGCTAAAAAGCTGGTACATGTTTCGTTACAGGCTACCATCTGAGGTTCAGCTTAAGACAATGAGCAATATGCCCCCTAGAGATGATATGTCACGCAAAGAACCAAACGCGATGGGATGTATGAAAAAATGCACCAGTAGTGTGTCGAATGAGCTCATACAACCTGTAAAAGAAGATATTGACTAAACACCTTTCACTGTACGTCGAAGATTAGACGCCAGACTAACTACACGGACGATGAATAAGGCGTTAAACCCTTCTCCAAATACACACCGAAAAAGCGACTAGTCGCCGGCCACTCACTGGTCGGCGAAACTTCACGTATGAATCATACAACCTCCGAAACTTTGCTTAAATCTGAAAAACTTTTATTCATGTATACCAATGCCCAAGGGCCCCTCAGAAAACTTACCAAACCTCGACTACATCAGGTTACGCATGTTTGGGACCGAATTTCTATTCCCGAAACATGGTTGCACCAAGAGGCGACTGATGCTGAGGTTGAGATAGCCGGAATGTCACTCATCCGGAACGACCACCCCAGCAGACGAGCTGAGGTCCTACTCTACTACCTCAGCGATCTACAATGTGCAATAGTTGATGGTCTGGTAACATACGTTACCGACTCACCCTAGTACCGCCTCCGACTAAGCCACAACGACGCATGTCTCGTAGCTGTCGTTTACTGCCTCCAAAGTCCACACCAAAAATGGATTCTCGCTTGATCCGTGCCTGAACAGAGTAACACGCACTAGGTAAGCCACATTCTCATCTCCGGGGACTTCAATCTACACGGTCTGGAGGTTTTGGCATCGCCCAATGAGCAGTTCAGAGCATATTTGCATGAACTGATCACTAATATTCCCTTTTACAATCATGTCACCACGCCCACTATGTTCAGGACAGCAAACAAGCCGTCCATATTGGACCTTATGCTCACGAATGAAGAGTTCATGGTTAACAAGTTATGGATAGATAGTCCATTAGATCTCAGTGACTATGTGGTAATAACGTTCAACTATGTGTGTTATGCGGAGTATCCATCTGAACACTTGAAACTTAGTCATACAATCACACGCTACCACGTATTAAAAGAACTCGTCGACGCAACTGCTTGGGAATTCTCAAGCAACATTCCCCTTGACAACTTTTGCATAGATTTAATTTTTAGTCTCAGCGACATCGTCAACGGACCATCAGAGACCAAGCCCCTTCGTTCCACAAAAATGCCTTCAATTCTAAGAAGCAGGATTCGAAAACGTCTGGCGCTAAGGGCTACAGCATGGCGTGCCTACAAGATTAACCCCGACTCAGAGACCTGGGGCAATTTCCTGACCTATCACAACCATTGCACTGCACTTGCAGGTGGGGATAAAGTAACTTATCCACAGTACCTAGCCAAAAATTCATGGCAAACAACAAATTGCTATATGGGCATGTCAATAATCTTCGTAAAGTGAAACATGGAATCCTTCCACTTTTCGCGACAGGCGGTAGAGTACAATGCGCCGAAGAAGCAGCTTATGCCCTGCGGCTACAATACGCTCCAATTTTCTAACTTTCAGCCACTACCTGTCCCATAATGTCATGCACATTACCAACTCCACTGTTTACACATGTAATTTTCAACCCATCCATTGTGCTAAGGAACTTACTCTCACTGCGTGAGCATAGTTCTCCGGGAGCAGACAACATTCGCCCGAAGGCACTGAAGGCTGTGGCCAACAAACTAACTGAATCACTGTCACAGTTCTTCCAAAGGTGCTTTGATGAACAACAAGTCCCCTCTATGTGGAAGCGTGGCATTTTCACCCCAATTTTCAAAGGCGGTAGCCGTTCAGATCCTGCAAACTATCGCCCAGTGACCCTCCTCCCTGTGCTCGCGAAGGTGGCGGAAGCAGCCATCGCTGAGGATTTAATGGACTACCTGGAAAAATGCAACATCTTGGCACCGGAGCAGCATGGCTTCCGTCAACACCGGTCATGCACCACTAACCTACTGATTACACGAGGTAGTTGGACCGAAGTGGCCGATGACGGGGTCGGAGTTGACGTCATCCATCTGGACCTCTCCAAAGCTTTCGTCCGCTTTGAACACCGTATCCTACTTCAACGGCTGCAGAGCTACGGAATCGACGATCTTGTACTTGGTTGGATTGGCAACTTCCTTTAACGGAAGCTTCAAATACGTGTTAGGGGATCACTCTCTGACACAATTGAGGTGGAATATGGTGTCCCACAAAGCTCAGTGCAGGGACCAAGCTTATTCCTGGTGTTTATCAACGATCTGGCAAGTTACCTCCCCAAATTCCTGCTTTTCGCCGATGACGTCAATATATGGCAGGCGATTAGTAACAAGTCAGATCACGATCTGCTCCAACATGACCTAGATTGCATTTACGAATGGTCAAAAAGGAACATGCTTCAGTTGAACATAGCTAAGTGCAAGGTGATACATCTGCGTCACCAGCCGGTGAGCGCTTACAAGTTTGGAGACCACAACTTGGAGAAGGCCTCTCATGAGCGTGACCTGGGTGTGTTGGTACAAGAAGATCTAAGGTGTTCAAAACAAGCACAGACGACGACGAGAATCGAGAATCAACACTTCCGCCTTCTTCGCAGGGCCTTCGGTCGTTTTGAACCCTCAATCTTTCCCCAATTGCTTAATGCCTACGTGCGACCGCACGTGGAATATGCTATTCAGGCGTGGCAGCCGTGGCAGAAACAGGATCTTGTTGCTCTCGAGACTCCTCAACGAACGGCAACCCAGAACGTCGAGCGGCATCTTTCATCTACCCTATCACTTGCGACTGGAAGCTCTAAGAATGTACAGCAGCCGATATCGGCTTTTGCGGGGAATCTCATAATTCTGAAGAACCCAAACCACATTTGCCGTCCGCTGCTGGAAGTGAACCACAACACTAACCTAAGAGGTCACCCTCTGAAAACGAAAATACCATAGAGCCGGCTTGAATGCCGGATGTGCTTACAACGCGCCAACGGCGAGTGTTACCATCATCACTTCAGCTTTCGAGTTTGCTGCTGAAATGCCACTCAGACGGAAGATAATTGCTGATGATTTTAACCTACCAAAAATTAATTGGTCCTCTCAACCATCCTCGCCTACACATACAACTTTCCTTTCCTCTCTCAGAATTGGTGGATGGATACAGTGGGTTACTTAGCCAACAAAAGCGACCAGTATACCCGACCTCATATTCACTTCGGAATTCACAAGTGCACAAACAGAGGTGTTAGACAAACTCTGGTAGTGACCACAAGATGGTACGATTCACCTTCTGCATGAAATTCGCCATCAAACACGCTTATATTTCGCAATATGTATCCCATAGGATAAACTGGAAGCAATTCTAACGATTTATCCGATCATCCGATAGGGACTCATTCTTTTTCTCTAACAATGTGTGTAATTGCGTGGACTATTTCTACCATTGGGTCCAGTAGGCCATTGCTGTCCTTACTTCCCAGGACAGGCGGATTACAAGTGTCCAAAATGACGCAATCGTGCATTCAGTCAGCCGGAAACATAGAAGGTTAAGTGCTGGATACAGAACGACGGGGAATTTATCCTTGCTTGTACAGTTGCACGACATCCTTGACAGGGTCAAGCACAAACAATTAAGGAAGAAGATACATGAAGAATAAATGGCTCTACGAACGACATGTAAAAGGAAAGAACTTGTTAAAATTCTCCGTCGCAGAACTAATAACCATTCCGCCTTGATCGATGGACTGGTTAATACAGACGAACAGCCCTTCCATGATCCAGCCGACATCGGCGAAGCGTTTAGCTCATCTTTCGCTACCTCAATGAGCTTGGAGACGACCCCATTAAATGCAAGCATTGGGGTGCAAACAACCAATGCCCCGTGTAACATTGAATTTTCTATCATTGCTATCCAACATTTAATGAATTCAACAAAACGGGCTACCCATTTGGATTCCGATGGTATACCTCCTACCGTCATAAAACTGGGAGGACCTGCCATACAGTTACTAATGCTGAACATATTTATCCTTTTCTCGGTCAGATCAGAACCCCATTCTATACAAAGTAGACGCACCGTGCACAGTGCAATTACACCATAGACATGATTACACGGATTTGCTTGGGGCACACGGCTTGCAGACCAGCTCCCAGAAACGTGAGTTTGGTGTGCTCGTACATAGTGACCTCAACTGTTCAAAACATGCTGAGGTAGCTGCGGAAAGAGGCAACCAGCACGTCGGCATGCTGCGAAGGCCATTCAGGAGATTCGACTCATCAGTCTTCCCAAGAATACACAATCCTTACGTGCGCCCACACGTTGAATACGCTATCCAAGCTTGGCAACGTTGGTTGAAGCGCGACCTAGAGCCACTACAACGCAGAGCAACAAAGAATGTAAAGGGCCTGCGGTGTCACTCCTACCACCGAACGCTGAGTTGCTGGGAGTTTTCAGCGGACGCTACCGAAGGCTGCGCGGATATCTCGTGTTACCGTACCAAATATTGTGTGACCGCAACCATGTACGCCGCCATTTGCTGAAACTTACGCACAACACGCAGCTCAGCGGCAACTGCTTGAAATTGAGGGAACAATATAGCCGTCTAGAGTGTCGACAGACTTACTTTTCCCTTCGCGTTTGCCAACCCTGGAACGTATTCCCAGGCTCGGGTATTTCCTCCCCCACCTTTCATATCTACAAAAAACGTTGTGATGTGCCCACGCCGTATGACGGCACTTTAACTCGACTCTCCTTTCGCTCTCTGTGGCTACTAATTCTCCCCACACAAAAAAGTTACAATGATTTTGCTTCGCTCATCTACTAAACATCGCGTCCGATGCACTTAGGGTCGCTGAAGAGCACCCACCGGTCCATACACGGCCGCTTGTGAGTGTATGCGTTTAACAGCGAGACGTTTAATCCCTGCACCTTGCAGTCTGCACGCAGCCGCTCGAGAGAGGCGGTGCGATGGGTTTTCTGGTTGAGCCTACTATGCTGAGACACGTAGCGTGCCACTCGACCTCAGGGCACGCTGGTGGACCTCGAATTCTTCGAATAACACTGAACTCAGCGGATGAGACAGAGGCTGTCGTACTCTCAGCAGTTCGTCTTTGCAACTCACCGAGCGGAGTGCACATGTACCTCAATCACTTTTGGAAAGATCGCCCAAAGGAAGCAGGTGCCTAACGCGGTATTCCTAATCGCGATAGCATGGGAACCATGTTTGTTCATGGGGTTCCCGAGCTTCTGGATTCTCTTGATCACGCTGGGAAAACACGTGACTGAGAGCAATGGTGCTACATCCGCGAAGTACTCCCTCTGGATAATGTTACTGCCAAAACCTAGACGAGAGTTCCGTTATCACATAACTACAAGTGTCGTGGTCCAAGACTAATGAAAGTAGTATTACGCTCCAAGAGCATGAAGCAAGTTCTATTGGATAACTGATCAAAGTTTAGAGCCGGGTTGCCAACCGAAGTCCGGCTAAAGGCAGCAGGCGCACGGCCACGAGTCGTAAGCAATTTGATAGAACTTGCAAACGCCGTAAATTCTTTGTCTACACAGTCCTGCCGAGATACCGGCTCAACAGCACGCACGGCACATAACAGGACAGAGTGTAGCACAAGCGAAACTTCTGTTCAGGACACTATACGATTCTGTGCAACCTGCCTGAAATTCATGAACCCAAAAACCATTGGAGGCTGGCCACCTAACGGTCGGCTTAAAAACAAACCCAAATTTGCTATGCACCAACTCACTCCTAACAACGAAAACACTATACCGCATGTACACAACACCAAAGGCCTTCTAAGTAATTTGGTCGAACTTAGAGAACTTCACGACTCGCAACCGCGAGACTTCGTCATGATTACAGCGACCTGGTTAAACCCTGAGATCAACCTACCTGGTATGTCGCCCTTTCGGAGAGATCGAACTGGAAGGGGCGGTAGTGTGATTCTTTATTATAATAAAAACCTCCGATGTGAGATTATCGATCGCCCGGAAATCCGCGCTCTTGATTCGCTTTGGTGCCGCATATGGTTGCGGAACAAGGACACGTATGTTAGCCGTAAGTTGCCACCCACCAAACTCTACTTATGAAATAGACTCCAAACTGAACCACTTATTTCAATTTGCTTTGAACAAATCCTACCCTGACCTTATCGCTGGAGACTTCAATGTGCAAGACATGGAAGCGCCACCAACCGATGGTGCGCAGTTTAAAGCCTTCTTGCAAGAGCTAATTGCTAGCCACCCCCTGTACAACCATGTAA
>OX104070.1:51296353-51366902 GCA_944474145.2 Dicrocoelium dendriticum | reverse complement strand
ACTGACGCAATATCGGCACCATTAGTCATAGCAGCGATTTAGTCCTGAAGTCATTGGTTATGCGAAAGATGTATTGAAATGCAGTACGTAAAACAAGTAAAACAATCAACGCAGTAGATGCTCGAAAGGCCCACCGCCGTTTTGCTGGCACAGCAACATTCGCCGGATGCTGTTGGCTATAACCCTCTGCAATGCGTCAACCGATATCGCGCGACATTCTTCCACGCTGCTCCGCTTCAGTTCTTCCACACACGTGGGTTTCGCTTTATAAACTCTTCTTTTCAGGTATCCCCAAAGGAAGAAATCAAGGGATTCATATCCGGTGAACGTGCCGGCCACTCCATTGGTCCTCCCCGACCAATCCATCGATGACCGAATGTGTCGTCCAGGAACTGACGCACGGTTTGTGCTGAATGGCTCGGTGCACCATCCTGCTGCCACCGAACCGTACTCAACAGTGCTTCCACATGCAACCGCGGAATCACCCACATCTGCAACATTTCTTTGTATGAAGAGGCCAAGCAGTGTGATGTATTAGTTCTGCTACACAACTTCCCGCCACATTTTGAGAAAAGAAGAGAGCTCTGATGATTGTTCGACTTGTTAGTCCAGCCCATGCCATGAGCTGTGTGCCATGCTGCTTCTATGTACCATGCAGACGGAAAATGGCCTCGTCGGTAAATATGATGGAATGCACGTCAAAGGTATTCAGGTACAAGCGAAATATTCATCTCAGCATTCGGAGAATCGCCCAACACTGTGCCACTAAACTATATGCTGTGTACCGCATATTAATGGGAAAAAAGCTCCGAAGGTATGGTGCATTGCAGGTACAAGTGTTAAAGCCCGACGATTCGGTGAATCGTCTTACATTCGCTCGCTTGTACCTGAATACCTTGGACGTGCATTCCATCATATTTACCGATGAGGCCATTTTCCGTCTGCATGGTACACAAAAGCGGCATGTTTGGGTCACCAATAACCCACCGCAATGCAGCGCTTCCCGTGTGCAACATGGCACACAGCTCATGGCATGGGCTGGACTAACAAGTCGAACAATCATCAGAGCTCTCTTCTTTTCTCAAAATGTGACGGGAGGTTGTGTAGCAGAACTAATACATCACACTTCTTAGCCTCTTCATACAAAGAAATGTTGCAGATGTGGGTGATTCCGCGGTTGCATGTGGAAGTACTGTTGAGTACGGTTTGGTGGCAGCAGGATGGTGCACCGAGCCATTCAGCACAAACCGTGCGTCAGTTCCTGGACGACACATTCGGTCATCGATGGATTGGTCGGGGAGGACCAATGGAGTGGCCGGCACGTTCACCGGATATGAATCCCTTGATTTCTTCCTTTGGGGATACCTGAAAAGAAGAGTTTATAAAGCGAAACCCACGTGTGTGGAAGAACTGAAGCGGAGCAGCGTGGAAGAATGTCGCGCGATATCGGTTGACGCATTGCAGAGGGTTATAGCCAACAACATCCGGCGAATGCTGCTGTGCCAGCAAAACGGCGGTGGGCCTTTCGAGCATCTACTGCGTTGACTGTTATACTTGTTTTACGTACTGCATTTCAATACATCTTTCGCATAACCATTGACTTCAGGACTAAATCGCTGCTATGACTAATGGTGCCGATATTGCGTCAGTGTGGAGGGAATATTGTGGGAGTTGCCTGAAGAGAACAAGACGTTAACGTGAGCAGCGTACATGGAAGAAATCGTTGTACCTATAGATGGGTCTCAGCGCCGAAAGATCTCGTTGGCCGACAGGGTTGGGCTGATTACACTGGCTAGATCGTAGATAAAGATACCATGGCATTCCACATAGCCCGTCAATGCGTCGGCCAGAATTTCTTCCATAACTTTGGCGAGCACCGGGAGAAGATTACCGGGCGGTTATTGGCAGGCTCGTACCGACTTGCTCCCTTGTGAATAGAATTGAGGAAACCTAGTTTCCACTTCGGCGGAGCTATGTTGCAGTCCAGAGATGGCTGAAATAATACGGCTAGGTGCCTGAATGTTACCTTTAGTGCTTTTGGGGTGGATATTGTCCACTCCAAGAGATCTGTGTGTACGCAAGGATAATGGCATCTTCAGTACCGTTTCCGCAGTGAATGTTACGCCGGATCAAACTGCTAGTTTGTGAACTTGTCCTCACGCACCAAGTGCACAGAGTCGTTCGCCTGAGTTGCATACACCGTCCAAGTTTCTGAACTGCGATTGTTTCTATAACCATGCCAAGTCCGGTCCCTCAAGGCCATATGTTTTCGTGTTCGGCTTATCTGAAAAGATTTCGTTTTGAAGGGAGGATGAAAAGCTTTCGGTTCTGATGCCTTCGCGACTAGGGACGTGAACGTGCCCACAAACTTGTCCCAAGCTGTTTCTGGAATACACGGACAGGGTACGATTATGTGCAATTGATGGCATCTTCTTGGGCTTAGCTTAGACACAGCTCCTCGATCGGTTTTGTGCAATGACGCATACAATGCGATTTCATCGGCAGTCCTTCTCCACAAACACGTGCAGCGAGTAGTCTCTTAATTGGCATACACGGCAGCATGTAACGATCATTTCGATTGATATACACCTACGTTTTCCTGAGAGACTGAGCGACACTGTCAGCCTTTCATGTTACACCGTCACGGTCACTGGTAAACAAATTAGACAGCGTGCACCCCACTTGGTTCCTGCAATTGCTATCAAGACTGTGACGGGAGTAGTCTGTCAACGACAGCTTTTCCGGACTCATTTATGCAGAAGTAGCATCTCATATTTTCACCGTCTAATTGTTACGAATTCTTATTTTGCTAAGGTGGTTTATGTGAAGGTAACATTCTGTCTACAAAAGCGTTGTCACTAACCCTTTTATCATTTGCTGGGATAACATTAAGCAACTGTCAAAGCGCCACCAACATTTGAACACGGTAGCCAATGCATTATGCACTGCTGTCGAGATGCTGCAAACCACTAGCCAAAAACGTCGGCAGTGACCCAATCTGAACTGAGCGGTGTCAAAATCGCCGGGGGTAATTAACATATTTCAAGGACACATGCACCGCTATGCGTCCTCACATCGTATTCACACCCGCAGACATGCGTGGGTGAGTAAATACAGTAGACTTACATGCCATTGGTGGGTAGGCAAATTAGTGCGCTCCAATCTCACCCCGACCTGCGCGGCTGATCTACGAACGACTGAGCAGAATGGAAAGACTCTTTCCAACCCTCGGTAGGGCCAATACACATAGCTTTGTACCACGATTTCATGCGATTCTTTCTTGGGTGCCCTGTATGAAAATGTCGGAGGACTCTCTCTTGAAGGATGTGAGGAATGACGACGGAATCTGACAACAGCAGACAGTTGCTGACGACTGATAGTGCTTTTCCGTTGGTGGAATTGTTAAAATTCCGGGGTTGTAATTCTCTTACGCCAGCCATTGCATTGGAAATCGATCAATTGTTGTTGGGTGGAATCATGATGGGTCGCCTCCTGCGCCATTTCGAGCGTTACTGGTAAGGCACCGACAATGTCAGACACAACTTGATGTACTTGAGGTTCTACGGGGATTTGAGCAACTACCAAATCCTCCGGTTCTTGATGCTGTGTATTAATTAAACGAGATAGCGCATCTGCTTGACCAATGTTGTGTGTAGATTGATATTTGACGGCGAAATCATAACCAAGTAGAACAGTTGCCCAGCGTTGGAGACGACTGGTCGTGCAGACTGGAATGTCTTTCTTTCATCCAAAGATTTCGATCAATGGTTTGTGGTCAGTGAACAGCGTGAATTTTCGTCCGTAGAGCATTTTGTGAAATCGTTTGACTGCAAACACTATAGCCAAAGCTTCCTTCTCGATCTGTCCATAGTTGCGTTCCCCTGGGGTGAGTGATCTGGCTGAATGTGCCACAGCTCTCTCCGAACCATTGGGGAAATTATGGGATATGACTGCTCCAATTCCGTAGTCTGACGCGCCAGCAGTAACTATGCTCTCCAGCTCCGGATTGAAATGCGTTAGCAATTGGTCAGAACACAATATAGACTTGACATTATCAAATGCGGCTTGACATTCAGGAGACCACACAAATTTGCGATCCTTTACCAGAAGTTCATTGAGCGGTCCTCGTAGCCCATGCATTTCGGGCACAAAAGGACTGTATTGACTGATCAACCCCAAGAATGATCTGAGCTTCGCGACATTGTCAGGGGTAGGCATCTGTTTTATGGCACTTATGTTGGAATGATCCGGACGACGGCCATCTTTGTCGATGATGAAGCCAAAATACTTTAACTGAATCACGGGGAATGCTGATCCTCAGCAAACCAAAAATTCCCATTTATTAGAATGAATCAAGGGAGGCAGAATTTGAGTAAAGAATTCTTTTCGGTAATTCTCATCAGACTCAAACATTACATGATGAGGAAAATCGCTAAATGTGCCGGATTGGGCTGCGTATTGAACACAATGTTTAATTTCATGGGTACAAATCAATAAATCACGAGGTCATTGTAGGTGGCAAGTATGTACAGGATGTGATTTCCCCTGTACATACTTGCCACCTACAATGACCTCGTGATTTATTGATTTGTACCCATGAAATTAAACATTGTGTTCAACACGCAGCCCAATCCGGCACATTTAGCGATTTTCCTCATCATGTAATGTTTGAGTCTGATGAGAATTACTGAAAAGAATTCTTTACTCAAATTCTGCCTCCCTTGATTCATTTTAACAAAATACTTCACACACTTCATGCCGGTAGTGCACTTTTCTGCTTTCAAGTGGAAACCGTAGTCGTTAACGCGGTGAAGAACTACTTCCAGTCTTTTCGTCAGCTCTCGAAAGCTAGCTCCTTTGATTATGATGTCGTCCACGTAAGCTGCAACTCCTGATAACCCAGCTAACATCGTATCCATAATTTGTTGAAAAATCGCGGGAGCTGATTTGACACCAAACGGCAAACGGTTTAACTGGTAAAGTCCTCGGTGCGCATTAATTGTCATCAACTCCTTTGAAGCATCGTCGACTTCAATTTGAAGATAAGCATCTGATAAATCTAGCTTTGCAAAGTAATCGCCACCACTGAGCTTAGCAAATAAATCTTCTCGGACTGGCAAAAAATCTTTCACCTCTAACACCGAGGCTAGCTTCCAAATGGAATCGGATACCCCCTATATCGCACCTATGGCGAGACCTCAGCCTGGTGAACATTCAGTAAGCTAGGGCCCGAATACCGAGAAAAGAACCAGTCGTAAAAGTCAAGCTACACGCACAAGCGACCTACTAACCAACGGGAACAAAGTGCCGTCACAGACCGACATATCATTCGCGATAATGACAAGTGCTTACGAAGATTCACCAAATTCACGATCCTCGAATTCTTTCCACGCCACTTGTAACAAAACACCTCAGACCAGAAACACTACTTACCACACTAGCAAGACTGAAACCAGAAGGAATTATCTTCTGGACAAACCCACGCACCGCTATCCAGCATTTGTCAATAATACTCGAAACATTAATGACAGTAGGAAAAACTGGACAATGCTGCCCAGTGCCTCACCTGAGACCTACGCTGGAACCCATGCACCACCAGTTTCCTTCGATCATTTTTAGGAGATGTGGGGATGGCTTCGCAGCCATTCCCAACAATAGCACATCCGGCCGATACCAACTTCATGGCCCAACTCTTCCTACAATTTATTCAGATGACACGGCTAGCTCAGTATCATTCCAACCAGAGCTTTCACCCAGCGCCTCATCATCTTCCTTACTCCAACTTCCGACAGAACTCACAAGGGATGCATTGTCCTTATCTCAGAACGTCGTAGCAGTAGGCACGACTGCTTCATCTCTACACTCTCTTCCTCTGTCCACAGATCTCCATCCCAGCACTCTTGATACTTCCGAACCAAGCACTGAACTCCTGTCCACTGACCCCGATAATACATCTATAACATTATTTAATCAAGCACTAGAACTCGCTGATAAAACACATGCCATTCATGTCCTACTTATAAATGCACGTTCCCTCAGGAACAAAATAATTAGCTTAAGAACACTTGTCTCCCTCGCGAACCCACTATTTTTTTTGCTCACTGAAACATGGCTAAAGGAGGATACCCCTGAGCCAGTTTACCATATCTCGGGTTACAAAGCTTTTATCGGTTGTCGTAAGTCTGGTCTAGGTGGTGGCTGCGACATCTATGTTCGAAATGCTATTCACGCTTCGGTATCGCCTATCCAAACACAGGGACGATTCGAAGACTCCGTTTTTATAGACATTATAGTTGATAATCTTCTCATCATTATCGGATGCATCTACCTACCGCCCAATCCTAACCTCGTTGAGATAAGCGCGTTACAGAGCGTTTTATGCCATCTCGCGTGCCAGTCCGCGAATCGCAAGATAGTAGGCGGGGACTTCAACATGCCTAATCTGTCGTGGTCCTCTAACGACGTCCCAAATAAGTTTAAAAGCTTCATCGCCACTGTGCATGTATGTGCATGGACTCAGCATGTCTTATCTCCCACTAGAAAGAATAACATACTAGATTTGATATTTACTATCGGCTTCACTGCAGCTTCCACCGAGATACTGGGACATTTTCCCGGTAGTGATCACAGAGTGATCTCTTTCTCATTCAGTGTCAACGCTCAGTTGTCAAAAACACCCTCATCAAAAACACACATGATTATCAGCTCCTACAAAACCGCTGACTGGGGCCTTTTTGCAAGCTTGATAAGATCGGCGCAGTGGGACACATTCTTCCTCGCTAGCGACCCTCAGACTGCAGCAGATGAGTTATATAACAACATCCATCGGTCAGTAGAGGTGTCGATTCCGCGAAAGCATATAAAACTACCTGTCTCTGGAGAAAGGCTTAAACAACACAAATTAACTGTAAAGCTCAAAAAGTTGCTCAAGGCGTATCGTAAATCCAATGACCTCTGTTTCCTAATAAAGCACCAACAATTGGTTACTATTAAGGAGAATGCCAATCAGGCCATGCTGATTGATAAAGAAAAACAAGCACTCGGTAGCCAAAATAGAAAACAGGAACTATTCAGATTGCTTAAGCGCAAGACCGCTAAACAGAACCTAGATGTTATCTCGCTTATGTCTGCAGATAAATGCTTAGTGAGTGACCCCACTTATACCAGCGAAATGTTCAACAACTACTTTGCTGCCTCGTTTAATGAATGTAGTGACCCTGCGACCCTGGATCTGCAACATCACACGAATGATCAACTCAGCAACATCACATTCAATCTGTGCGATATCCAGAAGCTCATAAAGTCCACTAAAACCTCCTATTTCACTGGTCCGGACAATCTCCCATCTGCTGTCAGAAAATTCGGGGGAGATGACATCCCCTTGCTGCTACTGAATATGTTCACCTTATCTATGAATTCTGGTATCATACCGGCTCAGTGGAAGGAGGCCATAGTGATGCCCCGTCATAAATCAGGTTCACTTTACGACGTAAAAAACTACCGACCGATTAGTCACACATCACTATTGTCTAAAATGATGGAGCGACTTGTAAAGTCGAAAACGCTTGAATTCCTATTAACTCGGAACTTAGTAAACAATTCACAGCATGGATTCCTGAACTCCAGGTCCTGCATCACTTGTCACTTAGAATTTTTAAATCACCTTGTCAGTTCACACGATCGTGGCTTATCGGCAATCGTCATCTATCTCGACATGCAAAAAGCTTTCGATCGCGTACCTCATAGTCGCCTACTAGCTAAGCTCCAAACCTACGGTATAAATGACCCCTTACTGGCTTGGTTTAGCTCATATCTCTCAGATAGCTCCCTGATAGTACAAATCCAACAACATAAATCTCAACCCAAGGCTGTTACCAGTGGGGTGGTACAAGACAGTGTTCTTGGTCCATTGCTATTTCTACTTTACGTTAACGACGTCTTCAGCGTAGTTAAATGCGGCACACATTATCTTTTCGCCGATGACATCAAAATAGTGTACTCCTTCCATCCTACCAACCTCAGCAATACTCTAATGGAAATCCAACTGGACCTCCATGCGCTTGAGGCTTGGTGCAACACATGGAAAATGTCTTTCAGCACTGACAAATGTAGCGCGATGTTATACAGGTGCAATGTTAAGCACAATGCTCTGACCCTAGATAGCAAACCACTTACTATCTGTCAGACCATCTGTGACCTAGGGCTTCGCTACTCATATTCCCTTAACTTCTCAGAACAAGCATTTTATGCAACAGCCAGAGCTAAACAACGCATTGCATTACTATTCAAAAATCTTACTCTACGAGATTCAATTTGTTCAATGTATGAATCATTCGCCCGCCCTTTACTTGAATATTGCTCAATGGCGTATAGCAATTCCAGGAAGCATGATCGTATCGCCATAGAAAAGGTACAAAGAGCGTTTACAAAGCGCCTTATTGGTACGAGCTTAGTGTTATCCTATTCTGAGCGATGCGACCTACTTAAGCTTGACCCAATATGTCTTCGACGCCTAAAAGTAAACTTAGCACTTTTTTTCAATATCCTGCACAAAAATGTCCACACCCCTAGCATTGATCTATCACTCATGAAACCAAATGGATACAATACACGCAATAGAGAAAATTCTGTGATGGTAAGAAGGTCAAAGACAAACGTATCAGCAAACTTTTTCCTAAATCGGTACTCCCGTATTTGGAACAAATTGCCGACAGATATTCGTACTAGCACATCTGCGTATAACTTTCGTAGAAAGCTTGACGAATATCTTACAGTCAGCAATGTGATTATGCTCCTGCGCTGCCCTACAACTATTCAACAAATGTATGAACAAGGTCCAGACAACATATAACTGAAAGTTGCAGATGACTGTATCAGTCAGATCAACAAACACCCGTTGATTCCCTGCTTACCCTTTTCTTTTATTGCCCACTCCGGATCTGCCTGCCCGAAAGCTCACCGCTGATTAGTGGCTCCACTGATACGTCCATGGGTTGGAGGTCCAGGCTTCTGTTATCCTCTTCATCCCATCTTGGCTCACTATACTTCCCCTTGATTTTACTTGGCTCCACTGCAACCATGTGCCAGTTGAATCACTGGCAACTTGGTTAGCTGGACTCCCAAATCCGGTTAACTATCTCTCCAATCGTAACTTCACTTTCGTTTCGCCCGCTGGCACACTTACCATTCGTTTGTGAAAGCACTGACGCTTTGGTAGGTAAAGCACCCGGATCCTTTCTTTACATCTTCAACCCACCTTGCTCCCCAACACTTAGCTTCGGTTTTCACTTGACCATATCTTGCTGGTGAATCAACCGACACATTGTCAACATCAATATGTTTGCCACTCAGGACTACTATAACCTCGTAAACATATCACTGGCGTTCTGTTGGACCAATTCCCAGCATAATCAAACTCCTAGCGCAGTTAGCCAAACTACTAAAAGTTCGGCATTCTTGTTCACAGCCCACAACCCACACATCTTAAGTAATCCGAAATCCGTATTGCGCCTCCTAA
The DNA here is from genome assembly GCA_944474145.2 of Dicrocoelium dendriticum. Lineage (NCBI taxonomy): Eukaryota > Metazoa > Platyhelminthes > Trematoda > Plagiorchiida > Dicrocoeliidae > Dicrocoelium > Dicrocoelium dendriticum. The sequence continues at coordinate 51,357,385 of OX104070.1, read as the reverse complement.
TTGTAAACAACACCTGCAATACAATAATAAGGTAGTTGCTTAGATATTTCCCTTTTTCACTGTGCAGTAATGTGGACTTATTTTTCCCTGTTAGCCAGACCCATACTGCTGTTCCTTATGTTGAGTCCAGAAATTTGGTTGCGAGACCCTCCCCACACTATATTATTCTCGATTCCACACATGTACATAATTCCCTAGGAAGTTTTCGGCCTCCATCGCACTAATACTTACTAATACTTGCTATTTCCCTTCTATTTACGTTGATCCGGACCACAACTCGTTCAACGGTACGATGAGATACTTGCTACCGAAGAAAGTTGGATCTGCATAAGAATAAACTACAACTTGAATCCAATCCCACTCAATACGAATCTCCTCGCATCCGATAAACAATTTCAGTTTCAGAGAAAACTTGTACATAATGATCGGTCCAGGGTCGCTGGAACATGTCTCACCTTTCTGAGAAATATACCTATTATTATTATTATTATTATTATTATTATTATTAGATACTGGTGCATTTTTAAAGCAGCATTCAATCCCGTAGTCAGCACAGATACGAACGGTTCCATTGGTCTTCTTGACGACAACAATAGGTGCTGCCCACGCTGAATAGTTCACAGGTTGGATGACGCCGGCCCGCTCCAAACGATCAAGTCCCGCATCAACAATCGGTAGCGCTGCGTAGGGTACCGGTCTTTCGGGTCGGAATACGGGTTTGGCACCGTCTTTGAGAGTAAGGCTTGCTTTGGTCTTTGTGCAGCTTCCCAACTCGTTGCGAAACACAGACGGGAATTTCCTTCGTAGCTGATCGATCAGGTTATTGTTTGGTTCGTCACCTTCCGAAGAGGGCCTCATATATTCGAGCCGGAGGGTATTGCAGACTTGACTCAGGGGAATGTCGAACAGGTGGAGTTTCTGGATCCAGTCGAGTCCAAGAAGATTCAAATGTGTCAAGCCCGTAACGTACACGACATCGTTTGCCCGAGCAGCGCTAAAAACCATTTCACACTGCAGCTGACCAATGAAATTAAGTTGACCTGATGCGTTAAGTGCAACATGTGTCGTTCGGCTGATTGACGGAGCACCAATATACTGCCAAGTTTTGCTGAAGATGATTGTGATGTCCGAGGCAGTATCTAGCTGTAGACGCACTTGTTGCCCGTTCAGGTGAACTCTGATGTACTTTCTGCGAGCCACATTTTCATCAGAATAGGCCGCTTGAACCGTACTATAGCTGCTGAATCTTTTGAGAACATTTGAATTTGGCCGCGTATGTCTTGCACGCTTGAACTGAAATCTGGATCGGCAGTGCGTTTCCTTATGGCCCCGTTTATGACACTTGTGGCAAACATGTTTCAGGAATGGACACACTCGAACAAAATGACACTCACCACATCTCCAACAGACACTCGGGGCTTGGGATTCCCTCTAGGCTTTTCATGGCCTGTTTCACTTGGAAGCGGTTTCTTTGAGGTTGTTTTCAATACACTAAGACTTGGGGTTGCTTGTTGCTTCTCCGGCTTAAGCGTGTCATGCTTGAGGTTCAGCAATCTTTGGCATTAAGTAGTTATGGTCTGTAGGGTCATTTGCTGGTCTTGTTTAAGTTTACTCAGCAGCCTGATGCGAATCTCTGCATCCTGTGGGGAATGTAGGCCACAGATAAAAAGCAGGCATTTGAATTGATCTGCCGTAGTGGATTTGATGTCGCATTTTTAACACTCGCGATGGACTATGTCAGCGTAAGTGATGTAGTCATCAGAGTCTACCTTGGTGATCTTCAGGCATTGATGTCGCGTGTTGGAGATGGATGACTGCTCTCCAAATATTTGGCCCAAGCATTTGACAGTCTCTTCAAAGGTGTAGTCTCGAGCGTTCTTAGGCAAAATAAAGTTGACATACCTGGAGTGCTCTACTGTTCCAAGTTTCCTTAACAGCAATCGGACTTTACAATCGTCATCATGGTCTCCAATTCAACGCGGAACACATCTTCATAACGCTTGAACCAAGATTCAAAAGTGAGGCTAGCAGCAGGGTCGTACGAAAATTTCCTAATGCTGTTAGTGATGGCGTCTACCGATGCGGACGGCTTGACGGTTGTAGACAGTGAACCGGTCTGGATTGAGAGTTGGCGCGTAAGTGTTTCGATCAGCCTGGGTTGGGATGCCTCAAATTGTGCTTGTTGCTGCAGCAGAATGGCCTTGAGCTCGTCAGCCGATGTGGACATCTTGATTAGGGTTCAACCCGTCGCCAGCTGAAGTGTTCGTCCCCCGCCTGAATGGACACTTGCTTTCCAATCAAACCCGAAGTCGCTGGCCCCCCACAGGACAGAGAGAAGACCGGATCGGACGAGCAGAGCAACAGGAATGACTTAGCAAATCAGACCGTTCAATATAAAGGTAAAATGGAAAGTTCGTGAATAGTATTTAAAGCGACCGTGGAAAGATCTGAAAAGGTTAACTTACAGCCAATAAGGGAACTTCGACCCAGCGTTCATTGGCCGCTTCTCCTGGTTGGCTTTCTGTTCGCCCCAATCAGGGCGGATGAATTTGGATTGCAGGACGCAGCGATGGGGTCCTGGCTTTTTCGACTCGCGTATCCCTTCCTAACAAAAACCTACTGGACCAACTATCTAAATTGACCCCGACGAATAAGGTACAGCACAACTGGCTCAAGGTTAAGCTCGTTGACATTGCAAACGGTTTCATTGTGGCCCCGATACACCAAACCTGTTGTATAGATAGAAGTCACATCAAAGCCTTACGTGATCTGAAGGCAAGAGATATATTGGTGCTAAAGCCTGATAAAGGCACTGAGGTTGTAATTATGAATAAGCTTGACTACAAAAACAAGATGTATGAGATCTTAGGAGATGAATCCATATTTCAGGAAGGCCAAAGCGAAACCACTGTAACACAAATCGAAAAGAGGGCGACTAATCAACTAAAATTGTTGCTGCAACATGGAATGACAACAGATGCGACGTACAACTCTCTGAAGCCAAGGGGGACACGCATCCCACAAATGTATGGCTTACCGAAGATACACAAGGCCAACACACTTTTAAGACCTGTACTATCCATGTTTAACTCACCATACCACAAGTTGGCACGTTGGCTAGTTGATCTGCTTACACCGGTGAGGCGAATGATGACAAAGTATACCGTGAAGGATACATTCGACCTGATTGACTGTGTGCAAAACATGAATATTGCTGACAAGGTAATGTGTTCAATGGATGTAGAGTCTTTGTTCACTAACATTCCATAAAGAGAAACGGTGGATTTCTTATGTGAGTCTATCATGAGTAATAAAGCAGTGTTACCAATTCCCGTGGAATATCTTAGGGATTTGCTGCTACCATGCACGGAAAATGTGCATTTCTTATTTGAAGACAAGCCGTTCCAACAAGTGGATGGTGTAGCCATGGGAAGTTCGCTCGGCCCGGTATTGACTGACATCTTCATGACGATGGCTGAAATGAGATGTGAGCCGCACATCAATCAAATGTGTCTATACAGGCGATATGTAGATGACACACCAGTGATCGCCCCAAGTGGAGACGAGGTTCTGTCTTTTCTCAATGTGTTCGATAACACACTTCCATACGCCCGTTTTACCTGTGAACTGGAGGATAACAATTGTCTTCCGTTTTTGGATGTGTTGTTGACCAGACGAGAAAACGGCTCCATAAAGCGTTCTGTTCACAGGAAAGCTACATGGACAGGATTGTATGAACACTTCAACTGCTTCGCCCCTATACAATACAAGCGGTGCTTAGTCAAGACGCTGTTTAATCGATCCCGCAGAATATGCACTGACGACTGTTTGGAATCGGAATTGCTGTTTATCTCACAGACGCTACGGGCAAACCGATATCCAGAGGCTTTTATTCAATGCTACAGTCAACTGAAGGAAAACAGGCCAATGCTACTTACTGTGCCCAAACTCTCTGTCTACTTTCAATTACCTTTCAAAGGTAATATCGTGGCCGCCCAACTTGAAAACCATTTGCATACAGCGATTCGTCGGACATTCAATGCCACCAAATTCTGCCCCATTTGGGAGACCAGGAAGTAGCATATGCCTCCAGTGAAGCCTACTCAACCGATCTCCTCCACAACCCATTGTATTTAAGAATTCTCTTGTAACTGCGGTAGTAGTTACCTTGGCAGAACAGATCGATCCTTGGGTAAGCGCATTGGAGAGCATATCGCAAAACCGCTTGCTAAAATATCGACACAACCAACAGCCGAACGAAGAAAGATATCCAAGCTACCGGTATCATTGATCGCCAGATATCTACTTGAATCAGGTCATCAGGTTGACCCTAGGTCAACATTTACAGTTATCTATCGGGATGAGAACCCCAAACTATTGACGTTTGCCGAAGCGGTGGCACTCAACCGCCCTCGCCCTACTCTTTGTGTACAAAAACGATTAACAATCTCTGTGAAGCTTCCTTATGGCTCATGACCCTAAGACCAAGCTCGTTGATTTGTTATTCTTGCGTCTACGTAGTTTTCCTTTGTGACCAGTTTCAAATCTTCGATTTTTCTGTCACGTGATTCATCTTTATGTTGTTAGTTTGCGAATGAGCAGATAAGACGAAATGGTTCCATCTCGCAATACCAGTCTTCTCATTGTCTTATTTAGAGCGATAAACGAAACTTAGTTCTTGAAAAGCTGATTGGTTTGTATCGTATTCGCTTATTTTTGCATTGACATTTTCACGTAACTCAAGCTCTTAAGACCTTGATTTAACCGTTTATTTCCATCAGTCTTCCCTAGCTACTTCATCTAGCCTTCGCATCAGTACAGGCCACCTTATTATGGCACCCACAAGGCCTAGCCTCACTCGAGAAGATAAAACTATTGTTTCCTACACCGCGCGAACGAAGCCAACGCAATCTGAGGCCGTGACCAAACTGCGAACCAGTCCTGATCCCATTGCTGCTTTTCTTTCGAAACCCAGTGATAAGGTCAACTCCTTTGAATCCCAAATCTCCGAGATGAGAAAAACAGTAATCATCGTCTAACCAATCCGAGATCACCTGCCTTCATTAGACTATTTAAGTAACCCATGGGAAAACGTTGCTCCAGCCCAACTGGTAAAGACAGGACAGTTAATCGCCTCATTTGCGTCTGAGATACATGAACGAATGCATAGACTGAAAAATGTGGTCGTTTTTAACATTCCTGATAGACTCAGTTTGGGTAAAGTTATAACTGCAGTACTTACGACCTGCAACCTGTTCGGGATTGAATGCAACTGCATTCGTCTGAAAAAGAAATTTCCTAAACACTGCTGCTCGATCGTTTTTAAATTTTCAACTGAGGAATCCGCGAACCGATCGTTGAGTAATCAGCTCACTATAGCCCAGCGGACCCATTTCAAACACCTATTGATTAAACCAGATCACACGCCTCTACAAAGATCCGCTAGTGATATTTCTCCACAATCACTTGCTCAAACGGCTATTTGGGTTAAGTGTTCTCAGACCAAAACCCAAAAACATGTATCTAATATGGCAACTGGGCACTTTGAGGTGGATCTCGACAGCCCACTTCATATGATAGGGACTTCGCTCACCACTGTTCCTGACAATACTGCAATGTCACCTAAGCAAACTCCTACTAACTACTACCATCTCAATCTTGACGCCTGTGACCCAACTGAATTGAATTCACCGTTCATAAATGATGGAGTAACTTCTAACCATAATGAAGAGCTGACTATCAAGGGCCCTGTGGTTGTGTCGCAAGCTGAACTCAACGCCAGAAGGACCCCCATGGGCAGTCAATCCAATAATGTAGAAAATCCACAGCCACTCACTAAATCCAACGAAAGATTTAAGCCTGTGATGAACACGGTAGAAAGTAGCAAGATCTACCAACATACATCAAATAAACAATATGTAAGGCGACACGCTGAGTCGACAGAAACCAGAAACAAATGTCTTTTGGACATCTCTGGGCATTATGCCCTTCCACACCACAAAAACAAGCTCAATAATGATAGAATAAACTATGTCACGAAGACAAGGCCACCTCTCATCCTGTATCATATGTGTGCAGCCCTTCCCGATACCCCTTAGTATGACCCATTTCTAGTACTGGAGGGAATGGAGCCGCAGCCATTCCCACTACTTACATACGCGACAGAAGCCAACTACCTGTTCCCACTGTTTCCTCAATTTTTGCAGATGACTCGGCTTGCCAACTGCCACACCAATCGCAAATTAAACTTGCGCCCTCAACCACCTCCATGTTCACAGCAATATCGGCAATCACAAATGACATATTACCCATATTACCACACCTGTTAAGAGTAGACCCGATCGCAGTACTCCCACTCATATCTACTGCGTCCATAATACCTGACTACAACAACGCCTATAACAATGAACCGCAACACAATGACACCACACGCAATAGTCCGTTTTCTACACTTCTACTTAATGTCAGATCTATCCACAACAAATTGTACTTCCAGGACATGCTTGCGCATATCAACGATCCACAAGCAATCCTCGTTACTGAAACGTGGTGCTCCACCGATACATTAAACTCCACCTTAATGGTTCCTAATTATTAGCTCTTCGGAAAAGATCGCGGCACAGACAAAGGAGGTGGTTGCATGATATCCCTACACTGTACGTTTGCAACAGTACTTCTTGATCATCCACAGCTATCAAATGTACACGAATCTCTTTGTTGGTCTGTCTCAGTAACGGGTTCTCATATTTTACTCGGATGTGTTTACAACCCGCAAACTGCAGGTGTTACCATCATCACTTCAGCTTTCGAGTTTGCTGCTGGGCTGCCACTCAGACGGAAGATAAGTGCTGATGATTTTAACCTACCAACAAGTAATTGGCCCTCTCAACCATCGTCGTCTACACATACAACTTACCTTTCCTCTCTCAGAATTGGTGGATGGATACAGTGGGTTACTGAGCCAACAAGAGCGACCAGTATACTCGAATTCATATTCACTTTGCTGATCACGTGAACAAACAGAAGTATTAGACAAACTCTGGTAGTGACCACAAGATGGTACGACTCACATTCTGCATGAAATTCGCCATCAAACACGCTTATATTTCGCAATATGTATCCCATAGTATAATCTGGAAGCAATTCTGACGATTTATCCAATCATCCACTTGGGGTGCATTCTTCTTCCCTAACAATGTGTGCAATGCCTAAACTATTTCTACCATTGGGTCCATCAGGCCATTGCTGTCCTTAATCCCCAGGATGAGAGGATCACACGTATCCAAAAAGATGTAATCTTGTGTATTAGGAGAACAGCTATTAGACATTCGTTTATTGTGACCGAGCTTGATAGCTATTCTTTACTCTTCCTATTTTCTATTTCTTGACTGTTGTTTAAACGCTCTACTGGGTTCGCCCGATTGGTACATCCGCGTCATTGTTAATGGACGCTCATCGTCATGCCCTTCTCAGCAGCGCTGTTTGCAAGAACATATTCTATTGGATTGTTTTCTTCTCACCACTGTTCTACTTGGTTATGTTAAAGGAATATTTAGTGTCACACAATTATTGTACTAGTTTTCAACTTTTGGGTCTACATTCCTTATTAGCGTTTTGGTTCGTGACTTTTGTTTAAACGTTTCATTTCGTCATTCTGATTGGCCAGTGCCCGTCACTGTAAATGGTCGTTCGCTTTACACTTGGAGTCCAATGATGCTATTTTTAAGGACCTACGCGGTTCACTCTTACGTACACGGTTGCTTATTCACCGTTGCATTTTACGTTTTTCCTTCAGTTGGTTGGCTCAAGTGTACTTTAGTAGCTTCCCTTCATTTTGCCTCCAAACTATACAAGCAACTGTGATTTCATGTATACAAGTCTCCTTCTGGCTCGTCTTGGACTTCTTTTTGCGGTCGTGGGGTGAAGGCGTCAGAGGCGACACAACAGATTTTCTGGCGATGGAGGTTCCAGTAATCATGTCGATTTCGTTCGAGCAGATGCAGACACTCCTTCAACAGCAGCAACTCCAGTTTGAAAAACCTCAACGACAGTTGATCGAGTTGCTATCTCAGAAGCTGAACATCCAAAGCGAATCACCGACGACACCCGCACGGCCATCGGTGGACGCCCTTGCCGCTTCAATCACAGAATTTGCTTTCGTTGGATTTAACGGAGTGACATATGAATCCTGGTTCATACAGTATGAAGATACTTTTCGAGTGGAACTTGCAGACCAAGACGATGCCTAAAAAGTTCGTACGTTGTTGAGGAAACTTGGCGCAGTCGAACATGAACGTTAAACAAACTTCGTGTTGCCGAAGAATGCAATAGACTTCAGCTTCGATGAGACGGTGAAAACGCTGACGCAGGTATTCGGTGAGCAGGCCTCTCTCTTCAGTGTTCGCTACAATTGATTGAAGTTAGTCAAACGCGATGCCGTTGATTTTGTCACACGTGCCGCGATTGTAATTCGCGAATGTGAACGATTCAAACTGGGTCTGATGACACCTGATCAATTCAAGAGTCTTATTTTCGTGTGCAGTCTCCAGTCCCACGCCGATGCCGATATTCGAACACGTATTCTCCACAAGCTCGAACAAAAACCACAGTTGACGCTACAAGAGACTATAGCCCAAAGCGAGTGACAGATTAACTTGAAGCACGACACAAAAATGATTGAAACCGATGACCACAGGAGAGAATCCCAGGTTCCTCGCAAAGATATCCGTGGTAAATTGATGAACCAGAATTGGTCAGCGCAAAAGCCCCCGACCGCATGCTGAAATTGTGGCGCTTGGCATTTTGTGGGAGACTGTATCTACCGAGGGTTTGATAAGAGTCTTTCGATTCTGCTCAGTCGTTCGTAGACCAGCCGCGCAGGTCGGGGTGAGATTGGAGCGCACTAATTTGCCTACCCACCAATGGCATGTAAGTCTACTGTATTTACTCACCCACGCATGTCTGCGGGTGTGAATACGACGTGAGGACGCATAGCGGTGCATGTGTCCTTGAAATATGTTAATTACCCCCGGCGATTTTGACACCGCTCAGTTCAGATTGGGTCGACAGCAGTGCATAATGCATTGGCTACCGTGTTCAAATGTTGGTGGCGCTTTGACAGTTGCTTAATGTTATCCCAGCAAATGATAAAAGGGTTAGTGACAACGCTTTTGTAGACAGAATGTTACCTTCACATAAACCACCTTAGCAAAATAAGAATTCGTAACAATTAGACGGTGAAAATATGAGATGCTACTTCTGCATAAATGAGTCCGGAAAAGCTGTCGTTGACAGACTACTCCCGTCACAGTCTTGATAGCAATTGCAGGAACCAAGTGGGGTGCACGCTGTCTAATTTGTTTACCAGTGACCGTGACGGTGTAACATGAAAGGCTGACAGTGTCGCTCAGTCTCTCAGGAAAACGTAGGTGTATATCAATCGAAATGATCGTTACATGCTGCCGTGTATGCCAATTAAGAGACTACTCGCTGCACGTGTTTGTGGAGAAGGACTGCCGATGAAATCGCATTGTATGCGTCATTGCACAAAACCGATCGAGGAGCTGTGTCTAAGCTAAGCCCAAGAAGATGCCATCAATTGCACATAATCGTACCCTGTCCGTGTATTCCAGAAACAGCTTGGGACAAGTTTGTGGGCACGTTCACATCCCTAGTCGCGAAGGCATCAGAACCGAAAGCTTTTCATCCTCCCTTCAAAACGAAATCTTTTCAGATAAGCCGAACACGAAAACATATGGCCTTGAGGGACCGGACTTGGCATGGTTATAGAAACAATCGCAGTTCAGAAACTTGGACGGCGTATGCAACTCAGGCGAACGACTCTATGCACTTGGTGCGTGAGGACAAGTTCACAAACTAGCAGTTTGATCCGGCGTAACATTCACTGCGGAAACGGTACTGAAGATGCCATTATCCTTGCGTACACACAGATCTCTTGGAGTGGACAATATCCACCCCAAAAGCACTAAAGGTAACATTCAGGCACCTAGCCGTATTATTTCAGCCATCTCTGGACTGCAACATAGCTCCGCCGAAGTGGAAACTAGGTTTCCTCAATCCTATTCACAAGGGAGCAAGTCGGTACGAGCCTGCCAATAACCGCCCGGTAATCTTCTCCCGGTGCTCGCCAAAGTTATGGAAGAAATTCTGGCCGACGCATTGACGGGCTATGTGGAATGCCATGGTATCTTTATCTACGATCTAGCCAGTGTAATCAGCCCAACCCTGTCGGCCAACGAGATCTTTCGGCGCTGAGGCCCATCTATAGGTACAACGATTTCTTCCATGTACGCTGCTCACGTTAACGTCTTGTTCTCTTCAGGCAACTCCCACAATATTCCCTCCACACTGACGCAATATCGGCACCATTAGTCATAGCAGCGATTTAGTCCTGAAGTCAATGGTTATGCGAAAGATGTATTGAAATGCAGTACGTAAAACAAGTATAACAGTCAACGCAGTAGATGCTCGAAAGGCCCACCGCCGTTTTGCTGGCACAGCAGCATTCGCCGGATGCTGTTGGCTATAACCCTCTGCAATGCGTCAACCGATGTCGCGCGACATTCTTCTACGCTGCTCCGCTTCAGTTCTTCCACACACGTGGGTTTCGCTTTATAAACTCCTCGTTTCAGGTATCCCCAAAGGAAGAAATCAAGGGATTCATATCCGGTGAACGTGCCGGCCACTCCATTGGTCCTCCCCGACCAATCCATCGATGACCGAATGTGTCGTCCAGGAACTGACGCACGGTTTGTGCTGAATGGCTCGGTGCACCATCCTGCTGCCACCAAACCGTACTCAACAGTGCTTCCACATGCAACCGCGGAATCACCCACATCTGCAACATTTCTTTGTATGAAGAGGCTAAGAAGTGTGATGTATTAGTTCTGCTACACAACTTCCCGTCACATTTTGAGAAAAGAAGAGAGCTCTGATGATTGTTCGACTTGTTAGTCCAGCCCATGCCATGAGCTGTGTGCCATGTTGCACACGGGAAGCGATGCATTGCGGTGGGTTATTGGTGACCCAAACATGCTGCTTCTATGTACCATGCAGACGGAAAATGGCCTCATCGGTAAATATGATGGAATGCACGTCCAAGGTATTCAGGTACAAGCGAGCGAATGTAAGACGATTCACCGAATCGTCGGGCTTTAACACTTGTACCTGCAATGCACCATATCCTGGGAATTTTCTTTCCTTCAGTAGGTGGTGCACAGCATATGGTGTAGTGGCACAGTATTGGGCGATTCTCCGAATGCTGAGATGAATATTTCGCTTGTACCTGAATACCTTTGACGTGCATTCCATCATATTTACCGACGAGGCCATTTTCCGTCTGCATGGTACATAGAAGCAGCATGTTTGGGCCACCCATAACCCACCGCAATACATCGCTTCCCGTGTGCAACATGGCACACAGCTCATGGCATGGGCTGGACTAACAAGTCGAACAATCATCAGAGCTCTCTTCTTTTCTCAAAATGTGACGGGAAGTTGTGTAGCAGAACTAATACATCACACTTCTTAGCCTCTTCATACAAAGAAATGTTGCAGATGTGGGTGATTCCGCGGTTGCATGTGGAAGCACTGTTGAGTACGGTTCGGTGGCAGCAGGATGGTGCACCGACCCATTCAGCACAAACCGTGCGTCAGTTCCTGGACGACACATTCGGTCATCGATGGATTGGTCGGGGAGGACCAATGGAGTGGCCGGCACGTTCACCGGATATGAATCCCTTGATTTCTTCCTTTGGGGATACCTGAAAAGAAGAGTTTATAAAGCGAAACCCACGTGTGTGGAAGAACTGAAGCGGAGCAGCGTGGAAGAATGTCGCGCGATATCGGTTGACGCATTGCAGAGGGTTATAGCCAACAGCATCCGGCGAATGCTGCTGTGCCAGCAAAACGGCGGTGGGCCTTTCGAGCATCTACTGCGTTGATTGTTATACTTGTTTTACGTACTGCATTTCAATACATCTTTCGCATAACCATTGACTTCAGGACTAAATCGCTGCTATGACTAATGGTGCCGATATTGCGTCAGTGTGGAGGGAATATTGTGGGAGTTGCCTGAAGAGAACAAGACGTTAACGTGAGCAGCGTACACGGAAGAAATCGTTGTACCTATAGATGGGCCTCAGCGCCGAAAGATCTCGTTGGCCGACAGGGTTGGGCTGATTACACTGGCTAGATCGTAGATAAAGATACCATGGCATTCCACATAGCCCGTCAATGCGTCGGCCAGAATTTCTTCCATAACTTTGGCGAGCACCGGGAGAAGATTACCGGGCGGTTATTGGCAGGCTCGTACCGACTTGTTCCCTTGTGTATAGGATTGAGGAAACCTAGTTTCCACTTCGGCGGAGCTATGTTGCAGTCCAGAGATGGCTGAAATAATACGGCTAGGTGCCTGAATGTTACCTTTAGTGCTTTTGGGGTGGATATTGTCCACTCCAAGAGATCTGTGTGTACGCAAGGATAATGGCATCTTCAGTACCGTTTCCGCAGTGAATGTTACGCCGGATCAAACTGCTAGTTTGTGAACTTGTCCTCACGCACCAAGTGCACAGAGTCGTTCGCCTGAGTTGCATACACCGTCCAAGTTTCTGAACTGCGATTGTTTCTATAACCATGCCAAGTCCGGTCCCTCAAGGCCATATGTTTTCGTGTTCGGCTTATCTGAAAAGATTTCGTTTTGAAGGGAGGATGAAAAGCTTTCGGTTCTGATGCCTTCGCGACTAGGGATGTGAACGTGCCCACAAATTTGTCCCAAGCTGTTTCTGGAATACACGGACAGGGTGCGATTATGTGCAATTGATGGCATCTTCTTGGGCTTAGCTTAGACACAGCTCCTCGATCGGTTTTGTGCAATGACGCATACAATGCGATTTCATCGGCAGTCCTTCTCCACAAACACGTGCAGCGAGTAGTCTCTTAATTGGCATACACGGCAGCATGTAACGATCATTTCGATTGATATACACCTACGTTTTCCTGAGAGACTGAGCGACACTGTCAGCCTTTCATGTTACACCGTCACGGTCACTGTTAAACAAATTAGACAGCGTGCACCCCACTTGGTTCCTGCAATTGCTATCAAGACTGTGACGGGAGTAGTCTGTCAACGACAGCTTTTCCGGACTCATTTATGCAGAAGTAGCATCTCATATTTTCACCGTCTAATTGTTACGAATTCTTATTTTGCTAAGGTGGTTTATGTGAAGGTAACATTCTGTCTACAAAAGCGTTGTCACTAACCCTTTTATCATTTGCTGGGATAACATTAAGCAACTGTCAAAGCGCCACCAACATTTGAACACGGTAGCCAATGCATTATGCACTGCTGTCGACCCAATCTGAACTGAGCGGTGTCAAAATCGCCGGGGGTAATTAACATATTTCAAGGACACATGCACCGCTATGCGTCCTCACGTCGTATTCACACCCGCAGACATGCGTGGGTGAGTAAATACAGTAGACTTACATGCCATTGGTGGGTCGGCAAATTAGTGCGCTCCAATCTCACCCCGACCTGCGCGGCTGGTCTACGAACGACTGAGCAGAATCGAAAGACTCTTATCAAACCCTCGGTACAAAGTGCATTAGTATCGCAAGTGCACGCTGTTTGGTCATGAGGAAACCCACTGTCGAGTTGCACACAACTTCAGACGTTCATTTCCCTCGAGATTGCGCACAAACATCAACTTTAAAAGGGCGCTATTTTATGGACCGGCGACAAAGGTAGTTCTCGCTGCATTTCGCACGGGGTTCGCAGGCAGGGGAAAGTATTTAACTAAAAATCTGGTATTCCAGTCACCTTTCAACTAGATAGGCTCTCCGTCATCACAATCATTTCGCGATCCACTTGGAGGAAGCTTGGAAGACCAGCATTCAAGCGCACAACTCTGACGTCTCACAATGCATCCGGGGAACCGCTGAGTTTGGATGGAGAGATAGAATGTGAGGTCAGCTTCAAGTAACTACAATTCCACGGCACAGTCTACCTAGTCTCATGCACCGACGTCAATATTCTCGGAATCGACTGGATTGAAAAGCTGAACTTGTTTAATGTACCACTGAATCGTGTCTGTGCTGAAAGGAATGTCACGGTGCACATACAGCCATACCGACTCCTCCGGGTCAAAGCATCTCTGAACAGCTTCAACCGAATTATGCGTGTGTATTCCAGTCGGAACTTGGACACTGTAAGAAAATGCAGGCAAAACTTACTCTGCTTCCGGATGCCAGACCAGTGTTTCGACCCAGACTTCCTGTCCCTTATGCTTCCCAAGCACTTGTTGAACAGGAACTTGATCGATTGCAGCAGGCCGGAGTGATCGAGCGAGTCAATTTCTCACCGTGGGCTGCACGTATTGTTGTGATCAGAAAACCGAACGGTTCTATTCGTTTGTGTGCAGATTTTTCTACGGGCCTGAATGCTGCACTGGAACCCCATCAGTATCCGCTTCCACTCCCTGAGGACGTGTTTGCATAACTGAACGGAGGCAAGTATTTTGCTACTCTTGATCTTTCAGACTCCTATTTGCAGTTAGAAGTTGAACCGGAAAGCAGGAAGCTTCTAACAATCAACACGCATCGCGGTCTCTACCAGTACAACCGTTTGCCATTTGGAGTCAAAACGGCACCAGCAATCTTTCAGCAAGTCATGGATGCCATGCTGACAGGTGTAACCGGAGCGGCAGCCTACCTGGATGACATCATCATAATGGGCTCGATGCAAGATGAGTTATTTCAACGATTGAATGACTTGCTGCCAAGAATCAAATATTACGGTTTCCGATTACGAGCGGACAAGTACAAAGTTTTCCTGAAGTCAGTTAAGTTCCTGGGTTTCGCAATTAACGAGAACGGCCGCCGACCCGATCCCGAAAATATCGAGGTGATAGACCGGTTACCGGCGCAATCGGATGTCACAACGTTGCGGTCATTCCTTGGGATGGTGAGTCACTATAGTGAATTTCTTCCATGCATGCATCGCCTGCGTCATCCTCTAACCCATCTGCTGATGAAAGACGTCGAATGGAAATGGTCTGCACAGTGTCAACAGTCGTTCGAGAAACTGAAATCTCTGCTGAAGTCAGACTTATTGCTTACGCATTATAACCCGAAGCTGGAGATTATCGTGGCCACAGATGCTTCAAGCTATGGAATTGGTGCTGTCATTTCACATCGTTTTCCAGATGGATCCGAAAAGGCTATAGCACATGTTGCACGGGCGCTGACGGCATCCGAAAAGAATTTTAGTCAGATTGAGAAAGAGGCGTTGGCTATCATTTTTGCAGTGCAGAAGTTCCATAAGATGGTATATGGTCGACGGTTCACGTTGGTGACTGACCACAAACCGCTTCTGACAATCTTTGGATCCAAAAAGGGGTTTCGGGCATATACGGCCAGTCGCCTTCAGCGATGGGCAACTCTGCTATTGGGTTATGATTTCAGCATGCGGTACTTGTCTACGGATTCTATAGGGCAAGCGGACGCCTTTTCCAGATTAATCGATACCGGTAAGCGTGAGTCAGAAGACGCAATCATTGCCTCCATCGCAGTCGAAACGGATGTCACCTACATGGTACATGACGCCGTGAGTAATTTACCGGTCACTGGCACAATGGTGAAGCAATCCACTGAACAGGATGCATTGCTGCAAGAGGTATTAAACTACACAAGACGGGGCTGGCCAAAGAAGTGCCCGAAAGAAGCATTGACACAGTTTTTCACACGACGCAACACTTTGTCTGAAGTTAATTCCTACCTGTTTTTTGCAGATCGCATTGTCATTCCAGAAATACTCAGGTCACGCGTGTTACGGCAACTGCACAAGAGTCATCCAGGAATCGCTCGCATGAAGACGCTTGCGCGCAGCTAGGTTATGTGGCCCATGATGGATAGCCAAATTGACGATATTGGCCGATCGTGCTCCAGATGCATCAATGCCTCAAAGTTACCGGTACGTTCTACATTACAGGCTTGGCCAAACCCTCAATCGCCCTGGTCGCGGATACACGTAGATTTCGCAGGACCAGTCGAAGGAATGCATTTCCTCGTTATTATTGACGCCTACAGTAAATGGCCGGAGGTAATCACTATGCAAAACACGTCGGCCAACAGCACAATTTTCGCGATGAGACATGTCTTCAGCCAGCACGGATTGCCAGTAACAGTCGTGTCAGATAACGGGGCACAGTTTACGTCCTGTCAATTTGCTGCATTTTGTGCACAGAATGGGATCGAGCATGTGAGGACGGCCCCGTATCATCCGCAGTCTAATGGCCAAGCGGAAAGATTTGTGGATACCCTGAAACGAGCATTGTGGAAGTCAAAATAGGAGGGATAGTGGAACGAAAGATTGGAACGTTTCCTGTTGAACTATAGAGTTACCCCGAATCCTAATGCACCAGATGGCGAATCCTCAGCTGATGCACTTATGGGTCGAAGGTTGAGAACCACACTAGATTTGCTGACCCCCAAGCGCCCGTCTCTGCAACTACGGAATTCAGTGATGGAGCGTCAGTACAACAGGCGGTATGATGCAAGAAAAAGGATTTTCAAAGTGGGCGATCTTGTGTTTGCCGCTGCTAATCAAGGACGTCGAATCACATGGATACCAGGACGAGTCCTGCGGCGCCGAGGCAACGTGATGTATGATGTTCAAGTGGGTACACAGGTGTGGAGACACCACGTAAATCAGTTGAGGTCACGTTATACACATGGTGCCGCCGTTCCGAAAGCCAACGGACTTGACGTCAATGAATTGCTGGACACCGGCAAGTCTAGTACTCCTGCAGATGATGACGTTAGTCCAGTGGAATGCATGGAAAATGGAGCTTGTCGCAGGCCAAAGAGAACAAGAAGATTCGTACAGCCTCTCCAAGTGGATCCGCGTCGAAAGAGCTATGCGAACCCCAGGTAACCGTTTTTTTTAAAGAGGGAGAGGTATTAGGAGAACAGCTATTAGACATTCGTTTATTGTGACCGAGCTTGATAGCTATTCTTTACTCTTCCTATTTTCTATTTCTTGACTGTTGTTTAAACGCTCTTCTGGGTTAGCCCGATTAATACATTCCCATCATTGTTAATGGACGCTCATCGTCATGCCCTTTCCAGCAGCGCTGTTTGCAAGAACATATTCTATTGGTTTGTTTTCTTCTCATCACTGTTCTACTTGGTTATGTTAAAGGAATATTTAGTGTCACACAATTATTGTACTAGTTTTCAACTTTTGGATCTACATTCCTTATTCGCGTTTTGGTTCGTGACTTTTGTTTAAACGTTTCATTTCGTCATTCTGATTGGCCAGTGCCCGTCACTGTAAATGGTCGTTCGCTTTACACTTGGAGTCTAATGATGCTATTTTTAAGGACCTACGCGATTCGCTCTTACGTACACGGTTGCTTATTCACCGTTGCATTCGACGCTTTTCCTTCTGTTGGTTGGCTCAAGTGTACTTTAGTAGCTTCCCTTCATTTTGCCTCCAAACTAAGCAAGCAACTGTGATTTCATGTATACAAGTCTCCTTCTGGCTCGTCTTGGACTTCTTCTTGCGGTCGTGGGGTGAAGGCGTCAGAGACGACACAACAGTGCGTTCAGTCAGCAGGAAACACAGAAGGCTAATTGCTGAATACAGAAAGACGGGGAATTTCACCTTGCTTGTACAGTTGCAAAACATCCTTGACAGGGTCAAGCACATACAATTGACGAAGAGGATACACGAAGAATAAATGTATCTACGAACGACATGTAAAAGGAAAGAACTTGTTAAAATTCTGCGTCGCAGAACTAATAAACCCTCCGTCTTGATCGATGGACTGTTTTATGCAGACGAACAGTCGCTTCATGATCCAGCCCACACCGGCGAAGTGTTTAGCTCATCTTTCGCTGCTTCCATGAGCCTGGAGACGACCCCATCAAATGCAAGCATTGAGATGCAAACAACCAACGCCCCGTGTATCGTTGAATTTTCTATCATTGCTATCTAACATTTAATGTATTCTACTGAACCGTCTTCCCATTTGGATTCCGATGGTATACCATCTACCGTCCTAAAACTGGGAGGACCTGACATGCCGTTACTATTGCTGTACATGTTTACCCTTTCGTTGGAATCAAGGTCATCCCCACACACGTGCAACGTGCGTGCTCCTGGTGCATTTGGATTATTCCCCTCTATCCTCTCTCCATCTTCTCGCAACTTTGTGACTGTACGCTCATTCGAACGGGATTTACCAGCCCTACAAAGTGATCCATCATACGTGGAATTATCTTCTACGATTAGAGGCTGCGTCATCACTAACCGTTTTCATTGGCATCCGTGGTTAAGCGCAAGCGTTTAACAATCACATGGAGCCGACTGCCTTTCTGTGTGATACCATTCGATACAGAATTCTCAAGGCAGTCCGAAAAGCCTAAGCTTACTCCGATCCAGTGTTTCTCAACACAGCTGTGTAAGAATTTATGATCTGTCAATTGTTCAGCACTCTGTTAGGTTCCAGTCACTCGCCATTCCTTGTGACCTTGTCAGCCAGTGCGCCTGCATAACCCGTCACACGGACCGCGCGACCACGCCGAGCGCTCATTTGACCTTGCAACCACCACGCTCGCCTGACGGATGTGCGCCGCTCTTAAAACTGTAGAAGTACAGAACTCTAACCAACTCACTGGGTAAGGTAACAATACCAAAGTGAATGGCAGAATTGCGAAACCGAAAAGGTTACAATCGAAAGGCACTTGCGGGTTAGGAGAATGGCATCAAGTAGTAAAAATCGGTCTGGCTTGCTCGCACTGTTTGGAATGGTGTTATACGAAATGTGCAAATGTGTCCCAACAACAGGTACGGGAGCGAAATAGCTTCCAAAATGCATTTTGGTTCTGTGCTGCGTGTTCCACCATCCCCCTCGTTAAGTGCTTACTTATCCTAGCTGAGCAATGCGACCCGTTAACCGCAGAAGCAGAGCAGAGGATAAACGATAAGATTACTTCAGTGGAAGCGACTCTGCATCACAGAAGCGTAGTGGCTTCTGAACAACGGAATGCTGAGAAATCCGCTTCCCCTGAACCGCAATCAGCCACGTCTCCATCTCCGTTGTCATCTCCAACTTTAGTAGAACGCCGGGCAAAAACAGACCGTACCTACGAGAGTCAAACAGTACTCACGGCAAAGAAAATCAGGCACCACTCAAAACACCTGGTTAAGCAAATTCCACTAGACCTAATATCTAGCACTAACAAGGATGAAGCATCCGAACACCAACCCTTCGTACCTGTAGCTCAAATATCTCTTGTCGAGACTAAGCCTCCCAGAACATCAGTTACCTAGGCAGAGATTGCTGCAAAGGTCAGCCGGGAGGCCGCCGTTGCGGCCTCTTCTACTGTAAAAACAGTTAACGCGAATAGAGGCACAAACAGCAAACAAACAACACTTGTCAGCAGGTCAGGACAAACGAGTGCCATACATCGTAGATCAACGAAAAAGACATCCAACAACAGTGCCTGGACTTTTATATGCTCAAATATCACTGAATCTGCTGCCATCACATTGCGGGATAAATTATCAGACGACCAAGACTAATGGGACTCATTGTGCATGCAGATGAGTATCAAAGCCAAGCCCATAAACTTATTACGAATTCCTGGTCATCCGGAGTCGCCGCACTATGGAGAACCCAGACTAATTGGAGTAACACTAGAATCCTCCACTGACGTAGAAAACGTTTTGCTCTCAGCAAGCGCGCTAAAACAGGGATCCCGTGGGATATGCATCTATCCTGATGTCCCTTGGAGCGCTCGGCTATCAAAAAGAAACACCGAAGAGGGGCACAGCAATCAAGACCGCAATCTTCATACATGACATGCCAGAACATCCTTCTAACGATGTTCAAGAGATCGGAAAGCACGATTTAGAACAGTGGCGGTTCATTCGTGAAAGATTTGCTTTGAATAATATTGTGGCGCAATCGCTCACCAGGATATCTCTCTCACCAAATTATAGAGGACGCGGCCCTAAAATCCTGAAACTTGTGGTTTAGTCAAAGCAACAAACAAAAGATGTTTTAGATCGATGGCGAAGAAATCGGAAACATCTTCCTTCCGAAATTCGGTTAAAGATTGCAAAAGCTTTGCACAGCTCAAATATTAAAGCAACTGAAGCAGCAGGCATACCGACGAATGTACAGAAGCGTTACTTGACTGTTGCTTTAATTGACTCTGACGTAGGTCTAAACGAAGGTTGGGACGCACTTTGGCCGAATCAAGTTGCAAACGAAGTATCATTATCCCATCAAAATACGAGTAACTGCCGACCTCCCATCATTCGGCATTCTCCCACACGTGACCCTTCACCCCTCTATGGGCTCCTAGAGACCGAGAAACTGGCCTGCTTGTATACGAATGCTCAGGGTCTTTCTAACAAACTAGCCGAACTGAAAGATCGCCAAGCTTCCGGGTCAAATGACATCATGGTATTTCAGAGACGTGGTTGCACACGGGAATGACGGACGCTGCAGTTTCGCTACCGCACATGTCGCTGATCCGGAACGAGAGGCTCACAAAAAAGGAGGGGTAATCCTGTATTACCGAAACGACTTACAGTGCGAAGCCGTGGAGGATTCAGACTCGCAGTTCCCCGACGCTCTTTGGTGCCGGTTGCAGTTAAAATGCAGGGACGTTTGCCTTATTGTCTTGGTGTACCGCGCCTCTAACTCAACACCCGAAACCGACTACCACCTAGCGGCTGCTTTAAGATGCAGTTTACAACAAAAGTACACACATACTTATCAAGGGTGATTCCAACGTACATTGTTTAGAAACTCCCGCCACGATCGGAGAACAATTCAAAGCCGATCTACAAGATCTAGTAACTATTGTTCCTCTTTACAATCACATCACTTTGCCCACTCGGTTCAGAACAGGTAACAGGTCATCTGTGCTGAATCTTGTGCTTACCAACGAGGATCATATGATTGATGTGTTGGTTTTAGACTGCCCGTTTGGTCGCAGTGATCACGCAGTCATCAGTTTCAACTTCGTCTGCTATGCAGAATATCTGAATGATAACGATGGGACTGTGCGAACCATCACAAGCTACGACTGATTAGCCCAGCTCGTCAGCGCCACAACTTGGTCGTTCCTCGAAGAAGAACCCCCGGAAGTCGCCTGGCTCGAGTTCGTCAAAAAATTCAGTCAGCTGATTGCACATGCTTCAGAGATAAAAGTCTGCAATAAGCGCAACTCAGCTTTTTTCGTTAGGAGCAGAACTCGAAAATGGATGACAGTACGCAACGCAGCATGGCGAGTGTACAGAGAAGCTCCAGCACCAGAAACTTGGGACAACTACGTAGCCCAACGTAACCACTGCAGTCAACTGTTAAGGGAAGACAAAGCCGCCTATCAGTAGAAAGCCGCAGAAGCCTTCAGTGCTAACCACAAACTGCTGTACAAGCACGTTAATAGCCTACGAAAGGTGAGGCAAGGATTTCCTCCACTCAGGATGGTTGATGGCCCAACAAGAACGGCTGTGGACGCAGCAAACGCGCTGCAGGTGCAATACACCCTTACGTTTCAAAGGGATTTTCCACAAAGCGACCTACCAAGCTTTGTCTTCTCCTCGCCAGGACTAACCCACATCACTTTTACCGCGGAGGGTGTATTGCGAAAGCTGACGCCTCTACGCAAACACAGCTCGCCGGGTGTCGACACCATTTGTCCAGAGGCACTGGAAGCAGCAGCAAGCCAACTGGCAGGATTTTTAGCTCAGTTTTTCCAGCGCTGCTTAGACCAGAACCAAGTTCCCGCCATGTGAAAGCTTGGAATAATAACCCCGATTCACATAGGTGGAAGCAGAACTGATCCCTCCATCTACCGCCCAGTATCCCTTCTTCCTATACTCTCCAAGGTCATGGAATCCATAGTTACCGATGCACTGGTGTGCTATCTGGAAAACTGTAACATCATCACTCCTGAACAGCACGGTTTCCGTCGACAGCAGTCACGTAAAACGAATTTACTAATTGCACGCAGTAGTTGAACCGAGGCAGCTGACGCTGGAGAAGGTACTGACATGGCCTACCTGGATTTTGACAAGGCTTTCGACCGTCTAGACCATCGGATACTACTATCTAAGCTGCAGCATTACGGGATCGGCGACCCTCTTTTAAGCTGGATCGCCAACTTTTTACTTCAACGGCAATTAGTGGTCAGAGTTCGGAGCTCTTTATCGGACCCCATACAAGTCGAGTGTGGTGTGCCGCAAGGCTCAGTTTTAGGTCCGCGTTTGTTTCTGGTGTTTATTAATGACCTTGCACAGGGAATCGCTTCAAACTTCCTAATGTTTGCTGACGATATCAAGATCTGGCGCAGGATCCAGGCGAACGCCGACTAACATGTGTTTCAGAATGACCTAAATACGATGTATCAATGGTCGACCCAAAACTTATTGCATTTCAACGTCAGTAAATGCAAGGTGCCTTCCATCCGACATGAGGGCAGCTGCTCACACCGGCTAGGGACGAATATACTACAACAATCAATTCTCGAACGTGACTTGGGTGTCCTGGCTCACGATGACTTGGGTTGCTCCAGGCAATCCGAAAAGGTCTCGAAGACCAGGAACCAACACGTCGGGCTGTTGAGGTAGGCGTTTGGACAAATAAATAGCTCCATATTTCGACAAATACTCAGTGCGTATGTTCGCCCACATGTCGAATATGCAACTCAAGCCTGGTATCCTTGGCTGAAACACGACCTTGATGCACTGGAGCAGCCACAACGCCGGGCATCTAAGAACGTAATTGGAATGCACAATCTTTCATACCAGGAGCGGCTGCAACGATTGGAGGTTTCAGTGGAAGCTATCGCAGAATACGAGGTGATCTGGTTATGGAACACTTGATTCTGCGTGACCCACATCATGTGTGCCGCCCTTTACTGCAACTCAGCAGTAATACAAACCTGAGGGACCACTCATTGAAACTCGCTGTACAGTATAGCCGTCTGGGGTGCCGCAGAAATTTCTTGTCCATTCGTGTCTGTCACCCGTAGAATGCTGTCTCTGGATCGGTCGTCTCTGCACCGACACTAACAATAGTTAAAAGACGGTTTGACGACGCACTCATCTACACAGACTTTGTCCCTTAACACTAAGTCTCCATCCTACTCTCGGAGTTTACCAGGGATTTATTTGACTTTAACTGTGGGCGCTGAGAATCTAAGCGAATTGCAGAACTACGGCGGAGCAAACGATAAGTCCTTATCTTCATAGTTTATGTCCTAACTGTTTTACTATCCTAAATTCCATTATTGTTATTTCGATATCCCCACCATCTATCCAACGGGACTTGTAAAGCAACGCATCTCAATCCGCATAAATTCATTGTTCATTGTTCAAACTACTTTCCAGACTAGTGGAAAACATCGCTCATCATCTCCCGTCACAAGGTTGGTTCCAAACAAGAAATTAATAATTACCGGCTAATCATTCACACCCCTGTAGTAGCGAGAATATTAGAGAAACTGGTTTAGAATGATGTGGTGAAATTCACCAATTCGCTGGAGCTAATGGACAGGTCGCAACATGGTTTCCTGGACAAACGATCATGCATAACCTGCCAATTACATTTGTTAAACCATGTTTCGGATTCTATGGACTCAGGATACGCAATCATACTTCTGTTCCTGGACATGAAAAAGACATCCGACTGAGTGCCCCATAAAAAGCTGCTGAAAAAGATTGCTTCTTTTAGAATTCAGGATCCACTCCTAGGTTGGCTAATGTCATACCTTAGCGGCTGTTCTCAGGTAGTTACCATAGCTGACCACCACTCTTCAACACGTCCAATCACTAGTAGTGTTATTCAGGGGAGTGTACTTGGTCCGTTACTATCCTTGCTCTACGTCAATGACATCAGTGTGGGTATCAGTCATGGCATGTCTTTTCTATTTTCAGATGACACAGATAGTCTACAAATTCCGGCGGGCTGAAATTCAAGCTAAAATACTGCTCATCCAGGAAGACCTCCACTCCCTTGAGAAATAATTCGACACCTGGATGATGAAGTTCTAAGGGGAAATATCTCGCATTATGTATCGCGGCTGTTCTCTGTCGGAGGAATCAATTACCTTCAAAAACGAACCGCTTTGTGGTCAGTTGTCTACCCGCGACCTCGGAATCAGGTATTCTTGCACCTTTAACTTTTCCGAACAGTGATACCAGTTGGATAGACCAGAAAATCAATAGCTATTACACTACATAAGATCCATATGACCGCAGCCAGAGTGGAACTGTACAAAATACTCACTCTCCCCACTTCGGAATACTGTAGTATCATCTGTGGCAGCATTGACAGGGTCGTCGGAAAGTGTAAATAGGTCATGTACCAAACGACTGCTAGTCAAAACATACACTAAGAACTATCGGGAGCACTGCCAAAAGTTTAGCTCGATCCCCTTTGTCTACTAAGATTGGGACATAACCTGATGCTTTTGCACAACATGATTCATCAAAATACACACACTGCTATTTGCCCTCCCTAGAACTACAACATAGTTCGACTAGAGAGCTACGCAATAAGGAGTTTACCCTGAGTGTACCCAGGTGCAGGGTAAATCTGCGGTCCAACTTTTTCCTTATCAGATATGCTGTCCTGTGGAATAACCTCCCAGTCACAATCAGATCGTGTGAGAGCACAATGGCCTTTCACGTGAAGCTCACCAGTTATTTAGATTTGAGCACGATGGTGACCCAGTTCTTTTGGGAGAGATCACTTGATGGTTTGTATCAAGAAGTGCCAGACAACATCAAATGCGTAAAGAAAGATTTCACATTGTTTATCACACTCTTAGTGCTGTTGCCATTCACTATTTCAACTAGTGCACACCTGTGAGTTAATGTAAACCAACGGAAAAGCAATACCTATGAAAATCACGTAAAGGTTTACCATTCGTGCATGAGCATGACATATTCTGCAAAATATGATCTGTGCCAAATATGGCCACAGTTTCTCACTCAATGAGAAATATATCTATTATTATTATTACTCACGCATCGAGAAAGAGGCCCTAGCCCTAACTTTTGCTGTTAGAAAGTTTCGTCGAATTCGTACTAGCGACTGGCCATAAAGCATTATAGACATTTTCAGCACAAAGAAGGGCATTTCTGTGTACCCGACAAATCCTCTCCAACGTTGGGCGACACTGTTGCTCTGATATAATTTTACTACAGCTCATGTGCCCATGGCAGAGTTAAGCTGCGCCGATACACTTACCTGGCTTATCACAAAACAGCCGCGCATAAAAGTAGACCAGGTGATCGCGCCAGTTGCGCTAGAATCGGATGTGAAGCCGCTTATGTGTAGATCCTTTTGAGCCCTTCCGATTAATTCTGGGACATTCAGGGGCATAACAACCTCTACCCTCTTTTGAAGCACGTCATTTGCTTTTGAACACAACGTGGCCATACCGGGTTACTGACATGCACCTTCACCAATTTTACTGTCGACATGACTCGTTGGCATTTGTCGATAATTGTGTTATGTTCGGGGAGCGTGTGGTTGTTCGGAAGACACTTCTCAAGACATTTGCACCTACATCACCCCGGAATATCGTGGATGAAGGCTGCCATATGGCGTCGCCTTTAAATCGGCCGTCGCCTTTCTCGCCGAACTCCAGATATATGATTTTGCAAGAACAATCTGACAGAATCTACGTTCGAACTGTTCCCAAGGTCGATGAGATCGTCCCAAGCAATCCATATTGTGAATACAAAGGATGAGATACTGCGCACGACCCTCGGTTCATTGGCTTTGGACACGGAATTTTAAGCTAACTGAAATCAGTTATGAGAAATCACTTTAGTCAGACTCTACTCTGGATATTAGATGCAAATCCCGAAGATTCTGTCCAGCATTGTGCGATCGTTGCTCTGGTAACCAGGAGGGTTTACTCGAGTGACGACCGTGTACCATAGTAGCTTTTGTCTCTCCATTTGTAAAATTTTGCACGTCTGTTGACGTTAACTCAGACCGTCTGCTGTTGATACGCTAAAATGCTGAAAAGATACCCATTTGGGCACATAAAGCTTGACTTGTCTTGACCCTAGCAAGGAATTGTGTTTGCTGGTCTTTTACCAAAAGTGTGTCGCCAACTGCAGCATTTGTGTTTCACCCACCCTAGATGTTAGCCACCCAGCCTTTGAAGAGAATACAAGTTGATTTCGCTGGCCCACTGCAGGGCCAGTATTTCCGAATTATGGTTGACGCGTACACCAAGTGGCCGGATTACGGCTGCGTTTTGACATTACTCAACCAATCACACATTCAGCGTTTAAATCGTTGAACCAGGACGACGGTGAGTGCCCTGCTTCTCAGTTAAATTGTATGAATCAATTGCAAATTGCTCCGTTATGACGAGAGGATCTCCATATAGGGTCACGCTTCACGTTACTGGCGAAATAGTTTTAGTTGAATTGGACATTGCTTCCGTTGTGACATTGATCAACAGAAACGCACTCTCGTCGTTCCCTAATCTGGAGCCGAGTGATACCGTTTTCACAACGTATACAGCAGAAGTGCTTGACCTAAATGAAAAGTGTCAGGTCCGGGCTAAACACCAGGGTAGATTGCACAATCTAGTACTTCATGTTGTGCCTCATGCTCCAGTCAACCTACTGGGCCGCGACTGGATGAAACAGTTGCCACAAGTATTAAAAACTATCGACGCCGTGGGGGAGGACACTGTGGACTCGGTTATTAAGCGATATCCAGAGGTGTTCAACGAACACTCGTTGGGAAACTGAACAATTTTAAAGCAAGGATTCATATAGCGGACTCCAGTACGCATATATGAATCCTTGCTTTACAATTGTTCAGTTCCCCAACTGGTGTTCGTTGAACACGCAGAACGAAGTGAACGAATCGAGTTTAACAGTGTCTGACTTCCTTTTAAGCATTTAACGACATCCGCAGCATGCAACTTTGAGGAAATATTTTTGCCGAACACAAATTGTCAGGTGTTGCCTCCCCCCGAAATCACTGCACAACCACGACGCGTTTCGATGTTATTTCCTTTCATCAGGTGGAGATAGCAGGCCTCGTACACGCGACCGTTGGAATGATAGCCGAATCCTTTCACATTTTGGCTGCCGGGTCCCGACGGGCAACGCTGGTCAGAACGGTGAATGACTAATTGAATGTTCAATTTTCGATTACACGTTGTGTGATTGGATTGCGATGCACAATCTTGTTTTGGACCGCGATTAACATTGAAGTGATCGTTGGTCACTGCGATCACTAGGACCATAGCCGAAACAGATAAACATTAAGTGTCGCCGTCCTGAAAACACTGCACAACCACGAGGCGTTTCGAGGCCATTTCGTCTCCTAAGCTTAAGATAGCAGGCCTCGAACCCTCGACCATTCGACTAGTACTTAAACCCTCTGTCTCTATGGCTACCGGGTCAGGGCGAGCAACTCATGTAACAACGGTGAATAACTAATTGCTGGGTCAGTTTTGGATTTCAATTCTGTGATTGGAATACGACGCGTAATCTCAATGTGGACCTCTATCCACATTGAATTGAGCATTGGTCACTTCGATCGCTAGGACGGTAGCCGAAGCAGATAGAAATTTGGCGTTGCTCATTTGAAGACGATGCACAACCACGACGCCTTTTGATATGATTGCATCTCATCAGGTGAAGATAGCAGGCGTCGAAAGCGCGGCCATTGGAATAGTTATCACTATCTTATCACTACAGGATCATTGGAAACTAATGGACCATTCATCAATAACTTCTCAACCATGAGCTCTTCATTTGTGAGTACAATGTCCAATATGGACGGTTTGTTTGCTGTCGTGAATCTAGTAGGCGTGGTGACATGATTGTACAAGGGAATATTAGCGATCAGTTCATGCAAATATGCTCTGAACTGCTCATTGGGAGATGCCAAAACCTCCGATCGTGTAGATTGAGGTCCCCGTAGATGAGAATGTGGCTGTACCTAGGGCGTGTTACTCTGTTTAGGCCACGGATCAAGCGGGAATCCATTTCCGGAGTGGACGTTGGGGGCGGTAAACGACAGCTACGAGCCATGCGTCGATGTGTCTTGGTCGGAGACGGCACTAGGGTGAGTCAGTAACGTGTGTTTCCAGACCATCAACGATTGCACATGGTAGATCGCTGCGGTAGTAGAGTAGGACCTCACCTCGTCTGCTGGGGCGGTCGTTCCGAATGCGTGACATCCCGGCTATCTCAACCTCAGCACCAGTCACCACTTGGTGTAACCAAGTTTCGGTAATAGGAGTTGAGTCCTGTCGTGTTCAAATACTTAGCTTTGTTTTTGCCCTCGATTCGCTTATCCTACCCACACTTTTATTTAGCACTCGTTGGTCCAGCCATGTGACTTGCATTTGATTGTTTTCAATTCGAACGTCTATCGATTTAATTGCAACGCACGTATGTGCAGACAGTTTTTCCATGCATACGTACTGGTGCTGCTCTGGTCTGCTGCTTTTTCGAGACACAACAAATTAGCGTCGCGTGTTACCGATGTTTTTGTATGTTGCTGCTCCTTCACTGTTCTGGACTGACTCTGCGGTTGTCACAAATCCAGAATGCTGGGAAAAATTAGTTTTTCATATTATATTTCTGTGCTACCCAGTTCGCAATCCATCCCTGACGCTGAAAACGGAGGATACTTTAAAGCTTTTGCGCTCGTACCTCGGCTCAGAGCGCCGAGGTACATTTGATGCTTTAAACCTGAGGGAGAAACCCACGTTGACAGAGGCCTCATTGACACTCGATAACCATTGGTGTGTTCAAATAGACGCTTATATTTCCCAGTACAATTTTTCGCAGCTGAAACAAGCATCTGGTGAATCAGTGGATGTATTTATTTCCCGCCTCGTTTGTTACGTTTGAAAGTGTGACTACGATAGTATTCCCAAGAAAAAGTGGAAGAAACTATGTTAATGCAACAATTGATTTCTGGCCTCGCGGATTATCGCGTCACAGAGAGTCTCTTAGTGAAGAACGCAGAAAAGCTCACATGGGACAGGGCCTGTGATGTGGCTCACGCGAAGGTCACAGTCACGGAACAAAACAAAATTTTCCTCACTAACACAGGAGCTACTGAAATTGACCGTTTTGATTCTACACGCTCGCTGACACGATCCTCAGTTAGGAATAAGTGTTACTGTTGTGGAAATACTGAATATCGTGCAAATAATAAGCCATGTCCCGCAAAGAGTGAAATCTGCCGGAATCGCTGTAAGACCGGTCATTTTGCTCGGGTTTGTTGTTCCCGCACCATTTCTTTAATTGATTCTGCAAATGACTTTAGAGCTTCTCCAGTCACCACTGAACAATCCGTATATGGCGTTAATGAATGCGAACATCCACTCGTCGCCAACGCAAGAACCCAAACTGCCTTCGCCAGATATTCTTGTTTTTTGTAGTTAGAATCAAAACCATTTGTTTGGACATGGAACTAGATTCCGCGTCACTAATCACAGTTGTGCCATATTGTTTTCACAAACAGCGTTTTGGTCAGTTAACTGTACATCCTTCCGCTTACAATTTCAGCATCTACTCAAATGGCAATTTCCACATACTCGGTGTTATTTCAGTTTCAACGTTTCTTCTAAACAACAGGAAGCGTATAGTTGAAGTTTACGTTTCTAACACTGATAGTAAGCCTCTGTTGGGACGTAATGCCATGATCTTATTGAACGTATCGCCATGCGTCAGCCGGACGACCATTGCCAGCGTCAACCTCCATTAGTTACGGTCCAGTTACCCAAATCTCTTTCTTCCGGATACTGGTAGAATCCCAAATGCAATGCACTGCATTCGGTTGAGCACGGATTACAAACCGTTCAGCATTTCAAAACCTAGACCTACACCTCTGGCTAAGCGAGAGGCTTTGTCGCAAGCTTTGAATAATATGGACACGGAAGACTTGATAGAACCCATACAGTGTTGTGAATGGGTTCATCCACTAGTTGCCGTTCAAAAGAAAAGATGGCTCTATTCGCCTATGCACCGACCTTCAAGCGCTTAATCGATATATAATTGTAGACAAATTCCCTCTGCCCTCTCTCGACGAGTTGTTGGTTAGGCTTTCAAACGCCAAACTTTTCTCAAAGCAGGATATTCGCAGTGCATATTACCACATGCCACTGGCTCCATATTGCCAAAATTTGGCTGTCTTCCTCACGCAAGACGGGTCTGTATCAATACAAAGTGCTACTAATGGGTCTTAGTAGTGTCCCAGCAGCTTCACAGAAATTTATTACTCTATCTCTGTCAGATCTCAAAGGATGTGTTGTCCATATGGATGATATTTGTGTCTTTGGTAGTAACCCCACCGAACATCACGAAAACCTTCGTAACGTGCTATATAGACTGAATGAACTAAATCTCCGACTGAACACCAGCAAATGCCAATTTGTTCTAACGGAGGTCGGGTTTATTTGACATGTTATTTCTACCTCGGATATTAAGCCTATTTTGCAGAACCCAAGAGCCATTCTCGATTGTCTAAAAGCATGCAATCTTACACAGCTGAAACATTTCTTGGGTTTTTGTTCTTATTACTTACATTTACCGAATTTTGCGACTATTGCCGAGCCGTTGCGGAGATTGGCGCGCTAAAACCAGCAGTTTCGTTGGGCCACTGAACAAGACAACGCTTACATGACCATACGAGCAATAATTGAATCCACTCCTACGGTAACAACCTTCAATGAGAACTGTCCAACGTTTGTTTCAACGGATGCTTCAGATGTTGGGTGCAGTTCTGTCCCAGTTGCACGATGACGTGGAGAATGTGATTGCCTACGCATTGCGTATCTTGTCTGATGCTGAAAGAAATTATTCCACCGGCGAGAAGGAGGCCCTCGCACGCGTCTAGACGTGTGAGAAATAGCACTTTACTTATTCGGACCTCGATTCGCTTTGCGCACCAATCATTCTGCTCTTACAACGTTAGTAAGTCGCGGTAACAAAGGCCAAAAATCGGTACGCTTGAGTCGCTGATACTCAAGTTTACTGAACTACGATTCTGAAATAAAATACGTGCCAGGTTGCTTGAAACGACTTGCAGATGCCCACTGTCCAACGAAAGAGAAGACAAGGACTTATAGGAGATAAAAACGATATCGTAGCTATCAGACGACACGCCTACAATAACATTTGAACCGATACTAGAGCACACTGACAAAGACCCTGTCCTAGTGAAACTTCGGGAGTACATATCCACTTCATGGCCCAGTCGTACCAAGATGCAACCTGAGTAACTTCCATACTATACCCTACGGCACGAGCTTTCTACTGTGAACAACTGCATTATTAAAGGCGAGCAGTTTGTGGTCCCTGCAACCCTTATTCCTCTTATGGTTGCATGTGCGCATGAAGGTCATCCAGAGATTGTGCGAACAAAAACTCGGATACGAAAATACTATTGGCGGCTAAAGTTGAATTCCAGCGTCGAGGCGGTTCTTCTGGAATCTTATGTCTACCAACAATCCGATAAGAGTGCGAGGCTCCTGAATGTTCCAGTCCAACCTATCGTGTACCCAATGAATCCAAGGGCAAAAATTGCCATCGATATTATGGGCCCGTTTGCCAATGCACCCACACAGAAGCGAAACGTGCTAGTGGTCACCTGTTTCTACAGCAAATGACCACTGACTATTCTATGTGGGGACGTAACTACAGCCGTCATTGTAAAGTGGTTCCGTTGTTTGTTTGCAAGGTACAGTTTGCCAGAAGAAATAGTCACTGTTAACGACCCATAGTTTCAAACTAACGAGTATGCTGAATTCCTAAGGCGCAATGGTATCAGACACACGAGGACTGTCCCTTATAATCCTGAAGCGAATGGACTCGTCGAACGACTTAATCCTACTTTGAACAAATCTCCATTAGTCCTTCGGCTTTCGGGCAAATCCTGGGATGATGCGTTGGTATCTGCATTGGAGGTATACAGAACAACTCCCCACACTGCAACGGATACGATCCCCTCGGAGCTAATGCTAGGGCGGATAATTCGAACACGATTAAATGCAGTCTTTACATCAAAAAAACCGCCGATCACAGAGAATACGAAAGACGGGCTGTTTACCAGGCTAAATATAGACCCGTTGGGAGAACGTATCCTCCAGTGACATTTGTTCGTGTGAGACTACCCTATTCCCGGAAAGTAGGTAATGCGTTTGGACCCCCATCCCGTGTGGAATCTGTGTGCACGCTAGGAGCTTACAAGTTCGCTGATGGGACAAAGGAGAATGCAAGACGGCTGCCTATAGCGCTTTACCAACGTGCTATTGAACAGACGAGCACGCATACAACACAGCGCTCGGTACAAAGTAATACAAACCTACGGCGTTCCGGTCGAATATGCCGTCCTGTTTACCGATACGCTTTAATGGGTAACACCACATAATATTTCTTCGGGGTGTTATTAAATTAAATCGTGCATGAACATGTAGTGCTTCTATTTTTACGAACAGAGGAGGAGACAATATCGTGCTCAAATACTTTGCTCTGTTTTTGCCCTCGATTCGCTTATCCTACTCACACTTCTATTTAGCACTCGTTGGCCCACTCATATGCTCTTGCATTTGATGGATTGCAATTCGAACCTCTATCGCTTTAATTGTAACGCGCTTATGTG
The DNA here is from genome assembly GCA_944474145.2 of Dicrocoelium dendriticum. Taxonomy (NCBI): domain Eukaryota; kingdom Metazoa; phylum Platyhelminthes; class Trematoda; order Plagiorchiida; family Dicrocoeliidae; genus Dicrocoelium; species Dicrocoelium dendriticum. Next base: position 51,324,677 of record OX104070.1, on the reverse strand, counting down.
CAGACAGTATTTTCCATACATACGTTCTGGTGCTGCTTTGGTCCGCTGCTCTTTTCGGGATACAACAACTGGTCCCAAGCGTTCTTAACCTGACAATGAACAATGATTTATAACAGATAAAAAGCAGGTGCTTGACATGTCCCGTAGGGTGGTTAGAGTGAGAAAATATAGATCAAGGAATAATGGAATCGTCCTTTCGGGCGATTACAGATTTAACTGCACTGCGGTACAAAGGGAGTTTGAAATCGGAACGTGCGCACACAAAGCCATAAGGTGAGTGGACATTGATCACGTAATAGGCGAGAAAAATAATTAAACATTTCAAGGACAACGCTCACTCGTGTGCAGCTAGCTTGGGTCGATAAGCTGCAGAAATCCTGTTTCTACAGTAGTAGCCTTTATCAAATTGTGTGCAAGGGGTTCGGAGTGACTCATTCTCTAGTAGGGTTATGACACTCTCCACTGTCTGTTGTGCATTAGTGCCAGCATCTGGTTGTCATAGGCTACATCACGTAGTGCAAATGTGACGGAGTATGGTTAATGTGTTTTTTGCAAAGGGATAGGGTGGGAGCACTAATTACATGTTCTGGGAGGGCGTTCCAAGGCTGTAACACTCGAAGGGAGAAATAGTTTCGCCGACGTTCCAGTCGGCTGTACTGCGTGACCAGCTTGAACTGCTGACCCCTTAGCGGGGTATTTCGACTGAGTATCAGAAGGGAATGGCGTAGGTAGTTGGGGTTTCGCAGGATTTGGTACACTATTATGAGATCGCCCCTTAGAGAGTATTCAGCCTGAGTGGGTAGGGGAGGCTGGTCAAACTTCTGACGCACTTCGTTGCTCTACATTGTGCAGTATCGAGTGCATTGAGATGGTGCTTGATCCAAGGTCGCCACGCTTGAATAACGTATTCCGCGTGCGGCCTCACGTACACACTAGGCATTTTTGGAAAGACTGAAGGGTCAAACTTCCAGAAAGCTCTGCGAGGAAGGCCGAGGTACTGGTTTGCTTTCCTAGATGCCTTTTCAGTCTGCCTCAAACAACCGAGGTCATCTTGAACTAGCACGCCAAGATCGCACTCGTGAGAAGCCCACTGTAGAATTTGTGGTCCTAGGTGGTACTTGTGCATACTCTTGTGCCGTATACTGAGCACTTTGCACTTGGTGACGTTGGAATGCAGCATGTTCTCGATGAACCATGTGTACGCTTTGTCCAAGTCCTCCTGTAACGCAACGTGTTCCTCCACTGCAGCTATAGCACGCCATACCTTTAGATCATCAGCAAATAGCTACCTATACCATTCAACTCCCCCTACTACTCTTCTGTAATCAGTACGCAGACCAAACTGCTTATAATGCCATAAGTTAATTGGCGGCTTAAGTTTGGTAAACTCGTCGCTTGGTGAGGGGACTACCCTGTCCTATGCGCGGCAGTAACGTGTAAGTCATTGGATAGTGAGCGGCGCTATATCACATCTAGTAACTTATTAACGATGGTCGTTGCCGTCCCTCGTAGCTCAGTGGTCTCAACCACGGACTGGCAATAGTCGAGTTGCGGGTTCGAGCCCTACCAGGGGTCCGATGGAATGCGCACTGCTGATGATTCCCGAGAGGATGAAACGCGCGTACAGTGCTTTTCCGGGCTTGTGGCGGCTGTCTGAGTGAGTCTAGATGTGACGAATTGCTACCTATACCAAATAGCAAACAGTTAGAAGATAGCACGCTCGCGAGATCATTTCCGAAAACCAAGAACAGGCGGGGTCCAAGTACCGAGCCCTGAGGTACGCCGAAATGAACTTCGATGGATTCTGATAAGTTGTTTCGAACCCTCACATTCAGGTGACGTTGCACGAGAAAGTCTCCTATCCAGCCCAGGACATTATCGTCGATTCCATATTTTTGGAGTTTGTAGAGTAGAATGCGATTGTCTGGACGGTCGAATACCTTTAAGGAATCCAAGTAGGCCATGTCGACTCCTACACCAGCGTCCACAGATTTCGTCCAGCTTGCACGAGCAATCAACAGATTAGTGGGACAGGACCGATTTTGGCGAAATTCGTGCTGCTCAGGAATGAGAATTTTGTTGCTCTCCAGGTACCCCATCAAAGCCTCAGCTAAATTGGACTCCACAACCTTGGAGATCACAGGAAGTAGTGCCATCGGGCGATAATTTGCTGGTTCTGCACGGTTGCCACTTTAGTAGATAGACGTGATGGTTCCGTGCTTCCACATCGTGGGACGTGCATCTCTTTCAGACATCGTCGAAAGAAAACTGCTAGTGGCGCCGCCAAACTCGTGGCAGCAACTTCCAACGCTTTCGGGCGAATGACGTCCGCACCCGGGGAGCTGAATTCGCGCAGAGACATCAGACTCTTCAGTACAGCTGCGGAGTTGAATGATATGTGATTCAACCCTGATGGCGGCATTATCTGCTTAGGCAGGATGTATGATTATTGCACGCTTTGGAAGGTACGGCCAAATTGTTGTCCTAGAACGCTGGCCGCCTCTTGTGTGGTTTGGGCTAACCCGCATGCTGTGTGCAGAGCAGGAATACCGCGCTTAACACGGCGCAAATTGTTTACGTGTTTGTATAGCAGTTTGGGATTGGAGCAAAACGTTACCACTAGACCTTGTTGGTTCTTCAGTTTATCCTCCCGGACGAGTTTGACACAGTGGTTTCTTTGTATTGTGTAGACATCTCAGGTATCGTCGTTCGGGGAGGCTATGTAGGTGTGCCATGCCAAGTCCCTTAATGCCAAGCATTTACGTGTCTTGCTCCTTACGAAAGACTTCATCCTTTTACGCCGGTTGAGTTTGGTTTCAGATGTCCTTGCCACGCGCTTGTTAAATATGTTGACAAATTCTCCGCAGGCCACCTCAGGGGTCAAATCGGCTAAGAACGACCAGCTTGTTGAATCAATGAGGTCGGACAGGTCGTCATAGTTGGTTACGACATGATATTCCTCGGCATGCTCTTTAGGATAATCCGCGTAGCACATGTAATGAAACACTAGCGTCGCATGATCGCTGCGGCCCAGAGGAGCATCGGTTATCGCTCTCTCGACCACCAATTCTTCATTAGTGAATATTCGGTCCAATATGGATGGCATGTTAGTTCCCCTGAATCTGGTAGGCTTAGTGACATGGCCATAAAGCGAGAAGTCTGAAATCAGATCTTGAAGATCTGCTTTGAATTGCTTTCCTGGTGTGGCCTGTGATTCTAGAGCATGTAAGTTAAATTCGCCGGTGACTAGAATGTGACTGTATTTCCTGTTTATCACTTGCCTCAACGTAGCCATCAAGTTGTAGTCCATCTCAGGAGTAGACGATGATGGGCGGTAAGCAACAAACAATAGGCCAAAATCGTTCCCTCTCAGCCGGAAGTTGCACCAAATGGAGTCAGGTACATCGGTTTCCGAATCATTTATGGGTTCTCATTGCAGGTTTTTACGAAAGTTGAGGGCTACCCCACCACCTTTGCTGGCTCGATCCTTCCGGACAACGGACATGCCTGTTAGCACTTTTTCAGCATCTGTTATCACACAGCGCAACCATGTTTCGGTGACAGCGATGAGGTGCCAAGCTGCCTACGCGTGTCGAAGTCTTAATTCAGCTAATTTGCTGAGTAGAGTTTGGGCATTTGTGTACATGGATGAGAGGTTCTCAGAGACCAAAAGTGTGTTCGACTGGATGGATGAAGCCGACCAATAAAGGGTCGGCGACTAATCGTTTTTTTGGATGGGTTGCAGTCTATCGAGACGAATTTGTTATATAGTCAAGTGTCAGATGCCCCGAATCCCGGTGTTTGCTCATGCTCTGCTGTTTCCTTCCGGATATTATGGCTACTGTTGCAACCGTCACCAAGTAGGGTCCTGCAGTTGGCGTTTTCATTAAGTGTTGTACCTTCACTGTATTGTCGTTAGAAGGTGCTGGTGTTCCTACTGCTATCAGACGAATTTCTGTTGGCAATCTGCAACCGAATTTAGTCCATTTCTCTAGAAGGGTTTGTACCGTTAGTTCTGATTGCAACGCAAGTTTTACCAGCCTGGGACCGCACCCCTTATAGTTTGGTAATATGGGGATTCTTGTCAACTAGGTGGCCACGCCATTTTTGAGAGAAAGAGCCTCATGTATGTAGTGCCATTGCTCGCGGTCGTGCATCTGAGCATCGTCGGAAGAGAAATCTGTAAGCTCAGGAACACCGTGAGCAATCACTGTTTTCTTATCTTGACTTTCTCTGTACTTCTCTCTGTTAGCGCGATCCGCTGAACGTTCTTTCATTTATTCCAACATTGCCACCAGTCTTTCGTACTTCTGCGATAGTTCATGTACAATCTTTACCAGTGGGATGAATACATACTGAAGAGAACTACAGGGAATCTGATTTACTATTGTGTAGCTTCAACTGGTTTACTGTGAACTTGGAACAATTGCGACGGAACTTGCCTTGGCAACTACTACACTGTATTCCAATCCCACATTTTTTTGACTTGATGGAAAGTCACAAAGTAATGTCGATCTGGATGCGGTCACATAGGCTTTTGATTGGTCGCCACAATCCATTGCGTCGACCGATGGTACTCCTACAGAAGCCCGAGCGCTTATGGTTTCCTGCCGGTTGTGTGTACGCTGAATTGTCTGCATGTTCAAGGTCGTCACCTACTGTGCGTCTGACCCAGGCGGGGCAGGTTTAGGCGGCTAGATCGTTCACGCGGCAAACTGAGCGACTGAGCGAAGTTCGGCAATTTTCTGAAGAGCCCTTGGGCTTTAGTCTACATACATGAAACTTTCTCAGATTTAACCTATGTTTCGGAGGTTGTGCAACTCATATCTGTAGTTTCGCCGACCAGTGAGTTTCCGACGACTAATCGTTTCTTCGGTGTGTACTTGGCGAAGAGTTCGGCGTCTTATTCGTGATCTACGTAGTTAGTCCCGTGTCTAAGCTCCCACATACAATGTAAGGTGTCTGGTCAATATCATCTTCTACAGGTTGTATGGGCTCATTAGACACACTACTTGTGCATCGTTTTTATAGAGCCCATCGCGTTTGGTTCGTTGAGTGGCGTATCATCTCTAGGAAGCACTTGGCCGACTGTTTTCAGCCGAAGCTCAGATGGTAGCCTGCAACGTAAAATGTGCCATCTTTTTAACAGCCGTACTACCATATGTTTTGACTGTAGGACGACCTTCAATACTCGCGTCATACTTTCTTTGTAGTTCGGTGAGGCACGCAGCCGTGACACCGATTTCGCTAGCACACCATCCAAGCAGAGTGTTTCACGAATATAATTTCATTATTTTATGCTTATCACATGCTTCAGATTCAGGAACCCCGGGAAGAAGTATGGTCCTGGTTGTAGTCTCCTTCCGGTAGTCTTCTAAGCTGCGGTTAACTCGATAAGGCTTGCTCAATGGGGAGTTTGGAAAATAACGGATGGACTAGTGTTCATTTCTGAGTCTACCTGTCGACAGTAGCACTGATTCGACTTCGGTAATGGAGCTCAGCACAATGCGCAGAAGTCTTGGCTCTCCATAATGCTTAGAGTTGGTGTGCCGCGTAATAAACACTACGTGTATAGGTTTCAGTAGAACTTCGATTAGCTTACTGACCATGTCCCACTGGTTGAGGTAATCCAACTGTCTGTCTCTTGTTAAGGTCTATTTCGATTCTAGGATATTGGAGCACTATACGCTCAGTATAGGTAGTTTTTTCTGTACACCTTTCGACATGTCGCGGTTAGTTCTTGAAATACTCAGCGATGAACCGCAGGGAACCGGTGGTGCTTGTACGAGAACTCCGCTATGCTCCTCAGTTTCCGATCCAGTTGGGGGCAATGTTACTTATAAATGACGGCTCCTCTTGGAAGCTACTGTAACCCAAATTTCGCTCGTACCGGCGTGCTCTTTTTCTACACACCGTCCGGAGATTGGAAGTAGCCTTACGAGTTGTTACTCCGATCGAACTGGGAACCGCATTAGTCAGATGTGAGTCATGTGTGGCATTGGAACTGCAGCTGATTTTCTGAGCTTCGTGTCGTGTTGCTTACGGTGTTACTAGCCGTTCTCCTGTAGGATAGGAGCAACAGTTACTGGCGAGGCTTGGGTTGCACAGTCCGCTTTGCTACCCCATCCGTGGTGATTTTATTGGTAACCATTTCCCCAAACTGGCTAGTAGTTGGTCGTAGTCCTGAGATAATAGGAGCACGCTTTTTATCAGTGGGACTGGTATGCATTCCACGCAGCACCATTGCGAATTTGGTTTGTTTAATAATTTGGCCTGACTAAGTTCAACTCGGAGACATTTCGCATGTATGATCTTGCAACAGTTACAGCACGGAATATCCCCTTAACAAGTTTGGAACATGCTCCACCGAGGTTTTTAGTCTGTGGCAAATTGGGCGTCGAAGTTGTTGAGCAAATGTTACGAACCATTTGCATGACTCGCCCTCTATGGTAAAAAGCTTTTCTGTTACTGACTTTGACGACAAGGTCACAATGTTCAGATTGTAAATGTGGGCTTGCAGACTGTCCTCTCTGGCGTGCTAGTCGAACGTGTCAGCGTGAACGTGGGGCAGGTTACACGAGGTTGTGATTGAGAATTTTCCTGGTCAGGCATATGGATCGCGCCGCGGGAATTTGCCTTGAGATCTGTAGCTGCTCCAAACAATGTTGGATATAAACGAGTGGCACTTCGTTCGGAAGCCGTTGAAATAGTCTATCGAGTGAGACCAAACGATATCTCCGATGGTTGGAGTTACGCAACTTTTTCCGCTTGGACGGCTCACTTACCCATATTCTACATTAACACATGGCCATATGAGGCGTGGAAATGTGCATGCGACCATTTGAGGGACTACCCCGCATGGAAGTAGGTCCCCAGGAGACAGTTTCACGGATTGTCGTATTACTTTACTTGGACTTCTTGCTATGCTTACATTGCCTATGCTCCATTTTCCACATTTTTATTGTTTGCAACTAATCGAATGCCGCTAATAGTTCTCTGGGACCTACATGGTGAAATACAAGCAATTTTCTCCGCCATCCGAGTATGTTGTACGTAATGATCAGACAACGCATTTGGTCTGTGTCTCCCACCGTCGAGAAATATACCATTTATTTATTTAATGTATGAAATGCGGCTGTGGATGCTATTATGACTATGACTTGTCCATTACCGCCCTCTAGGTTCCAACTGATCGCTAACTGTTACTGATGTACATGGGATACGAACATTTCGCGGAGCTGTGAGGTTAAATTGTGGTTCCACCACGAGGCGTGTTACGACTTGATGGGACTCAATCTACCAGCTAACAGACACCATTGCCGTAGGAGCCGAGCATACATCAAACTTGCTTGTTCACTTTTGGTGCACACAGATTCACCGCCGTCATGCAACTTCAGCCTCCTGGCTGATAGCATGTGTACCGGCTCCAGATCCTTTTGACCTTATTATCCCAAATGCACACGTGGTCCAATGTGCAAGAGTGGAGCGACGCATGGTGCCTCGTCCCTCTGTATTCCCTGACATTCTGTGATTGTTTGTAGTTATACATACCAGGTATATCAGGAAACGTGTGTCGATACTCACAGCAACTACATAGGCTGAAACTATGGATAGGTCTCTATGCTTTCCTCAGTGCAGCCTGGCAGCAATTGGATACGACTGGCTACCAGTTCTTGTCCGTTCACTGCTTCATTGACTACAACTACGAGGCCTTCCGATAGCACTCTTTATAACTGAGGCTCCCAAGTCGAACTGGATCACTTCTTAACACCAGTACAAAAATCAAACACACACCCGCCTGACCGTTTGATGATGGGCTCGTGATCGCCTGTGTAATCACAGAAAACATTCTACCAGTGGTCTATGCCTTACATTTCAGCTTACCTTGAGGTTTGAACGGCTATTGTACGCCTACATCCACCAAGTTTCTATTCTGAGTTAGTTGAGCTTTTTCACCAAAGTGATCCTCCACATCAAAGTGCTAACGCTGTGAACGTGGTCCACCACATGGAAGCGCAGACACAGATGATGCGATTCAAGTCTATTTTCTAGCTTGCCTAAGCTTGACGAAGCTTTTCGCTCGCTACGACGCATTCCTTTGATTTTTCGGACTCTTATTTGATTGTCCGTTGACCTCCTCGGGATGGCAGTCAGCATCGGAGGGGTTGGTATCGGTGAATCAACCCCTTAGCCTAACCAGTGCTGGCGTCTTTAAAAATGGCAAGTCTTAAACGTATTGCTACGTTCGATCGATAATTTTCTTCTGATAAGCAGTCTGCTTTCTTCTGTTGTTCTGGCAACTGCATTGGTTGAACCTGACGATTGCCTTTTTAATTGCCGCATTTAACTTGCTGTTGTTGGGCTATAATGATCAGTTTATAACAGGGGTGTCTAAAGTTCGGCCCGTGGGTCAAATGCGGCCCGCGTTAAGATTTCAACTGGTCTGCGGCCACATCATCAAGTAATAAATTCAGACTTGGACGTTTTTCGTACATGCGTAACTGTTATTATTTTCTTGATATCAGATTGAATTTGGCTTGACATATTTTTACCTCAGAAAAGGTGGCCCACCTTGCAAAAGTTTGGACACCGCTGGCTTATAATCTTTTGCTCGCATGGTCCCCGCAATTTTTAGCTTTGCGCTCCTACGGAACTCGATCTATGCTATCAGTATAGATTTAGCGATACTCAAGGTACATCCAAATTCTAATACCGTGCGGTATTTGTGCCAATAGCTACGGAAAACGCATGCCTCAATGTTTTTCTGGTCAAGTTTACTGGCCTAAAAGTGCGATTCCAAATGCAGTCGAGTCGGAGATGCATATAACAACGTTCTTTAAGAAACTTGACGATCGAACTTTATGTATTTGCTGTGCGTAATAGAACACCCTACGGCTAGTCCATGCTTGTTTATACTCTTCAGGTAAGAGCAGATTAATCGCTACAGTAAATGTCCAAGTATACTAGGGTTTGATTACAATTGTGGATAATACGCCCCATGAACCGTTTACATAGGGATAAATCAATAGGCCAAAGATGGCGAAATATGTTGGCAAGAAAAAAACCTAAAGCCGAAGATATGGAGAACACTCCAGCCCCAATGCTTTGCTGGCACTTTCCTTCATGCTTCTTTCTTCTAATGTCTTCTTAGTTTATACAACCCAGGAAATTTACTGGAACTTGGCCTGCTGATTCCACTGCAATCTTTACCGCTTTCTCATTTCTGGTCCTTGTAGTTCCTGTACGTTATTGAACAAACTTTGCTTACTGGGTCGTAGATTCGACTGGTTGGAACCACCGTCACGACACGTCGAATAGCACTCGTTTCGATCTACTTATACATGAGTATACCACGAATGAACATTTCAGGAAAATAATCCCTGCTTCTTTTCCTGCGTACATGGAATCAACCAGGGCCATGATTTCTTCAACAATTACTCCTCGCTGTTGTATGACAATACACGCTCCAGCACCAAGCTTTGTTGAAACCTGGCGCACATATATTCAAATGGAATCAACAGGATGCTGTCTGAAGATGTCCAACGTTTGACTGTTCAATAGTTCTATACTATGTATAAGATCCACTTTCGTAAATTATGTGGCAACTTTACCTTCCATACCAGAATCTCACTTTACGGCAGGATAATCACCGCATCTTGAAGTAACTGAGGTGCTCGGACTCAAAGAATTCCCGCCTACCGCATTGGCGTCTTCGAAGCAACAACAGCGCACATGCCTTGCAAACGTCTAGAAAATAGTTGTGATTCTTACTACTGATAGTAGTTCAATAAAATCTATAAAATCATACTTCTGCAACTGAGCCACAACCGCTGACCCAAGCTATCTTTTGTTGGAGCGCTTCCTTCATTGTTACGATATGTGGGCCAAACCGTTTCTTTCGAGCGCCTGAGATGACCAGCCGTGAATTCGGACAGTGACTTTGATGATCTACCTGTCAGACGGAAGTCTATCGCCAAGCGTTAGTTTCTAAACACCGACAGCACACGATCTCGCTCTGTACAGGTGTGGAATACTGTAACTTGGCAGCGACTGTTTCCAGCCTATTTATTACGCAATGCACATGGTTGGAATTATTACGGTGACTAGCAAATAGATCATTGGCAGCATTAGGACGGATTTCACTTCGTTTCGTCAAATCTAGACTAGGGGAAAAAGTTAGTAGACGAGATCTAAATGTAAATCAGTTTTCGCTTGCCCTTATATGCGACGGCGAGTTATTCCGTAAATGGGCCTGCCTCACTAGGAAGAAATTTAGACAAATATTTTGTTCGGCCTTCTGCAAGGGTGGCAGCTACTTGACATTACGAGTGTAGAGCCATGTTGTAATGCAAAGTCATAATGATGGAAAAGATCCGCAAATGTATGTCATTGCTGAGAATGATGTGGTTGTTCTTCAATCATCGAGGCCATAGTGGGTCAAGTTTGTAGTACCTGCATCGTTCCTAGTAAATAAAGGTTGATAAGCACTCCAGAATCATTTTGATGAATGAGTGCTGGATGTTTTCCGAAGCCCTTTTATCGGTTTTAATTAGGTGCAGTTCTCCAGTGTAGGTAGTATCATGAGATCGAATGATTCTAGTCGTGTTTGCGGTAGCGAAAATGACCTAGTGAGGTAACTTGTTAGTAATCTCGCTTTCGCTACTTGGCCTAGGTTGTGTTTGGAGAACTTGAAGCTGCTGGAGCATCGAAGACCCAGGGCTCTGATATAGTATGTGGACATAGCCACATCTCGTTTACGGCTACAGATGTCCTAAAATGTCTAATTTCCTACACAAGCATACGTCTCCTGGTGCTGATAATATCCGCCCGAAGGCGCTGAAGTTAGCTGCAATGAATTTGGTGGATCCGCTCTTCTAGTTCTTCAAACGATATCCGCACGAGATGCGGGCTCCAACAATGTGGAAGCACGGAGTCCACACCCCCTCCCCATTCACAAGGGGAAAAGTCTCTCTGATCTGGCCAACTATCGCCCGATGACTCTTTCCGGTGCTCTGCAACGTTATTGCCGAAACGCACATAAAGTACTTGGAAGGATACAACATCATGGCACCAGAACAACATCGATTCCACCATAACCGGCCTTGCACCGCACACCCTGCTACTTGCTCGCTCCAGTTGGACTGAAGGCGTCGACAGCGATTTTGGACTTGACCCAGTTTAGCTAGACTTCTCACAGACATCCGACCGTCTGAAACACCGCATGCTCATTCACAGGCTCCAGAGCTGTGAAATTAATGGCCCAGTGCTCAGTTTTATAGGTAACTTCCTGATTCGCCGACATCTGAGTATTAGACTTCTCAGCGCCATCTCTGACCTTCACAATGTTCAGTGCAGGTAGCCACATGACCCAGTAGTTGACCCACGCCTACTCCTGATTTACATAAACGATCTCGCAAGAAAGATCACTATCAAATTCTTAATCTTCGCTGATGCTCCAAAAGTATGACGGTCCCCAAAAACAACCGGTGACCACAAACGCTTCAGGATGACCTTGACAGGATTTACAAACATGTGACTCAGAACCTGATTGGAGGGTCATTTTGAACTATACGTAGCGCGATTGGATTGCGAAGCTACCACCGAACAGCCACTGGAAGTGGTGCAACACTTCACTAACCTTGGTAGCTCTGTCACCTTTGGTGGTCACATCACTGAGGAAGTAGCTTAACGCATCAGCCAGACCCTTGTGGCTTACCAGAGACGGATCTCTACAAACGTACGTATATCAGAAGAAAACGTATACGGACAAGATATTAAACTACCACAGCAACCACCCGATGAATCGCAAAAGGAGATGCAGCACAGCCGAAGCGCGGAAACAGGGAAAATATAATCTATATCGAATGTTTAGAAACAATGGTTACCCGAGAAATTTCATCGGAAGAAGCTGTGAGAAACGAATGTCTCAGCAACAGCAGCAACAGTCATCTGAGCAAGCACACAAACGGACAGTGCTCCCCTACATCAAGGACGTCTCCGAACTAACAGGAAGATTGCTGGAGTCACACGGAATCTCTGTGGCTCACAAACCAAGTGCCACCACAAGGAAATTGATCTCAAGACTCAGAGAAAAAGTCAACCAAGCCGACCAATGCAATGTCATCTACCAGATAAAATGTAGTGACTGGGATAAAAACTACGTCGGGCCAACTGGAAGAAAGCTTTGTACACGAATCACCGAACATAAGACGGCCGTCAGAAGGCATGATCCGCACTCATTGGTTTCTGCGCATGAAGATCAAGAAGGCCACCATTTCGATCTGACGAATGTAAAGATACTAGCACATGGAAGTACAAAGCATGCAATAGAGTTTTGGAAGCCTGGTACTCTATAACGAATTCAATCAATTGACCCATCGAACTGGACGCATAAAATGCAACTCTACTGGCGAACGACCGCCAACTCGATCGATTGAATCCGGTGGAACATATGATTAGCCATCCCGAACTGGCGACAGTAGCGTTCACAAGAGCAAGCAGACAAAGGCCCCGAATCACAAGGGGTCAAGCTCAAACGTCATCTGCCCATCAACCAAGCTGAACGCGGATCTAAGTCGCAACTAATAGGATGGTTCGTCTCCACGGCCAACCACGGCGGTATAAAAAAGAGCACGCACTCCACGCTCAGCACACTCTCATGAGGCTCCTCTACACTACTCTACGCTACTGCACGCCATTCAACTACGCACTGATTATGTTACCTCGATTGGTGACGAAACGTTTGCAACAAAATTGATAAGCTCAGCGAATAGTTCAACCGCCAAAGAGTCAATTATCTATAGGGACGACGGGATATCAGCTTGTCAATGAAAGTTAGGGTGTATAAGGCTGCAGAGCTCAGTAGTTGGTCCACGGCTTTTCCTGATTTACTTAAACGATATAAAACCATTTCAAATTGTTAATCTTCGCTAACGATCCAAAAATATTGGTGGTCGTCAAAACAACAGATGACCCCGTATTGCCTCAAGATGGCCTTGATAGAGTATACGAATGGGTGACTCAAAACCTGCATCATTTTAACGCTTTCAAATGTAAAACATTGAGCATAAACCGTCAATCCACTCGCGAGTACAGTCTAGGGGATCACTTTTTGCAACGCATTGCTACTCAATACGACCTAAGTATGGTAGTACAAGAGGATCTTGACTGTTCACGTCAGACCGAGGAAGCATCCAAAAAAGCCAAACAACACCTTGGATTTTTGCGGAGAGCACTCGGGCATTTTGACTATTCAATCCTTTCTTAAATGCTCAATGTCTACATTAGGCACCATTCGTAATACGCCATCCAAGCTGGCAGCGTTGGCAAAAGCACGACCTCACCGCACTTGAAATGCCACAACGAAGGGTGACCAAATATGTAAAGGGTCTGTTTCATCTCCCTTACCAACCAAGGCTTGAAACCCTTGGGGTCTACAGTGGACACTATCGTCGACTAAATGGCTATTCGACAATGAATTATTTTCTCATAGTCTGAAGCTGCATCACAGTACCACCCTGAGAGGTCACGAGGTAAAGCTGTCCACACCGTATAGTCGATTGGAATATCGCCTTGGAACACCCTTTCTACTTACGTTGTCTTTTCCTCCACACTAACTTGATTCAGATGACATCTCTATGATACACTCATGCATTTACATTGGGAAATAGAACCCACTATGTACGAGCGTCAACCTAACCATATCAATCAACGTGTTCATTTTCGCTTCCTGTACTTCATCCATTAAACACTGCTATTGTGGGAACTGGATTTACAAATCACATTAGTCCAAGGAAGCGGCATAGTAGTGAGCATTGTCACTTCCATTTTGTTACCTCTTTTTCCCACGGATTGCGTGAACTTTAACCGCTCCCCATATTAGTTCTTGTGCATACATTCAATTTCCATCTCGATCCATCGTCATGCAGCAGTGCAGTTAAATCAGTAGACAGTTGTATAAACCATCCACTTATTCTTTGAATATTTACTTTTCACTCCAAGCATCCTCCGGGACTTGTCAAGCATCTGCTCTCTTTACCCTTAGTAGATCACTGTTCATTGTCGCCTATTCTTCAGGCTGCTTAAGTTGGCTCAATACCAGCGCCCGGCAAAGCGAACCTAGTAATGTATGCTGACCTCATCGTCCTGTGTATCAATCGTCGAAACGTCGATCGCTCATCCAGCTTACAAATTGTCGCGAAGGATGTTAGTGTTTGGTCCTAAGCTATAGTACGTTTCTTAATGCATAAAGTGTCATGAGGTTGCTCTATCGCTACACAAAGGAGCCAGGTACTAGCACTTCCGTACGCAGTGAAGCACCTAGGTGTGACACTGAATTACGATTTAGCTTGGACTCTTCAGGTAAATGAAGCATCCACAAAAGTCAAAATATTGTTGTACTACGCCTCTCAACTGCGTATCTCCTCATTCCCTCGTGATTTAATCCTTCGATTTGTCGATTCCTGTTCTTTCCTACTGGACGTACTCATCCTCCGTGTTTTTCTCCGGTCTTCTGGGTAATCATCAGGCGGTTAAAGTATCTATCCCAATGCAGCGGCATTCCGATGCTTAATTTTGTCAACCTACTTGTGTTTACACATATCAGTACTTGTAAGAAACTCCCATCAAACATACTGGCCGAAACAAGTCAACCCCATCAGAGCGCTTCATCTATGTTTGCCAACATGGTCTTATAGGCAGAAGTACAAGTTGTGATATGCTCGCACACAAGCTTGCCACTCGTCGGTCATCCCCTATCTACCACGATTTTTGCTAAACATAACCATTGGATTTGGGATATGATAACGTTTCTGTTCATCCTTTATAAACCCGATTTTTATGGCAGCTTCGTAATTTAGTTACCCGTTTGGCTATATTTCTGAGATGGCGTGTGTTGTGGCTGAATATTCGCCCGTCCAGGGTGCATAAAGCCATTTAGTGACGACTTAGCCTACTTGAACATGACACACATCTCGAAATGCCTCACCATCCGTGACTTGGGTATCGGGTACTCGAGCTCATTCCACTTATCCGAACAATGCAACTTCTTGATATCAAACTAAGCAAAATCACTGGAATTAAATATATATCTTCACATCAGAAGAGTAGGCTTCGGTTGTGCATATCATACATGACATCAGTACTGATTGACATTGTGTGCCAACATGCATTAGTTAGATTCCTTGTAGATGCAAGCGACTTTGCAGTATGCCCAGCCCACGCGATACTGGTGGCGCTCGCATGGTAACAAAGTCTCGGTACGGTGCGCCGACGTATTGCTGGTGCCCACAACTGCGAAGTATTTAGATGCGTCGGCAACTACTTTGATGCTATGTTAAATAGTAGTAGTTATCAGTAGTTATTTTTGAGCTCCATTTGTGCATCCTTGCCTCACGGAGAAAGGCCTACACGCGGAATCCATTCTGTACCTCATCGCGGGAGGGCTGTGTGACACGCCCGTTTACAATTGGCAATAGTCATGTAGATCACCCCATTCGCCCATGGTTTAGTATCCCGACTCCCAAATTGAGTGGCATTGTGTTTGATTACGGAACAACTGTGTCCTGATAGTGCATCCTAATAAGACGAAATAGTCGTCCAGCGTCTCCCGATAAACGTCTCAGTCTAACGATGAAAATCACGCTGAAAAAGTGAAATGAGTATATGATCTAGATTGTGTTGAGCCTATGTTCTCGCCTTTGGTGTCTGACTACATCTACAGCTTCTCGCTTCTTAAGTTGGTGCTTCGTTTCTTAAGAAATGACAAAATGGGCCCCTTATTTAACCAAATGAATACAAGAATCAGAAAGTTGTTGGGACGCACAAAATAGCTCGTATCACGTTTCATTTTGTGGTATCACCAAAGTCATGGTGGGAAAGAGCCGTCGGCGGCAGACAACGAAAGGCAATTTACTAGACAATCACACTGTCCGGGCAGCCAAACCTAGGGCAGAATTGGTTATATTATTAAATCGTGCTACTATAATAGCAATTATGAACAATGTAACGAATAATTGAAACAGCTCACTAGGACGTGATAGAGGTAAATTCACAACTAGCATTCAAGCGGTAAGCAATATGAAGACAGTTAATGCAACGCAGTAAAACGAACGATTATAGGCGCTATAATTTCAAGTTTGCAGTGTTAAACAGAGACTGTTAGCAACCGCAAAAATAACTGCAGTATGTGAATTTGTTGTTAATCTCAATTGTGGTAACTGCGGGGTGAACAGAAGTGGATAGAATTTGACTAGTCACAAAGCTAAGAATGACAGGTTATCTACTATTTGCCAGTAGAGCAGTTTGTTCTCGTGAACTTAGAATCTACTGGCTGCCTCTTCTGGGGACTCCTGAACCAAGCCGTAATTTATCTCGTTCCAACTTTCATATAGTTACCTTTGCAAGCTTGTAAAAATTACCAAGAACTTCGTGAAATATCCGAACAACAGCTGTTCGCCTCATTATTTCTAATTTAAATGAGACACTGAATCGCCCAAGACCAGGAATCGATGGCACATTGAGCAGAAGAAAGCTGTCCTCCAAATGTCCTGCTGGATGATCAGCCAGGGGCTTTCAAAAGGTATACCAAAACCAACAACTGGTAACTGACCGATCAAAATTTGCCCCGAAAGATTCGTTTACTTGGCGTTCCATTCAACTAGTACAAAAAACGCCAGTTCTTCTGTTTTGGCATTCTGATATCTGTGTGAGCCAAGGGGAGTGGTGTAAAGCAACGAGTGCATCACTGACTCAGTCTTTAAGTACAGTCGATATAGGGGCGGATAAAAGGTTCCAGGAAGTCGTGGCACACACAAAGACAAGGTAGATTCCGGCTGCACACTAGACGCCTGCTTTACTCTATACATTTGAGATAGTGGTTTGTCAGATCGCAATTATGGCTGCGCTTCATCACAAGCAGTACAAGTGGCTATGGTCGTATATAAAACATTGTAAAGCACGATAAGGTCACAGCACAAACACCGACATAGTCTGCTGTGAACACGTCACATTCTCAGTCTCTGCTGATACAGCAACTGATACAACATTTAACGTTTTTTCTTACCCGACTTTGCGAAATCGCTGAAAGTCATTCTTCAACAATGACCAACATTATATCTACCGATGAATTTATTTTCCTGCCATCCGTCAACACAACCACACAGTCCTAAGCAAGGTGTTGCCAGCCTCGAAGTCGGACATCTTCGCTCCTGCAGCATGGAAAGCAGTACAAATTAGCAACCTTCAACCTGCGCACATTATTGCAGATCGCACAGAACGTACGCGGGAGACCCCCTGCAAATGATGTTTGCTACCGACTAAAACAGGACACTAAGATTCCAATACAGTCTACCAGCTATTGTCACCACTCCCACCACACCTCCGCTTCCCTCTCCGAATGCTGGTGACGCCGAGTCTGCTGCATCTGGGCAAGCTTGTGTTGGGATCACCCTCAGTGCTAGAGTTTGTTTTTCTTGATTAGATGCTAATCAACAGTTGCCTTTGTGCTATGCGACTCCGTGGCTCTTGCAAGTTTAGCAGATGTCGGACCCATAAGCGTGCTCTATTTGTGATCTCCGCCTACGAGCCAACTGACTACAGCTCGAATACAGTCGAGGACCATTTATATCAACACCTTCAATTGCTGCTTATAAGCACGCTTAAGATAGACATTCTCGTTAGGGTAAGAGATATTAACACACGGATCGGTCGGGTGCTTCCATGTGAACGCCACCTCGGGAGACCGCATGGGTATGATGAGATTCGCTCAGTATATGTGTCGCCCATCAACTTTTCCTCTTCAGTACGAGCTTTCGTCAGCCTGGACATCACTATACCACCTGGCCTCCTCCATCGTCAAGCTAGCGTTGGCCACAAATTGCTCACCATCACAAGTAGCAGATGGTGCGGCAGCGTACGCGGTAGCCAATCATTTTGGTCAACTTGCGTTGAAACCCATCATGCATTGGTGTGTGCGACAGTCTACATGGCTGGCTGTGCCCGCCCACGCGAAGCACAACGAACTACCTTGGTCTACCCCTCAACAGCTGAAGATAAGCCTTCGCGCTGATCGTGAATCCTGGCGGGCGAAACGAGCTGTTGCCTCGGTCGGCAACTTCCACAGTTCAATTTACCTCATCAAGGCCACTGGTTGCAATCCACGCACTATCATTCAAGCAATCTGTAAGTCAGATGGCACGAAAATCAACCTACACAGGGATTTGGCCGCCGGGCTGAGCACTTTCTTCCTCAATTGTACTGTTCAGCACAGATCCTTGTGTGACCTCTTTTTTCCTGGGATAGTGCCTGGTCTGGCCCTACAGATTCTTTTATTGAAGCAGAGATCCGGAGCGCAATCCAAGCACTGAAGCGTCATGAAACCCTGCCATGACAAAGTACCCCCGGCTCTGTTCAAAGATAGTGAGAATGCACTTACTAGCGATATCCCGTCGCTGTTCACGGAGGTTTGGGCAGATGAGAAGGTTCCAAACTCACGGAGAGAACCTGCCATTGTTTCGATCCACAAGAAAGTCTCACGCGAAGATTGTGCCAACTACAGCGGAATTTCCCTGACCTCTGTTACGTCCAGGATCTTCGTGACCGTCCTACTTCGCAGGCTTTTAGCGACTAGGAAGAGATTTTCCAGAAAGAAACAAGCCGGTTTTAGTCCAAGTCGACGTTGTATCGCCCGAATGTTTATACTCCGGCAACTTAATGAATTCCGTCGCGTCCACCAACGGCCAACAGTCATCGTTTTCTTACACATCCGAGCGGCATTTGATTCAGTAGATAGACATGTGTTGCAGGAATGTTTACTAAATATAGGTGTGCTCGACAACTTTGTAAACATTCTGATGGAAGTTTACAGTCACACGTCGAACAAAGTCAAGGCATATGTCGGGCTTCCTTCTTCGTTTGCTGTCCCCAGCGGTGCTCGCCATGGTCATCTTACTTTTACTTTTCCCTTCAATTTTGTCATCTAAGATGTCCCAAAGAGCATTCGAAGGTGTCTAAAACTGGTGACAGAGTCGCGAATTGGACTACACCGATGGCATGGCTTTGCAAGGGGACGATCCACAAGCCGTCCAGAATGCTTTAAAACACTTACCCATGGTGGTGTCTAAGTACGACTTGTATTTCACCCACGGCACATGTAAAGTACTACCCCAAGGTTGGCAGGTGCCTGTGCCTGCGTTCAGCATTGCTGGTGACGTTCTGGAACAAGTGCTCTGCTTCACTTATGCATGAAGTTGCAGAACGACTGGCGGCAGTGTTGGAGATGTGGTCTCAAAGCGGAAGGCTAAGTCCCACTTTGTATACCTTAGATTCAGACACTTATTATGTCAGTCTCAAGTTCAAGGGTAGGGTGTACAATGCCTCCGTCAGTACGGTCCTCCTGTACGAATGTCTGATCTGGCCTATTGGCTCGGAAGACGTGAAACGGTTGTCAGTTTTTAAAACTATTGTCTGCGTTGTAGTGCTCTTGTGTGGTGATGACATCGCGTAATCAATACAGAAGTCCGAGACCGAGTGCTTGGAGCAAAAGCCCATGCCTCCAAAGCGTTGTTTTCCAACACCGTTGGCTTGGCCAGGCACTGCGCATACCAAACTGTGGCCTTTCCCGTCCAGGGTTATTTGCTCCTCTGGAAATCGATTATAAAAGTACCAAGATGGACAATCAATGAAATGGAGGAGGAGCATAAACAAAACAATCCCAAGCTTAGCATCCGTCAGACCGATCGTCTTCCAGGATGGGGACCGCACGACTCGGACTTCCAGTGGTTGGAAACTTTGGATGTTATGCCGCGTACACGACATCAGGGGCACCAGTGTTGTTCTACACCACCATATGTTAGTTAATGTCAAACCAAACACAAAATCTCTAAAACACGAACAAATCTCAAAATGCCGTCTATGAAACCTCAAAAATATTTTTCTTTTGCCACCGGAGTTCGTTACACTTTACTTTCCTGTCACGGTTCTGACCGCGTATTCCCTGTAAACAGATTATATATATATATATATAATTTATATTTATATATCCTATTATGGCTGCTGGACTTTAACTACATATTCCAAGTAAGACTGCATGTTTGAACTGAGTGACCGGGGGAAAATTGAAAGTTCGTAGCTGCTAAATGCTCTCCGCAAGGGTGCCGATTTGGAATGTCCCTGCACGATGCTATTTCCGATTCTTTCGAGCAGTCGTTGTCATCCCGAATGAACACATCGAGATCCATTTCACTGGAGAATACCTTAGACCCTTGTTGCACAATTCCTATCGTTGAACCATCTGGTATGGTAAATGAACGTTTACTATCTTGTCAAGTTTTTGTCTTGAACATCTGTGAGCCTGATCGAAATCGTGTTGAAGGAGTGTGCGATCAGCTGCCGTTTTGACTGTTCCACACGCTTTTAGGCTGTCTGTGCAAATATTAAAAAATGGGCGTGATTGTGATACCGAATCTTACGGAACACCATTTTTGACATGTGTGGGATCTGACATAGAGCGGCATTTTTATATCCAGGCACTTGTGAAGGAGAAAATTACTAACCTACTCTGCGAGTGGTTTTGGGAAGAAATGTACGATTGAATACTTTCGAGAAGACTAATTAAACTGTGTCAACTTCTATTCTAACATCCACTATCTTGGCCAACTGGCTCGTGCCAGCTGTGGATTAGTAGTACATGACGAAATTGGACGGAATATATGTTGTACTTGAGAAATTCAACAAAGTTATACATCATACATCCAAACTAATATGTCAACAACGGTGGCCTCCATAGCCTTTAAAACTGCCAGAACAGGCGTCCTTGAGTGGTACTTGACTGTATCGAGGTTGCTGCAGAGGTTAGCTTAAGTTTCTGTGTGGTAGGAACACACTCATCTGAACAGGGACGGAAGAATCAACCTGTCTTTAGTTGCCACTACAAGCTCCTTCATACGAATTTTATCCACTGCGGTAGAGACGTGTGCGCACGTATACAGCAATTTTGTCTCCACGGTTGATACCATGAAGATATGTGTTAGACATGGTGGTTGCGCAGATACATGGTGAAGCATCATGCGAATACGGAACTCGTCCAAAAGTTGAACTACACTGCCCCTGCGGAGCATTCACCGGTTCAATGTGGGTCTAACCGCTGTCGGAAGAAGAGGTAAGCCTAGTTTCATCTTACGAAGGTTGCTCACATGTTTATACAACAGTTTACGGTCTGAAGTAAATCGGTTTGCCAAAGCTTGGTCCATCATTTTAACACGGTGGAATAGTTGGGCACAGTGGTCAATTTTTGGATCACACAGGCCCTTCAACAATCCGAACCCATGTAGGTCTTGTGGACACGCCATGCTGAGATACGCATCTGCATGCACTTGCGTCCTACTCCGTACAAACAAGTTTACATTGCTCAGACGGATAGCCATAGTGACTAATGTACCAGCGACCAGCGTGTTAAAATCGCTTACGAAAGCTTGCCAGGTATTATTCTGTGCATCATCGGCTAAGAAAATCTAGCCGCTCACCTCAAGCAGTTACGCTAATATACCCTAACGCGTGGTGATTGGCAATGTCTCTGCAGCGTATTCTGCTTAGCAAGTGTAATTAAAAAGTAATGTAGTGTGGCTACGACTGATTGGACGTTTGCTTAGTTAGTGAATATCAGGTCTACTGCGGACGTCTTATTTGCCCCTCTGACCCTGGTGTGCAACGTGAAGTTGCCTATGATAGACCATCTCTCAATGGATTGCATTCTTAACACAATCGCTTTCATCGGTACTGCACCAGCTTGCATGCTTAGCGCAAAAGCTACAGTTCGGTAGTCCGGAAGATTGCACCCACGACTCCCTGAGTTGTCAACCGCAATCAACCAACAGCATTCGGACAATATGCCGGCATGGTTTTTTAAACTATAGACGCAGCTGGTGCACAGAGCTATCGATGGTTGCATTGCTATAACTAAGACATGGGCTCGTCGAGGTGCGCACCAGCATTGGACAAATCGGGGGTGAAAACAGGGGCTTGCCCACGAACTGGCTGCAAATACAAAGCCTGCTGTGTGAATGTAAGGCGAAGTCAGCACAGTTCCGTACGAACGCATAGGTCTTAGTGTTCAACATGTGACAAAACTGTTCACTCTGCCCATCCTTGCCTCACCTGCACCATCGCCTCAAACGGACATCTCATTTGCTCGTTCAAGTCCTCTTTGTGAGACCGTTTTGACTGCATGCGCAACGCGCTATTAATTGAATTAACTGCACCCGGTTTATCCTCTCGCTATTGGTTGCACGCATCCGGAGACGCCGAAGCAGCACTCACGGGTCAAGCTGGTGTAGGTATTATTCTAAGCTCGTTGGTTGAGTGGATTCCGGTGAACAGCCGTTTGTGTGCAACCGGTTTGACGACACCAGCTAAGGTTGATTCACGAAGTAGTACAAAACGCTGTTTGTTTGTAATTTTCGCTTATGCTCCCACCGACTGCAGTTCTAAAGCTGTCAAGGACACATTCCCTCACGAACTGACTGCGCTACTATGCCGTGCTACTAGTTCAGATATTATAGTACTTACAGGGGATATGAACACACAAGTAGGGCGCTTGAGCTATCCAGAAGCTCAGCTGAGTGATAATTATGCACTTAACTCCGAACGGAATGACAACGGCGAGTGTCTGCTGCAACTGTGTGTAAAGGACCAGTTGTTTCGTCGTATTACTGCATTTAGACACAGTGGGCGCCGAAGTGCCACTTGGTGTCCTCCTGTAGCTGGCCAGCGATGGACCCATATAGATCACGTTGCTTTAAGTTATAGGTGGCATCGTTCCATTCTGGATTGCCGCTCGTACTGGATTACCTGCATCGACTCTCTTCATGTCTTCGTACGCTGGCGTTTCTCCATGAACTTTGCCGGGAGGCGCACCAAACGTCTCCTCCGATTGGCAACTGAGAAATTGTCTCAGCCCTCGGTCAGGCAAGCCTATCAAGACGTACTACATACCGAATTGTCTTGTCCTAATGACAGCGAGCTTCAGTGGAATAGGATCTCGACCGACATGCACGACCCGAGAACATCTGCTTATGGCACTATCAATCGTCAACGCACCAGTCACTGAATATCCGAGAGGTCGGTCAACCTGTTGGAATCCGGAATTAACCTCCCGACTGGCTCTGAGCACAATGTGACCATACGGGCTAGTAGACGCGAAAATAAGCGGAGCCTAGGTGCTGACAAGGAAGCCTGGTGGATCACTCGGGCTCAAGAAATGGAGGCGGCAGGAGCAGTAGGCAATTAATGCAAGCTCGTCCAGCTGATCCGAACCACTGGTCCCACGAAACTAGGCTTCAGTGAGACAATCAGAGACAGCGCGGGTGCACTGATACACAATAAGGAGCGCCGTATGGCTCGTTGAGCGGAACACTTTCAAGATCAGTTTAGCTGGCCTCCCTGCTCCCAGACCCCTTGCTACTCAGATGATGCAGGACAAGCCATGGACCTTTAGTTTAGTGCCTCCGTCGGAGGCCGAGGTCCGAAACTCGATCACAGCTCTTAAACGTTTTCTTGCCGCTGGCCCGGATTCCCTCCCACCTGCACTATTAAAGGATGGAGGTGTGGTCCTCTGCAAAGCGCTGACCTCCCTAATCGAATGCATCTGAAAGGAAAAGAGTGTCCCGGCTGATTGGAGCGAATCGATTATAGTGGCATTATACAAGAAGGGCAATCACACAGACTGTTTTAACCACAGGGGTATTAGCCTAACGCCAGTTGTGACAAAGTTACTGGCATCTATTCTCGTTCACCGCCTCACTGTGGAACGCGAATCTCGGATTAGGGAAGAGCAGGCAGGTTTCCGCCCAGGACCTGGCGGTGTAGACCATATATTCACTTTGCGGCAGGTGCTAGAGCAGCGCCACGCATACCGCAGACCGATAAAAGCGATGTTCCTTGATTTCAAGAGTTCGTCCGATTCAATCGACCGATGCATTCTGTTCGAAATTCTTAAGCAGAAAGGTGTTCCCACGAAATAGGTGAACATCCTACATGCTCTATACTCCAACACTACAGGCTGCGTCAGGGTCTATGGTGACCTGTCGGATTGCTTTCCGACCATAAGTGGCGTTCGTCAGGGTGGTCCCATTTCCCCATTTTTGCTCAGTTTCGTCGTGGACTCTGTCACGGAGTATTCCTTTGCGAAATCTCACGATGTAGGCGTTGAGGTCTTGCCTGGTGAAAGGTTAGTTGATCTTGATTATGCGGACGATATCGTCTTGCTTTTCGACCATTTTGTGGTAGAACAATCAAACCTGCCCTGTCAAGAGTAGTCCCATTGTTTTGCATGGGCTTCGCACCTTTAATGTGCAAAGTGTTTCTGCAGGACCACCAGCCACTTTATGACCTCTTGATCCTTGCTAACGAGGAAATCGAGGTGGTTGATCATTTCATTTACCTTGGCACTTGCGTCAGCAACGATGGGCGCATAGAAACTGAAGTCAGTTCACGCATTGTAAAGGCCAGAACAGCCTTCTTAAACCGGCGGCATCTTTGGCGAGAGAACGGAGTTTCCATCTGTCTGAAAGGCCGTGTATACAAGGCCACAGTGACGGCCGTCTTGCACTACGGTAGTGAAACGACCCCTTTGGTCTGAAGATCTGAGGAGCTTTCAAGTCTTTGATCATCGTTCTCTGCGAAACATTGCTAGTGTCGGGTGACACCAGTGTGTCCGCAACGATGATATGCGTAGGCGAGTACGAGGTAGTGATAATCATGCTAGCTCCCGAGAACAACAGATAGCACTGAATAAGTTGCGTTGGCTTGGGCACCTGCTACGTATAACTGATCACCGCTTACTTAGAAGGGCCTTGGTTAGTCTGCCAGGTGTAAGATGGCGAAGGGCTCGAGGTGGACAGAAGTTGATCTAGCAGTGGGCAATGTGGTCACTGACGACCAAACTGGGTGCCGTTGGTCCTTCTCGCCTTCCGGGCTGGAGTCCGTGACTCACCTTGAGCTTGGCTTGAGACTTTACAGGACATGGCTCGTAACCGACACCAGTGTCGCGTCTGCTACAGTCTGTTTGTCGGATTGCCTGTTTACAGTGTGTTTGTGCTGTTATCTGCGGGGCGATGGTTAAGTATGTCGCGGGGCAATGGCTAAGTATTCCGCGGGGTAGTGAAACCTGCAAGGAAGCTGTATCGCCCATGGCGCCTTATCTTTGCACTACAGTCAGCTGTTTATAACGGTATGTTGTCTACACAAATTGTAAGCGCTTCGACTCTGAATGTTTGCTTAGGGCATTACGGTTTTCAGCTTAGTCCCCCTTATCTCCGTCTTATTATCCTTTATTCTATAGGTCCTCATGGTTGTGTGGCAGCGAAGCATCAGTTCAGATGGCTGGTGTACTGCGGCTGTTATTGTTTCTTGTTGTTGGTCGCCAAGCTTGTACATGCTTACCGGCTGATGACGCAGGCTGATCACTTTGCACTAAACTGTATTCAACTGGAGTAGCTTCTTTGTTGTCCATTCATAAATGCAATCCATTTCATATGGGAGTAGATCATTCCACCTCAAACGGGTTGGAGAGTGAGCTCCTAACGCGCACTTGAAGTCTCTGTTGGTGTAGAATGTGGTCACTCCAACCAAGAACAGGATCTCCGATTCCATAGCTGTGAAGTGGGATGCAATGATCCAGGCGGTCTGGAGTAGTCCAGTTAGATGACGTCTACTACGACCCCAGCATCAGCCACTTCCGTCCAACTACTTCGTGCAATTAGCAGGTTGGTGGTTCCTGACCGGTGTTGAAAGAAGCCATGCTGCTGCAGTGCCAAGACGTTGCAATTTTCCAGGTAGTTCATTAAAACCTCAACGACGGCCACTTCCATCATCTTCGCGAGCACAGGGAGGAGTGTCACTGAGCGATAGTTTACACTGCTATCGTCTATAAAAATTGGAGTAATAATATCTTGGGGACTAACGATTTGTTTACTAAAAGCAGTGAAACGTTAGGAGCAGGAGATTGTCCGGACAAACTGGAGCCGCTCTGTCATAGTTCCAATTTGGGAGCGAGGCTCCCGTTCGGAATGCGGCAATCATAGAGGGATCAGTCTGAGCTCAATTGCCTCTAACTTGCTTGAGTCCGTCGTTCTCTACAGACTGACTGGCACTCGTGAAAGCCAGATCCGTGAAGTGCAAGTCGGGTTTCGTCGAGTTCGGGCTGCATCGACTACATCTTCACTTTGCGTCAAGTGTTGGAGCACCGCCATATTTATTGTCGACCCACCGCAGTTGTGTCTCTTGACATAAAAGATGCCTTCGATTCAGTCGAGCGATGTACCCTTTGGGACTTTCTGCTGAGGAAATGTGTGCATGATAAATACGCAAACATTATCAAAGGGCTGTACGCGCATGCTTCTGGCAGAGTGAGGGTTTATGCCAAAATGTCGCCACCCTTCAGTATTACCAGCAGTTTGAGACAAGACTGCCCGCTGACACCTTTCCTCTTCAACTTCGCAGTTGACCAAGTCATCGAAACAGCATACGCTGAACACGATCTATCAGGTCTGGAGCTACTTCCCGATGAGCGACTTCTTGACTTGGAGTGTGCGGACGATATTGCCCTAATCCGACAGCTCGCGAACACGCCAAGCTGCACTGGACAGATTAGCATTGGCTGTCTATCGTTTTGGGCTATGCTTGGCTCCATCGAAATGCAAAGTACTTCTCCAATATTGGCATGGACCCACCCCTGCGATAACGCTTGGTGGTGATCTGCTAGAAGTCGTTCAGGAATTCATGTACCTGGGCTGTTACATTAGCGCCCGTTGGATCATAGATGAGGTTACGAACCGCATAGCAAAAGCTCGAGGTACATTTGCCATTCCCCGACACCTGTGGCACAGATGCAACATCACTGTCGCCCTGAAGGGCAGAGTTTATATCGCAGCCGTCCGTTCAATCCTCCTATACTACTGTGCAACCTGGCCCGTCAGATCGAATGACATGAAGAAGCTCGTCACATTCGATCATCGCTGCCTTCACAGCTTAGCTCATGTCTAGTGGGAGCACCGCGTCAGAAATGACGGTGTTCGGCGTCGCGTATTTGTTGCAGGAAGAGCGAGTGAACCGCTCAACACCAGTATATCCCGCGCCAGGCTCCGATGGCTGGGCCACGTGTTGCGCATGCCAACACATGAACTCCTGCGACGTGCAATGTTCGCGCCGGGGGTGCGGTTGGAATAGGAGTAGGGAAGACAAGCGATGACCTGATCGAGAGAAATAAAAACGCTCACTTCGAAGTTGGCGTCGATTGGTGCATATCGACTGTCTGGCTGTGTTCCTAAGGTCAGTGAACACGTCTGGTTGGACACACTTGCTGGTATGGCTAGGAGCTGGCCCCAGTGGCGTTTGTGTTGTGAATTTCTTTGTCCATCCCACTCCAATTCCGATCTCATACAAAACGCCTAAGATAATATTTAACCTCATATTACTTGCTTGGAATTTTGTAGTGTATTTTTTTAGTTTCTTATCGTTTTTTATTGCGGTACATTAGTTGAGGTGTGTTTCTCACCCTCAGCTAACGTGTACTGATGGTGATAATGATGATGATGAGTAAAAGCAGGAAAACGAAACTAACAGCATATTTGACACACGGCATGTCTCGATATGTATTGTTATTCCACTTCCATAGAAAACGACGTCAATTGGCTCCTACGGTTTGTATTGGACTGGGAACTACTCAAAAGCTTCCATTTCTTAGGAAAGGCAAAGTCTCATGAATGGTCAACTCACTGTAAAAGCACAGCTAGTTTCCAATTGCAGAGTAGGCTATTTGTTCTTGTACCCATCGAACACAACGGAAACAGTCGTTCAAACAAAATTTCACTGCTAATAGCCGGCTTGCAAGCAAACTGGTGGTCGCGTGCAAACGCAGAAGCGGCACCAGCCAAAAACCATCACAGCATGAACGTTGGTTCAAAGTGTATTCAGCCAAAGTGTACAAAGGATGTCATGCTAAAAGTAATAAAGCGAAAGTATAAATGTGTAGCAATAATAACCACGATAAGCTTCTCCTCTGACTCAGTCCAAAGGAGGGCGAGGAATATCGGAGGATTATTCGAATTAGGTAGACAGACGACCATCTAGGATGCATGCAATGACTAAAACCGTCAGATCCTACTGTTGGTTGTCTCTTTCCTTCCTCAGCTCCACCTGTTTCATTGTGACTTGGACACTTCCATCGCAGCATACTTCTGCGAAATGTATACTATGTGTCAATTTTCTAGCTATTTATTTGGGGTGAATTACGAGTATTAGCTTCCGCGGGCCACTTGCTAAAGATGAA
>OX104070.1:51199793-51296254 GCA_944474145.2 Dicrocoelium dendriticum | reverse complement strand
GTGCATATAAGGCTCGGATAATATTTACATATTTCTCAGGTACAACTTTCCTGAGTAGACAGTTCCAAACTGCACGTCTATCCACCGAATCGAATGCACCTTTGATATCGAGGAACACGACAACGGTGGGCAGCCAATATGTGTGACGGTGCTCCAACAACTGGCGCAAAGTGAAGATGTTGTCAATGCAGACACGACCTCGACGAAATCCAGCTTGCTCTTCACGAATCTGCCTTTCACTAGTGTCAGTCAGTCTGTGAAGGATGACAGAGGCAAGCAATTTGGAGGCGATTGAGATCAGACTGATTCCTCTATGGCTGCCGCATTCCGATCATGAACCTCCCTTGAAAATTGGGACTATGATGGAGCGGCTCCAGTCGGTTGGGACAGTTTCCTGCTCCCACACTTTCACTAATAACTCTTGTAAATCATCCACAAGAGCATGTCCCCCGAAATTTGAAGAGTGTTCGGGTAAGATCATCTGGTCCCGCGGCTTTATCTAACTTCAACCCTTCGATCTCACGTTCGACTATTGAGCGAGAGGGTGGACTCAAAGGGACAGCTCACGGAGTGGGGCGATCAGTGGCCGGCGAGAAATCTAACCATTGCGACTGATTAAATTGCCTTTCAAAGTGCTTAGCCCAACGCTCCAAGCATTTTGACATATTGTTGATAGGCTGTCCACTCTCGTCACAATCTGTTTGATTAACACCAAGTCTCCTGCTGCCTGATTCCCGTATCAACCGGAATAACTTACGATGGTTGCCAAGGGCAACGGCCACTTCCATCTCTGAAGCACGATGAGACCACCAGGATTCGCGGTCTATCTTCAGGCTAGTACGGAGTTTTGCCCGGAGCTCTTTGCGAGTTTCATTGTGTTCGCTTCTAGCCGGAATATGCCGGCGAGCACCGATAAGTTCCAGACTGCGAAGAGACCCAATGTCCATGTTGGCGATTGGATATGCCACATGAGGATTTTCCTGCAGCTAGTAAGGTCTGGTGGATATGAGATCAGTGCGCTTCAATTGCATCCAGTGAGCGTTTATTCAACTCGTATGTCAGCGTACTTTGATAGGCACTCAGAACAGCTGGCTTCGCCAGTTGGCTGGTGTCAATGCGCTCACGACGTTGTCGTGGGCGTCCGCCAAAGCTCATCCGCAAGTCAGCACATACAAGTGCATGGTCGGTGTCTACACATGTGCTCCAAATCGAGCGACAGTTCTGGACGCAGCCTCTCCATCGGTAAATTGTCGCAGTGTGATCGAGTTGCGTCCAAGGCTGGTTTGAGGCTGGTGGGCGCCAAGTCACCCTCCGGCGGGTGCTGTGTCGGAAATTAGTGCTCGCAAGAAATTAGCGAGCATCCTCACACAAATGAAGTAACCGCTCACCGTTATCATTACGGGAGCCTATACCATGATGGCCGCCCAGATGCAGCTTATCAGTTGCTAGTTTTCCAACTTGAGCGTTCAGATCCCCAGCCAGCACTACAGTGGCCGAGCTTCTTCTGTGGCTAAGTAGCTCGTTCCATTGACGAGTCATCGCCAGAGTTTGTCGGTGCATAGGCAGCGATAACGAATAAACACCTGTTAGTCCCGCGCGACTTCGAAGCTTTGGACGAGACAGCCAATCGGACCGCACACATCCGGCTACTGATTGGAATACAATCAACCAGAGAAGATTCAGCCCGGGGACTCAGGGAAATACCAACACCGGCTTGGCCGATACTCAAAGCTGCATCGTCACCGGATATGCGCAATGAGAAAGTGCTGCTAGTATCACCTGAAGGGGATCGCAGAGTGAGCACAGAGCTCGAGTCTTGCAACCGGGTTTCCGATAAGCAGCATATATCGATCGAGAGGGTCTCCAGTGTTCGGTTAAGTGCTGCCTGTTGACCGATCTGAAGCAATGTGCGAACATTGAGGCATGTCAATCTGAAGGAGGATCGAGGGTTCCAAATGGAAGCCGATCAACTGGGCTTGACCGCTTGGTTAGACTTGGGCCTATTGACAGGGCACGGATGACACTCCGCGTTCACCTGTGAATTGAAAGTAAAAGACAAGCGACTATTGAAGCAAGGTGGGGGAGGGCCGAGGATTGCGTGGAGTTGAAAACAGGGGGGATAACAGTGAAACTGGAATGGGACGATAAGGGTGAAAAAGCGTAAGAGAGGGAATAAGAAGACGGGAATGCCTGAGCAGTAGCATACAAACCCCTATCCACCCTGCTTGATGCAGCAGATGGGGCAGCGTTGATTAAACTCTGCGGTGGCCAGAGCATCAGAAATTTGTTTGAACAATGGAACAATGGTTTATTACGGGTAAAAAAGCATTGCTTATCAAGTCCCGTAGGATGAAAATTATTGTGAAAATCAATTACATGATAAAGGGAAAAGGGTTGTGGTGGACTCACCATAGACTTTTGTGGAATAACGGAGATGTTCGCCTATTAAACGTATAAATCCATAAATACATTGGTTAGGTGTTTGGCAAGACACCGTTTAATTGCGTTTCGAACCCCCTAGCTAACAAGTCATAAAATGAAATGTAAGTGAGACAATGCATCATCAACACGTTTTTTAAATAGCGCCAAATTGGGAGCAGAGATGACATAATTAGGGAGGGCGTTCCAAGGCAGGCACACGCATAGGGAAAAGAAATTGCTACGTCATTCAAGCCGGCTATACTGAATTGTCAGTTTCAGAGGGTGACCTCTTAGATTAGTGTTGTGGTTCAATTCCAGAAGCGGACGGCAGATGTGATTTGGATTCTATTAGGAGGACAGCTATTAGACATTCATTTATTGTGAACGAGCTTGGTAGCTATTCTTTACTCTTCCTATTTTCCATTTCTTGACTGTTGTTTAAACGCTCTACTGGGTTAGCCCGATTGGTACATCCACGTCATTGTTGATGGACGCTCCTCGTCATGTCATTCACAGCAGCGCCATTTGCAAGAACATATGCTATTGGTTTTGGCTTCTCATCACTGTTCTACTTGGTTTGGTTAAAGGAATATTTAGTTGTCACACAATTATTGTACTGGTTTTCGACGTTTGGGTCTGCGTTCCTTATTCTCGCTAGTTTTGTGACTTTTGTTTAAACGTTTCATTTCGTCATTCTGAATGGCCAGCGCCTGTCACTGTAAACGGACGTTCGCTTTAAGCTTGGAGTCCAATGATGCTATTTTTAAGGACATATGCGATTCGCTCTTGAGTACACGGTTGCTTATTCGCCGTTGCATTTGACGTTTTTCCTTCTGTTGTTTGGCTCAAGTGTACTTTAGTAGCTTCCATTCATTGTGTCTTCAAACTATATAAGCAACTGTGATTTCATATATCGAGTCTCCTTCTGGCTCACCTTTGGAATTCTTCTTCTAGCGGTCGTGGGGGGAAGGCGTCAGCGGCGACACAACAGATTCTTCGGAATTTGGTAAATCACTATGAGATCCTCCCGCAAAAGCCGATATCGACTGCTGTACATTCTTAGCGATTTCAGTCTAAGCTGATAGGGCAGATGAAAGAGGCCCCTGACGTTTTTGATCGCCCTTCGTTTCGGAGTTTCGAGACCAACAAGATCCTGTTTCTGCCACGGCTGCCACGCCTGAATAGCATATTCCACGTGAGGTCGCAAGTAGGCGTTAAGCATTTGGGGAAAGATTGAGGGTTCAAACCGACCGAAGGCTCTGTGCAGAAGGCCGAAGTGTTGATTTCCGGTTCTCCTCGCCTTCTCTGCTTGTTTTGAACACCCAAGATCTTCCTGTACCAATACACCAAGGTCACGCTCCTGAGAGACCTTCTCCAAGGTGTGGTCTCCAATCTTGTAAGCGCTCACCAGCTGGTGACGCAGATGCATCACTTTGCACTTAGCCATGTTCAATTGAAGCATGTTCCTCTTTGACCATTCGTAAATGCAATCTAGGTCATGTTGGAGCAGATCGTGATCTGGCTTGCTACTAATCGCTCGCTATGTCTTGACGTCATCGGCGAAAATCAGGCAATTTGAGGAGATAACTGATGCCAAGTCGTTGATAAGCACCAGGAATAAGCGCGGTCACAGCACTGAGACTTGTGGGACAACACATCCCACCTTAATTGGGTTAGAAAGTGATCCTCTAACACGTACTTGAAGCTTTCGTTGGTAAAAGAAGTTGCCAATCCAACCAAGTACAGGATCTCCGATTCTGTAACTTTGTAGTCTTTGAAGTAGGATGCGGTGATCAAGGCGGTCGAAAGCTTCGGAGAAGTCCAGATAGATGACATTGACTCCGCCCCCGTTATCGGCCACTTCGGTCCAACTGCCTCGTGCAATCAGTAGGTTGGTGGTGCATGATCGGTGTTGACGGAAGCCATGCTGTTCCGGTACCAAGATGTTGCATTTTTCCAGGTAGTCCATTAAAGCCTCAGCGACGACTGCTTCCATGACCATTTCGAGCACAGGGAGGAGAGTCACTGGACGATAGTTTGCAGGATCGGAACGGCTACGGCCTTTAAAAATAGGGGTGATAATGCCACGCTTCCACATAGTGGGGACTTGTTGTTCATCAAAGCACCTTTGAAAGCACTGTGACAGTGGTTCAGTTGGCTTGTTGGCCGTAGCCTTCAGTGCCTTCGGGCGAATGTTGTCTGCTCCTGGAGAACTATGCTCACGCAGTGACAGTAACTTCCTTAACACAATGGATAAGTTGAAAATTACATGTATAAACAGTGGAGTCGGTAATGTGCATGATATTATGGGACAGGTAGAGGCTGAAAGTTAGAAAATTGGAGCGCATTGTAGCCGCAGGGCATAAGCTGCTTCTTCGGCGCATTGCACTCTACCGCCTGTCGCGAAAAGTGGAAGGATTCCATGTTCCAGTTTACGAAGAATATTGACATGCCCATATAGTAGTTTGTTTTTTTTCCATGAATTTTTGGCTAGTCACTGTGGATAAGTTACTTTGTCCTTACGGACAAGTGCAGTGCAATGGTTGCGATGGCTCTGGAAATTGCCCCAAGTCTCTGAGTCGTGGTTAATCTTGTAAGCACGCCATGCTGCATCACTTATCGCAGGCGTATTCGAGTCCTGCTCCTTAGAATTGAAGGCATCTTTGCTGGACGAAGGGGCTTGGTCTCTGATTCTCTGTTGACGATGTCGCTGAATCTATTGACATACTCTGCCCAAACGTTGTCAAGGGGAATATTGCTTTAGAATTCCCAAGCACATGCGTCGACGAGTTTTTCAATACGTGGTAGCGTGTGATTGTATGAGTTAGTTCCGAGTGTTTAGATGGCTACTCTGCATAACACACATAGTTAAACGTTATTACTACATGGTCACTGAAACCTAATGGACTATCCAACAATAACTTGTCAATCATGAGCTCTTCATTCGTGAGCCCAAGGTCCAAAATGGACGGTTTGTTTGCTGTCCTGAATCTAGTGGGCATAGTGACATGATTGTACAAGGGAATATTAGCGATCAGTTCATGCAAGTCTGCTTTAAACTGCTCACTGGACGATTCAAAAACCTCCAGGTTGTGTAGATTGCATTCCCCGGAGATGAAAATGTGGCTGTACCTAGTGCGTGTTACTCTGTTCAGGCCACGGATCAAGCGGGAATCCATTTTTGGAGTGGATGTTGGAGGGCGATAAACGACAGCTACGAGACTTGTGTCGTTGTGTCTTAGTCGAAGACGGTACTAGGGTGAGTCGGTAACGTATGTCTCCAGATCAACAACTATTGTACATCGTAGATCGCTGCGATAGTAGATTAAAACCCCACCTCCTCTGCTGGGGCGGTCGTTCCGGATGAGTGACATTCCGGCTATCTCAACATCAGCATCAGTCACGACTTGGTGTAACCAAGTTTCGGGAATAGAAATTAGGTCCCAAGCATTTGCAACCTGACGTAGTTGAAGTTCGGTAATTTTATTGAGGAGCCCTTGTGCGTTAGTGTACATAAATGAAAGTTTCTCAGATTTAAGCAATGTTTCAAAAGTTATACAACTCATACGTGAAGTTTCGCCGACCAGTGAGTGGCCGACGACTAATCGTTTTATCGATGTGTACTTGGTGAAGTGCTTAACTTCTTATTCACCGTCCGTGTTGTTAGTCCCGTATGTAATCTTCGACGTAAAGTGTAAGGTGTCTGGTTAATATCATCTTCTACAGGTTGTATGGGCTCATTCTACTGGTACATTTTTCTTTCATAGATCCCATCGCGTTTGGTTCTTTGAGTGACATATCATCTCTAGGAGGGATATTGCTGATTTTCTTCAGCCGAACCTCGGATGGTAGCCTGCAACGAAACATGCACCAGCTTTTAGCATCCGTGCTAACATATGTTTTGACTGAAGGACCACCTTCAACACTCTCGGGCCACTTCCTTTGTAGTTCGGTGAGATACGCAGTCGTGACACGGATTCCGCTAACACATCAACCAATCAGAGTGTTTCACGAATATAACACCACTGTTCTCTATCATGGGTTGTTATTTCATGCTCATCACGTGCTTCAGTTTCAGGAACCCCGTGAAGAAGTTTGGTTCTGGTTGAAGTTTCCTTCCGGTAGTCCTCTAAGTTGCGGTTAACTCGATAACGCTCGCCTCATGGGATGTCTGGAAAGATATGGATGGAGCAGTGCTCATTTCTGAGACTACCTGTCGACAGTAGTACTGATTCTACTTCAGTGATAGAGTTCAGCACAACCCGCAGAAGTCTTGGCTCACCGAAATGTTTGGAGTTGGGGTGTAGTGCAATACGTACTACGTATACAGGTGTCAGTACAACTCCGATTATTTTACTAACAATATTCCACTGGTTAAGGTCATCCAACTGCCTGCCACTTATCGATATCGACATTGATTCTGGGATATTAGAGCACAGTACGCTCAGTATAGGTAGTTGTTTCTTTACACCTTTCGACATGTCGCGGTTAATGATTGAAGTACTCGGAGATGTACCGCAGGAAACCGGTGGTGTTTGCACTAGGAAAACTCAGCTACGCTCCTCAGTTTCGGATCCAGTTGGGGGTGATGTTAATTTTAAATGACGGCTCTTCTTGGAGGTAACCGTAACCCAACTTTCGCTCTTACCGGCTTGCTCTTTTTCTACACACGTCGTCGGGAGTTTGGAAGTAGCCTTACGTGTAGTACTTCGAACAACCTGGGAGCCGCATTAGTGAAAAGTGAGCTACGTGTGGTATTGAGACAGCTGTTGATGTTCTGGACTCTAGGTGTCGTGTTGCTTACGATGTTATTAACAGTTCTTCGCGGGTTAGGAGCAGCAACCAAGGGAGAGGATTGGGTTACACAGTACGCTATGCTTACCCCAACCGTAGTGATTTTGTTGGTCACCATAGAGAGATTCATTGTATTGCGTGGGCAGGATACTCTCAGTATGCCCAGGCCTAGACAGGCGAACGATTAGGGTTCGCAACCAAAGCGTTTGGTTCAAAAGCCTTACCGCAAGGAAGGGGGTTTAGCGTTGGGCTACAATGAGTCCGTTTTAAGGAATAAGGAGCTGCCCTCATTCCAACCCGCAACCTGGAGGACCAGAAGGCTGAGTTTATCTGGCCTCTAACCATTAACCAATCTGGTATGAGTGGCTCTGAAGGTGCAAAAATGCACCATCCAGCATAGCTCATTGGATCACTGAGGCACACAAACCATCGCACCACGGCAAGGCACATCCTCACTGTGATGGGGTTGCATGGGTAGCTGACCTTTGAACTTGATCCCTGACCTGTGCACAGGGACCTAGGCCTGGTTACTATTGTGCTGAAGTCTGTCGTTCGTTCCGTTGGACTGGTGTCAGGTCCACAGAATTTCGTCTAGTGGGCTGGTGATCTAGCGACGGTATTTTGACGTATGCCGCCTCCAGCTCAATGCATCAGTTGACTGAATTAGCTGTAGAATGCAATGCTTCCAGTAATTCCCTCGTGGGTTTCGTACTTCCCCGAGCCAGCATCGTTTCATTTTCCAGATCGAAGTAGTGGCTTTCTTGGTCCTCATGTGTGGAAATCAGCGAATCGGGCCATACCCCCTTATGGTGGCTTTGTGCTCGGTGATCCGTGTACAAACCTTTCTCCCAGTTTGTCCAACCTAGCTCTTGTCACAATCGCCGCGTTTTATCTGGCAGACAACATGGTTTGGGTGTTTTGATCGACATTGTTCTTAGGGTTGGAAATCAATTTTCTTAACGTGGCACTTGGTTTGTGAGCCGTCGAGGTTCCATGTGCCTTAAACAATTTTTCAATCACTTCAGAAAGGTTTGTGACGCACGGGAGCACTATACGATTGTTTTTCTGCTGTACTGGCTGTTGCTGCTGTTGATCGGGCGTTCGTTACTTTAGGCTTCTTTTGATGAAGTTTCTTGGCTAACCGTTGTTCCGAAATACTCGGTGTATGTAGTTTCCTTCAGACTTTCGCAATTCCGTTGTTTTGTAGTGTGTTTCCGCTGCATTGAAGAGGCTCTGAAGGCAGCTCGATGAACCACAAAAGGAGTTGCGTTCAAAGCTCCTTCAATGCAGCGGAAACACTACAAACCAACGCAATTGCGAAGGCCTGAAGGAAACTACATACACCGAGTATTTCGGAACAACGGTTAGCCAAGAAACTTCATCAAAAGAAGCCTAAAGTAACGAACGCCCGATCAACAGCAGCAACAGCCAGTACAGCAGACAAACAATCGTATAGTGCTCCCGTGCGTCACAAACCTTTCTGAAGTGATTGAAAAATTGTTTAAGGCACATGGAACCTCGACGGCTCACAAACCAAGTGCCACGTTAAGAAAATTGATTTCCAACCCTAAGAACAATGTCGATCAAAACACCCAAACCATGTTGTCTGCCAGATAAAACGCGGCGATTGTGACAAGAGCTAGGTTGGACAAACTGGGAGAAAGGTTTGTACACGGATCACCGAGCACAAAGCCACCATAAGGGGGTATGGCCCGATTCGCTGATTTCCACACATGAGGACCAAGAAAGCCACTACTTCGATCTGGAAAATGAAACGATTCTGGCTCGGGGAAGTACGAAACCTACGAGGGAATTACTGGAAGCATTGCATTCTACAGCTAATTCAATCAACTGATGCATTGAGCTGGAGGCGGCATACGTCAAAATACCGTCGCCAGATCACCAGCCCACTAGACGAAATTCTGTGGACCTGACACCAGTCCAACGGAACGAACGACAGACTTCAGCACAATAGTAACCAGGCCTAGGTCCCTGTGCACAGGTCAGGGATCAAGTTCAAAGGTCAGCTACCCATGCAACCAGAGCCACGGAGAGATGTCTCGACCGATAGGATAGCTCGCCTACGCGACTAAACACGGTAACATATAAAACACACTCACATTGAGACATTCCTATGCTACGCTAATTACTACGCGCTACACAACAACGTACTGATGTCACTTCGATTATTGACAAAACCTTGGTAACAAAATTGCCACGTTCAGCGAACAGTTCGACAGCTATCAAAAAACTTGAATTAACAAGTTTCGTTTTTATATAAATCTTGGGTATCGCGCTTGCTTATGACCTCGGCGAGCGCGCAGTTAGTGGGCCCCTTCGTGTGAGGTAATCATGTTACCTCACCCCGATAGCGCCGGATGCGAACTCAAGCGCGCTATAGTAAACACCGCTGAGTCAAGTGTCCAAGCTGATATTGGGAACTGGAAGCAATATCAACCATCCGAAGCCGGATTAATCTCCGATAGATAGATCTAGCAGAACACACTGAACAAAGTGAAGCCACAACGATAAACGAAAGTTCGACCGAATTATACTCCGCACCCCGGAAGCGTTTTGAGCTGGGATAAACATACACCTGTGTCAAGCGCAACCAATCCGTCCCCTGTGGCGAGCAAATGTAGGAACGATAGAGAAAAACAGAAATTACGGAGCTATGGGTGACCAGCTAACATCGCGTACAGTGAGGAGCGCAGCCACTTCTTCCGGTAGCGTTCTCCGTGAACCAGCATGCTATCGCTGCTCAGCTAACATATGTGGAGAAAAAGATACAGTTGGCGATCATCTGGGCAACGCGGAGCCGGCGCACAGCAGAAACGCGTATGGACCGCGATTGTTAAAGATGAAGCACAATAATAAACGGCACGGCCCGATCCCGGCGAGCTCGCCTGTCGAGTACTGGCTCACAGAACTTGGTAGTGAAGAGGTGACCACACCGAGGTGCGTTAAGCCCTCCCTAACTACCAAGCTTACCTCCCGCACTACTGAGCCCACATCTCATTGTGAACGCCAGTAGCGGAAAAAATTTTACGAAACTGAGAGTTCGGATAAAAGTTAATGTTTTGCAAGCAGTTACGTACGAAAACCCAGCGCGCACTCACACTGCTTCGCATCGCTCCGCCACGCAGCAGCGCACTGACTAAGTCACATCGGCTGTTGGGTGGGGGGACGTTTTCAGCAACACTGCCGAGCTCAGCGAAAACCCCGATCATCAACTTAACAACCTGGGCTGCTTTTTAACTTCTATATCAAAACTGGATATTCTCCCAGTTAGAGACAGAAAACCGGAGATTCACTGGTCCAAGGTCCTGTTTAATTTAAGTCCCAAAATGTCAACTTAAGGGCCAGGTCCGGACCCGCTTGACGCTCAAAGTCCCTTTCGAAAGGCAACCAGTATCAAAGGTAATTAGGATCTAGGAGCCACGACGCGTAAGATGAACAAGTAGCCCAGTCCGCTTCTTCGAGAAAATACACACCAGCAACCCCCAGTAAATCCGTAGAAGCCAGTAACTAATTGATATTAGTTTCAAGCATATCTTGTGGAAAATTGTTATACAGGAGTACAAACAACGCGATCAACGCAATCTAACGAAACGGAACAACGCAAGTTAGCTACTACTCGTAGAACGCTCATCGCAGTGTTGCTAAGGCAAAAGCACGTGGCGCAATGGAATGGGCGCCCAAAAGCCAAGTAGTACAAAGCGATGCGAAAACGGATCACCAGGTACATCGGGTCAAAATGATGAGGGATGAATCGGCCCTGCAAGACAAGTGCTCTAAAACGACATGGATATAAGACAAAATGATGTGAAGAAAGTAGCGCAAAATGAAACCGAGGGGTTTACAAGGAAATGAAGCAAACGCATCACGCCTAAAATTGGTCATACATGTGTTGATTCAAAGGGGTTGGCTAGCGCGATTCTCGCGCAGTTGCATTGTGAAGCAATTGCGGTCATCATATTCTTGGATTGCAACAAGACATGAGCCACAGTAAGTCAATAATGTTAGATTACCATGAAAAAAGTCAACAGTTACATTTTGTTGTACAAAACGTTTCCTATGAGAAAAGCCATCAGTAGAATAGAAGAGCATTGAAAGAGAATGACATGAGGATACAGTGAGGAAAATGAAGCTTAAAATGACTTTCATAAGTTGCAAAAGTCGGAATACAAAAAGCATCTCCATCTTTAACGATGACTCGCTCCTACGCCCACCGCTGTTTCTCCGGTTATTCCCGCAACAGCTGCGATAGGCACGCTTGTCGTTGGAGAACCGGTAGAATTTTGAGAGACCACTGTATTGGACGATGGACCAGCGGTTTGTAATACTGACGTCTGCGACATCTGAGGATTCTGTATGTCGTTCTGAGAGACCATCTCGGAGAAGGCGCTCAGCTTGACCTGGAAGTAAACAGGACACCATTATTAATGGGGTCCACTTATGCAACTGCCAATGAGTCATTTTGAAACAAGTGCGAATGCCTTACAACCTCGCTCAGCCTGGGAGCATGGGAAGCCCGCAAGTTGCTCATCGAAAGCACATACAAAGTACATAGCTACTCTTGCGCAGCCAACTGGTTACACAACAATAAGTGCTGGGTGCACGTGAAGCAAAATCGAACCATGCAAGGTGACATTTCCTGCGTACGCAAACGGAAGCTCGGGCCTTATTCCAAATGTGATCAAAATGGATGGCTGAGTAGGTGTTCACTCGATGGGTGAAATGCGTGAATGAAGCTACGACAAGTGGAAAGGACTAAGCTAAGAATATCACGTCTCTAAATTGGCATGTTAGTGCACACGGCGTTGTCTACCACCAATTAGTCGGCACAAATTTCTCCGCAGTCAAAGCGTCAGTACATTTTGAACACACTCACTTGACGACTTGCGTAATGACCCGAGGCCAGCTGGCAAGTGTTCATCCCAGCCGAAGACAAAAGTGAGGTAAACAGCTTTGTATGTTGCTGTGCTGGAGGCACCAACGACGCTCCTGCGTGGGCTATGGGTATCAAATGTTGACTGGAAGCCGCTTGGGGAGTAGCCAACACAGCTGTCGACGATTGTTGCTGAGTCTGCCTAAATTGAGGCTGCAATGCCGGATGCATCAGTGCATTATGCTGACCTGAAGCGGAGTTGTGGTGCTGCAATTCCAAGAGAGGAGCAAAGGCAGCATATGGAGACAAGCAGGCAGCATCCAGTTGGTGGTTAGCTAACTGACCAAGTTGTTGTGAATGACGACCGAGCGGTGTTCCATCACAAGGAAAAGGGACGGGCTGAAAGGCAATCGCAATGAGGTGAAGCAACTGCACCAGGCGAAGCGGGTACCCTCCAAACCGTAAAGCAGAGGGGCCAATGAGCAGCTCGACAGCTCATAAAGAACGCGTTGGAATGCGCAATGGTAGCGAACAGAAGGGCGCGACTCTCAAGTAACAAACACCCTTCTCAAGATGATAACAAAAAGTGCCACAGCTTTGTGGTCACAACAGTCACAGCAGCCAAAATAAGTGGAACCAAATGAATTTCTAAAACATCACCAAGCGCTCGAAAGTGAGAAAGTAACGAAGGAGGGACAGCACGACTGGCCGACCGTCCACCGGTTGAATGAACAAACGCCGAGGAAAGACTGCTGCAAGCGTATGAACAACGAGTAACCGATCAAGCCGGAACAACTGGGAATAGAAGAAATTCTCACAACTCTCAAACCGGAAGCGAACGGACTCAACAGAGCCCAAGTGATAAAATAGCTCAATAACGTGAAGGCCTACCTCAGACTCCAGCAAACCAGAAGAGTGTGTGCTGTGATCTGTACTGTAATCACTAGTCGAGTTGGTTGCATAGGGCGAGCTGGTTTGCTGGAAAAACATGAGTTCGTGTCCGGTCCCAGCAAGAGGGCTGTACAAGTAGGTAGCCGGACCGAGAGCTGCAGTTGGTGAGCACTGACACGCACACCCCAAGTGAAATAAGCATGCAAATGAGACAAAGCGCAGAGATTAGTGAGGAAAAATGCAGCTTGATCAAGAACACATTTTACTCAACAACAGACAGCTAGTACAGAAATATACAAAGTAAACATCAGATACAACCAAGAGTGAAGCGCGGATAGGTGCTGGAGTTCGCAAGGGTTACTCGTCACAGAATGTCTACAAATTCAGGGTAGAATCAACATCAGGTTTGAGGGGAGAATCATCATCGTACTTTGGCTTTTTGCTAGGCTGGGTGGGAGTATCCGACGATCCAACACCATTGTTAGATAGGCAGTTCGTTTCCTTTAGGTTCTCATGACAAATCGGGAAATCAGGGCTACACAAAAACTCGGGGCTTATGAGATTGAGGTGATTCATAGAAGTTGAGGCAAGAGCAGCTAGAGCAGCCGCTGTGGAAGCTTCGATTAGACCATTACAGCCAGGACCAAGCATGTTCAACCCGGTTTGTTGAAGAGCTGAAGCAGCCAGTGCTGCTAGCACAGACGGCTGAGTCAGTCGGATGGTAGCCGGAAAAGTTGTCAGAGCCGGTTGCAATGGAAATAAGTTGGGATCGCTTACCTGTTGATGGTGGTGCAGGACTTGATTGGTGGTGGTAGGTGTGGACGTGGTGCTTGCCACTGGAACTGACGACGTAGACGTAATGACTCCAGAAGTTGATCCGTGAGCTGAACAGCTTGTCGCGTGCGCAGAAGTTTGTGCCGGCTGTTGCGCCGTAGGAGACCAGCGCCAAGTGGTCTGCTGGGCAGCGACCGCAGCGGCCATAGCCGCTGCTTGCTGTGGAGTCAAAGAGGCATTCGGAACGACGGTCTGTGGTCCACCAACTGTCTGGGTCATCGCGTTAGAGGTGGAACTGGTAAGCTGTGGATGACTCGGGCTGTTATTGGCTACCGTTTGTGGCCATTGTACGGCTGCCGCCATGGCTGCGGCCGCAGCCGCCATTACAGCAGCAGTGGAATTGGACTGCACACCTAGGTTTCCTCCATTGACGGCGACAGAGGGTAGGTGACCCCCACCACCACCCGTAGCTGCGGCAACGGGGGTGATCCCACTGGCAACACTTGCAGATTGGTACTGTTGCTGTTGCTGAAGGGCTGCTGCGGCTACTTGGTGATGCGACAGGTGGGCATATGGGGATGTGCCTGCCGACGTAGCAGAGTGTAGAGACGACGGGAGGTAAAGAGCCGCTCCACTGGGCTGCGGTAGCATCATTGTGGCGTACGGTGTGGCCGTCTGAACAATGGCAAAAGGGTAAATAAGGCCGTCAGCTTGCACAATGACGTTTGCAATAGTGACGATAGAATGGGCCAAAGAACAGTAAATCGACTAATGAGAGTAACACACGCCGCCGGTTCAGAGGCGCACGCTGGCAACTACAACGTACACTACTACTGTTCATGTGACGTAGTGTCACGCCTCAAGGCTTGATTTGGGTTCGGAATCACGTTGTCAAACAATGGCCACCAAAAATATTCATCCCCAGTTATTCAGATACACTAGGATCGATACCTACCACATCAGCTGTTAAATATAGAAGGGGACGAAGCTGACGAAGTCAGTTACAAAAGCACCGAAGGTAACCATGATTACGTGAATGCTATGTACATCTTAGGTAATCTTGAAGAACGATTTGCACAAGGGTAAGCTTA
This sequence comes from Dicrocoelium dendriticum, assembly GCA_944474145.2. Lineage (NCBI taxonomy): Eukaryota > Metazoa > Platyhelminthes > Trematoda > Plagiorchiida > Dicrocoeliidae > Dicrocoelium > Dicrocoelium dendriticum. Next base: position 51,281,392 of record OX104070.1, on the reverse strand, counting down.
TCTTTCACCAAGTTGCTATCAACGTATCATCAGCCGCGATGACAGATAAACGATGGAGACATCTTGATGCTATTATACAGAAGTCAAGGTCTGCGATTCACACAGTCGGTTATCAAAAAGTGGATGTATAGACCCAGTTGTAAATTCTTGGCATGCACAGCGTACACGGATACTGTAGTGCCAGGATTCACGGAGATCAGCCCATAATTTACATATTCCGCCTAGTGTAGTTAGTCTACTTAGCATAAACCCATGTGAAAGTGAAGCGGCTGTCTAACGCATGTCATTGCGGTTGTTCAAACTGGTGGTCCAAGCGATTTCGATGTCAGCCCATCCCGCTGGACGTGGTGAATATCATGTGAGTAAGTTTTACCGCTCTCATACTCACTTATGAATTTTAAAGCAATGAAAAGTCGCCACAGCGCCATAGAATAACATGCTGAACGCTGTGACTTAACTTTATGCTTTGCGAAGTGTGCATGACAGTGATACCATAGCACAATGTTGAGCCACCGTCTGCTTTTACCGGTTACGAGAAGCAGCCACTGTCCGATGATAACAGACTACATATCCGAAGAATAGAGCTGGCTTGGTGCCTCAACAAGAGCGGGTTCACAATGGCAGTAAAATGGAGAACAAAAACATCAGTGGAATCGTAAGCATGGGCCGGCCTAAGTCTGTTTTCACCGAGTACCTAACCTTCACTGTCTAACCACACGGTCGTTCAACGGATTGCATGGTTAAAAGACACGCCAACTGGCACGATCCTAGGATCGCGCTGACTGTTAGAGGACACGTATGAGACGCCGCTGAACTGAATACTTCGGAAAGTTCCGAATGGAGCTGCATCGAGCCCAGTAAGCATAGAATGCCTACGAATAAGAGTTTAATACTAACTTAGGATGTCCAATGAGACAACGAAATGGCAACTGCGGGTCGTAGCATAGGACACTCACTTGGGCAAGCATTTGATAGTCCTGGCTAGGCAAAGAAAAAACAGCCATTCCATTCTGAAAGCCATAGGGCATTGCACCACCAGCGAAGAACAAAGTTGTTGGTAAATCTGGAAAAAGAGAAATATCGTTAGTAACTGAAAATCAGGTTCTCACGCAGAGCGCAAAACTGTCGAACTAACAAAGGTGGCGAGTAGCGGGTGGGCGGAACACGTACCTGGCCTCGGAAATATTTGCTATAAAGTGGGATGGGTAAGCACTTAGCACAGGAACAATAGTTAGCAGTGACAACTGTACCCAACTCAGCGACAACAGGTACTCACCTGCTTCCTGATGGCATGTCCGATATTGAGCTTCCGGTCTTTAAAAATCAGCGTTTCGGACTGGGGGAGTAATTAAAAACGTTTGAACACACCTCATTCTTAATTATTTTTTCTGCCATTTCTTGGCTCTCAAACGTAACAAATCCGTAGCTCCTGGAAGGTGCTGCTCACGGATGCAACTCCTTACCCTTTAGAAACACCGAGTCGGTCACTTATTATCTTTACATCTTTCACTTGACCGAAACTAGAGAAGAAACTTTTCAACTCCTGCTCCGTAGTCTGAAAACCTGAGTGATTAAGAATGTAACTCACGTTCGAAGGTATGCCACCAACAAAAATGCGATTCGGAATAAGGGTACCAAATTTAGGAGGGTTCGATGATCCTCCAGCCAGAGCAGCGGGGACCAGTGCTGTCTCGGGCAGAAATCTATCCGAGTGATCACCAGTTTGCAGATTTATTCCAGCCTGCAACAAGAGTAGTAGCAGGAACAGCAGTTTTCCAGGACCAGAAACAGGAAGAAGCGAAGGAAAGCATACAGTTCAGGAGCCTGAGATGGACTCACCATCAGGGGAGCAGGGGCGATGGAAGGGATGCCAGCGCTACGAAAACCGCCAGCGGGTTACGGCAAGGCAAGATATTAAATCTCCCAGCAAAAGCGTGGGCAACGCTGTTTACATCTTACGGGGGTATCATCATCACTTCACTAGATATTAGATAGGCGTGTGTAAAATTTTGTATAGTTCGGAAAGTGAAACAAAATATGGAACAATCATTCTAATTACTAATAGATCTTAGCAAATATAATACCGTTTATAAGCATGATGATACCCCCTACCCAATTTCAACTTGATGAAGGCATCGACGGTTATCGACCTGGAAGGACAAACTAACCAATGGTCGCACGCGACGCGACGGTTCCGTGAATGGCCTGTTTCACCTCCACCCCAGGGTGTGCCAGCCAGCCTGCTTGGCAAAGGTACGGGATTGAGTAAACGCTTACCCAGTACGCTGGATGCTGCACTTCCACCCCCGTTGATGCTAGCTCGGTTACTGAAATGCGACTGTGCCATATCTCCCCCCCGAACGTCTTCACCCATCGGTACTCGGTTCACAGGATCGTTGGGTACGATGCCCACCGTTCCTGACGCCGGTCTAACTGCGATTTGGGTCGATTGATTTCTGCCTCAACCAAGTGGCGGAAACTGACCGACTGGCCTGTGCTTTCTTACCACGTGGGAGGTCTAGGAAACTGGGTATGCAACCTCAGTGGAGCTGCCTATACCGACTTTCACTTACCCATTGGTCTGACTTCCGGAACAGCCGTGGGTGCCCACAATCGGCCACAGGGAACTGGCGAGTCGACAGCGGGATGGATTGTCGCATAGCCCCTTTCGGAATGCGGATTTATCTTTCTGGGCTCTGATTCCTTGCAATTCCCGCCCCCATGCTACGTCAAGTTTCTAACTTAGCTCAAAGAAGATTCCAACCTCACCCGTTTGATACTTAATCTTATGTATCAATCCACATAAGAGCTGGGTCTGAAGGGCTACTTCAAGTTCACGTATCCAGGTATCGTCTTGCATGTAGCATTCCGTTTCACATTGGCTTCCGACCTTGGTGTTTAGGCTTAGTCGCAGTCCTGCACCTTGCCTGATAGGCATTTCCGTCGGATAGTAACAGCGGTTTATTTTCGGATTCCAGGGTTAAACTTCGCTGGAGAGCCCTGGGCTTCGACTTTCGAGTACTGCCTACAAGCAATTATTACAACGAATCTCAACCGGCTTCGCGCTGTGCGATCGTGGAAATGAGCGTTGTGTTGGATACACTAAGCTTTGCTTTACCGCATATGCCCCACTATAAGGGGCTCTTTGATACAGTCAGAGGTATTCCGTTAGTAATCTTCAAGTTGTGTTCATAAGGCTAAATGCACATGTGTTAGCAAGAGAGCTTTCCCCTAGTCAACGCTTTTGCCCTCTACTCCCGAAGTCACCGGTTCGAATCCGCGTGAGTGCTCGCGAACTCACGGTCAACCAAGCGCTCGTGGGGCTGTTGGCGTTCGCGGGGTAGCCAAGCCCCAATACGATGTGCCAGCATACTGCTGACGCCTTTGCCTTTTCTAATCTTCATTAAATCGGAATGGCTACCGGTTTTCTTTAACGGCACTATCTACACAGTACCACTGCAAAGGTGTGTGCAGCAGGCTACCTAATACGCTTCTAATCGTGCCACGCTGGGTCCGAAGTGACCATACTTCTTTGTCCAAAAGAGATTTGGTAAGAATGTATGCACCCTACGCGTCCCTGTCGACTAGACCATTTCTCAACTGATTGCAACCTTAACGCAATGACTTTCATCCGTATTGCAGTGTCTGTCAGAGATTTAGGAGTGCTCCCGCGACAAGATATGAGATCAATAGAATATACACTGAAATTGTACGGTGCGGTACTTCATATGCTCTGGGCATTACGACGTAATTTCTCCACATGGTCGCTCGCCTATTCACCTCGCTCATGAGACCAATCCTTGAATACAGTGCCCAAGCTTACTATCCGATAACCCAGTGGGACACGGGAAACTGGAGAAAGTACAACACGTCACAACTAGAATGATTCCCAGTCTACGAAAGCTTCCGTATAAAAGGCTGGGAAAGTCTCACACTACACACTGTCCTCCCGCCTAGTACGAACTGATTTCATTAGGACTCATCGAATACTACACTTGAAGCACATCTTCATATTTCACCTGCGGGAACCCTGTAATCATCGAGGATACCGTTACAAACTCAGGGTACCGCTTCAGGTTTGTACAGAACGAAAAATCGTATACTTATGAAATACACTGCCAGAACGACTAATAGAGGCTGATTCCGTAGAGTGTTTCGGAACACTTATTGACGATTATTTTGGATACCTATGCATTTGAGAAACGGTGCACATAAACTGCAAAAAGATACATCCTATACCCGCAACTAATGACCCCAATCGGAACTCCCAACTGAACAAGGATAAGCGATTAATTGACAAAACTGCCGTTGACAATCCTCAATTAAATGTTTTTGCTTTTTCATCCTTCGATAGAGGCGAACAGAAACTTTCCTACTTGCTCTTAAACACAGTCTCAGTCTAATTGAAAGCGTCGTGGATGTAATTTTCGTGACTATCGGATTATACTTTCTACTCTAAGGATGCAGACTGTTGCACTACGCATAAAAGCCATTGCGTTAAAGATGCAATCAATTGATAAACGTCATATACGGCTTTTTAATGATTCGACTGATGCGTACAACTTTATCCCGTCTGGCTCTGACCGAGTTCCTTCAAAATTGCTAGAAATTCCCTAATTTTCACTTGAAGGTATCGCACTGTCATCAAGTATATAGGAAAACACTCCCAATGAAGATAGCTGGTTTCTTGTATTCGATTATTTTATGGAATTTACGTGCATTCGATTAGCCGTGCCGCCGTCTGCAACCTCCAAGTTGAGTTCGTACTGCATGAACTCAGTGCTCAAAACAGGGAGTGTAAGCCGGATCAAAACAGCAGCCGCCATTGGCTAGAATTATAAACGATTCGAAACCCGACTGGGATTACCTCGGCGCATCACTAAAAGGCCTTGAAAGCCCATCCAGATTGCCAGTTTTAAGAATCTAAAGAATTTCTGCCACCTTGTTTGTGCAATTCAAATTGCTGTTTCCGCTCGCTAAAAGTTGGGCGAACAGAAGTACGAAAATGAGATTGCAACATTGGCGCATGGCCACCACCGGTGTGGTGGAGGGGTTTGTACCACAAACAACTGCTGATTCTTTAACCTGTTCACGGGCCGAGCATGAGAAAGGTTTCAATGAATAAGCGGGATACTAAACATTCTGAATGCCAGATCCTTCTACTCTCTGGTACCGTTGTACATTGAGCTGTGCATCTGATGACCCTCGAACTTCATATGATTCGGCATGAGCTTGCGCTTCACTAACCAAAACATCGTGACCGTCGTGGTTTAGCAGCAGTCACGAACCAATGACGATTGGTCGGGCGCTTACAATTTTACGACACTGAAGAATTACGCTTCCATACCAGAGATTGTTGGCCATGCTCGGAAACACGTACTCGGAAACATGATTTCTAGCCTCATCACTCCAGCCCCGAAGTTCTTCGGTGAGGTCGCACTGAAGATACCCATCAGTATGCAACATGGTCGAGTGAGCAATAGCCTATACGATTGGGTTTCCTTTTACCACTTGTTGCAGAATTCAGTCCTTCAGGGACAACCGTTTATTCGGCAGAGACACCTCAGCGAAAATTACATCATGTTTAGCAAGCTAAACGCCTTAATATAAACTGCACTTTCAAGTCCATAATAACGACCCTTCTAAGTCGATGAGATTCCTCCTTTGCTTCAGTTCAACAAACGGTGAATCCCTTACATGAATATCAGTCAATCCGAGTCCAGTAATCAAATCCGTCATGCCCGTCTCACTGGCTGTCTGGCTCGCTCAATTGGTCCAACTGCTCACTCAGATCTGATACTACCATCACACCACCTAGATTGTTAACCCTATATACACTCTCTGTGGGTCACTTTAGAGGTATCACTTGACCCGACGATGTGTTTGATTAAACTGTGCCACTGCTTGTCACCAACGGTTTTCTAAGTTGAACTGATCGAACCATTTAGTGTTCTCTTTTCACATATCGATGTGAATGATTTTTGCAGGTTTTTGTTCCATCGCTTCTTTTGAGGTGGACACTACGCCATGATAGGATTAGTCGCAAGGAAAACGTTAGTGTAACAGTCTTCATACTATCAAACAAGGATTAGTTGCACTTGTTTTGGTTATACATCTGGATATGCGCCATGCGTCCTCACCACATGCGGGACTTGCCATTAGCTTTAAAATTAGCCGCAATGAGTCACTTCTTAGGTAGGTTGATTACGTGTACGGTATTATTTCACTAGTATTTCTTCTTGTTGAGTGAAGACTGCACACCTTTACTCACTTGGTCTTAGCGATATCCATATAAGTTGTTTAAGAAGCGAATTTGACGATCTGCTTTTGGAGCCCGTGGCCTTAGAAATATGCAAAGGAGCTCATCTAGTCGGAAAGCATTTTATTAGATAACTTGGATTCTCTATTGGTTTGCAACTTGCTGAATCTACCGTGACCAATCGTCGTAATCAAACACCGTGCTACTCCGCTTCATTGCGAGCGCTGATCTACGCGACGCAACTTCATTTATGCAGCTCTCCGTAGCGTTATTGTGCGGACACTAGTAGTAATACTGAGGGCTTTGCGCTTTCGTTGTGTTGCCTGCGAATTCCTGTATATCGACCTGATCCCCCGTTGTCTGCGCATCATCAATGAGTAATGGGGAGAAGTTTCAAATATCGACCGAATAAGACCAACTGTTAGTTAAGGCTGGCACCTTTGTACTCCTTTTATGCCGACGATTACACTCAAAAGTACCCGATTGTTCTGGTTCACTCCGGCTGGTGGACTGACTCTATTACTTTGCTCATCCGAAACGAACAATGCCTTAAAGCAAAAATGGCAGGGCATCAGTTTACTCAAGGGGTGAATCATGTAGTTACTTAATGGATGCATAGAGTAATTTATGAATCAATACCTTCTACCAGCCAACTACTTGTGCCCAGCAGAGGTGTAGTTTCACTTCCCACGGTGTTTCATTAGGGATTGCTCTAGAAGACTGACGCCGTAGATCTTCCCAGAGAAGCTTTCTGATTTTGCCACCATGACTGCATGGTGTTGAGAACCGGTTGCGGTTTTTACTGCCGTAGGTCGCTTTATGCCCGTTGAAAACCCAAATAAATTGCTCTGTGTATTTGGCAGAATGATTTGGCAGAATGATGGCTTCATGAGCTACTCGACTTCTTACGGTCCATGGGCAGTACCGAGTATCTTGTGTGGTCCATAGCACAGTTTCCGTTTCCAAAAGCACATTTCTCCCATCTTACATGCGGATATGGTTCTTCATTTAAAGGTATTATGGTATGCGATTGCATTGTTTGCCTAAAGATGAGGTATCCGCGGATGCCCGGCTAGCTTCGAGGTATTTCTTGCAGAAAATGAAGTGGTCCTAGACAGGCGCGCAAGCTTGATAAGCCGTCAGATGAACACATCTTACTAATCAACCGAGATGGCCAGGCAAAGAAATGGAAGCTGTACATTCTCCGCGCAGAAGTGCGCACAGTGACTGTAAAATATTCATCTTACCTTTCTATGTGGGAAGGCCAACCAGTCTGATGAGTATTCAACCCCTGATATGCCAAGTCGGTAAACACTACGCTGCTCCAAATTAACCAACTACTAGACACAGATGGCTTCATGCGTTTCTCCGCGACCCACTTGACGCATTAGGTCGTTGTCTTCTGCGACCAAAAATCACCGAAAGAGCTGTTGGCGCCCCTGCAATAAACGCCGGTATTTTCATCTCACGTCAATCAGGCCAATTGTTTTGAAATGGTTGATAGTAGTCATAATTTTGGACGTGCATGTGGATTTTTCCTTCTGCTCCGAGATGACCGATTGGTTTTCAGCCCCTTCGTTATCAGGCTAGGCAACGTCATCAATACAGCCTCATGGGCCTGGTTCCTAGAGGTCCGTAACCTACTAGCTCCAAGGGCTAATGGTTCAATCTCTGCTTTGAAAGTCGGGTTCAAAGAACTCACGCGCCTGCTGATCATTTACTCTTCCGAGGAATTTGTCACGTTCCAGGTCGATTTGGTGGTTTTCAACATCCATTTGCATGGACATTAGTAGTTTTGGTAGTGCGGTTGGATGAGCAGACTATATTTATGTAGTCGTGTGTAAAGCCTTCCTGCTGTTTGTCCTGCGTAATATTTGACCCAGTTTCGACGATAGATCTCATAGAGCATGTCGCACTCTCACCCATGGTCGAGCCCTAATCCACTCATGTTGAGGGTCACATGCACATGTTGCTTTCCTCGTGCACCAGTAAAGGCCATCAAGAATGCCCATACAGTTGTTGATTACATCGTGTTCTGTTCAAAAGTGTTCTTTCTATACTAGGGTTACGTACGCTATAGAGCGGATGGTCTGGGAGATTTGGTCCCCGAGAATTATACGTATCATTTGGTGAAGGAGGTGGGATTTGAACCTACTTGTAGGAACCCCAATAGTAGGTGGGACATTTGGTGCGAGTATGCAGGTCAGTTAGGCTGCATCCGGAATTGCATAAACCACGAGCGGAAGCAATCAAAGCAGTGGACTGTTGTGAAGAGAACGAACCAAAGTTACACTCAGCATGGCTGAATAACGTCCAATCTACATTCAGTGCCATACACTACATCCAAGGAAGAAGTTACTGATGGAAATAGCTAGTGGAGCGTCAGGGACAATAATTAAGGCAAATGCCGTGAAGCACTTATCGCTCTTGTCTTCATGCATTTTCACCCTTCGAACATGTATAGGTGAGTCGATTCGTATTCCCTGTAAATGCCTTGTCCGTGCACAATATGGCACAATACGGCGACGAAGTCATGGAAATCGCGTTTACAGGACACGACATAGAAGGTGTGGAGCTACTCTCAGTAGAACGACTTCTTGACTTAGAATATGCTGATAATATTGCCCTAATCTGTGACAGCTCACAAACGTGCCAACCGGCACTGGACAGATTAGCACTAGCTGTCCGTCACTTCGGGCTTTGCTTCGCACCCTCGGAGTGCAAAGCGTTCCTCCAAGATTGGTCTGGATCGCCTCCTACGCTGACCCTTGGTGGGGATCAGCTAGAAGTCGTTCAAAAATTCAACTAACTGGAAAGTTGTATCAGCGCCCGTGGGATTGAAGATGAGATCACGAAGCGTATAGCAAAAGCTCTGGGTGCTTTTGCTAACCTTCGCCACTTATGACAGCGGCGCGACATCACTCTTGCCCTGAAGGGTAGAGTGTACGATGCAGCAGTACGTTCGACCCTATTGTACGGTTGTGAAACCTGGCCGCTCAAAGCAGCGGACTTGAAGAGGCTAGTTACGTTCGACCACCGGTGCCTTCGCAATTTAGCTTACATCTGGTGGGAACACCGCGTGAGCAACGAGCGTGTCCGACGCCTTGTTTATGGCACAGGAAAAGGAAATGAACCGTTGAGCACCGTTGTTTCACGCACCAGGTTCCGATGGCTCGGCCACGTGTTACGCATGCCAGCCCACCGACTCCCGCGACGTGTGTTGTTTGCGCGCCGAGGGTGTGGATGGAAGAAGAGGAGGGGTGGCCAAGCGATGACTTGGTCGAGAGGAATGAAGGCCCTCACTTCGGAGCTGGCCTCGGTTGGAGCGTCTCGGCTCCCTGGTTGGGGTCCGAAAGACGATGAACACGTTTGGCTGGATACACTTGTTGATATGGCTAGGAGCCGACTTCAGTGGCGTTCGTGCTGTGACTTTCTTTGTCCCACCGCATTTCTCATAGCCTCCCCTCCAACCATGATTTCACTATTTAACCTTATATAATTTTGCATAGTAATTTTTTCGATGCATAGTAGCCGGCTCTTAGCTTACCGGAACGATGCCCATCCGTTACCGGTAGCTCGGCCGGCTTGCCCCAGTTGAATTCTTTTTTCTCTCCTTTTTTCTGTGTTGCGGCACAGTAGCTGAGGTGTTCCCCACCTCTAGCTAACGTGTATGATGATGATGATGATGCACAATACGGCGTTGAGACACAGAATCTTCCTGCATATGTAATAGCACAAGTTCGAACATATCTACAAAGAAGGGACTGGATAGACGCATTCTCTAATACGTTTGATGTTTTAAAACAGTTAACGAATTCGTTGGACCATAGGAAATTCTGAAACAAAACGTAGAGCAATTGAGGAGGAGCTAGGAAAGCTGAACAACTTTCGAGCCACAATGAGTTTAAAGGAAAGTGCCCAGCTCGATTTCATCCAAGCACGAACACTACGGTATGACTTAAGGCCCGGATTTGAGTAAGAAATAAACCGCTTACGAATTCAAAGAATTATAGCACCAGTGGAATTTTCCATGTTGAGACGCCAAAGCGGATGACTACGTGCGGATTTGTGGAGAAGATGGCTACCAACCAGCCAGATATCCATTTTCCCGCATTGAAGACTTGTATGATACACTTGCTGCTGGTGAAAAATTCTCCAAACTTGATCTCAGTCACACATGTTCACAATTAGAGCTGGATGAGCCTTCTTGTGAATTTGCTTCAATCACTGCACACGTGGGACTTTGTCAATACACCAGTTTACCTTTTGGCATCAGCTCTGCCCAGTTTTCCACGGACTATCGATGTTTGGTAAAAGATGATCTTCTCATCTCCGGACACTTCGACACAGAACACTAGCTAATGTGCTTGAAAGATAAGCGCGAAACTGACTTAAATTGCAAGGTCTAAAGGTGAGTTCCTGTCTTTATCTGTGTGCTACCTTGAACATAGGCTTAATAAGCGTCGACATATATGTTAGAGATGACAAACTAAAATCCATATTAGGAAGCCATGAAGCCAGAAAAATGGATGATGTTTCGTTTCTCGTAATGTTATCTCTTTACCACAATTTCTTACCTGATGCGTCCACTGTGGTATCTTTTCTGAATGAGTTAATCCATTTAAACGCACAGTGATTTTAGGGTCCTCTGCAAAGAAGTGGCTTAACCGAAGCCAAACAAGCCGTTGCTTCCACACCAAGGTTACTTCATTATGATCACAGGAAGCCCGTCGTTCCCCAATGTGACGCTTCTCCTTGGGCCTGGGCACTGCTGTACCACCGCATGAATGAACAAATCTTGCGCCCCATGTCGTTTGCTTCACGCACTCTGCAACCAGCGCAAGGAAACTACTCACAGATAGACAAGGAAGCTCTACCCTTAACCTTCGGTGTAAAAATGGTTCCATCAGTAACTCTGAGGGGGGATTTTGCAAGTCACATCGACCACACGACATTGATACTGTTGTTAAGAGAGACCAGAGGTGTACAACAAAGGTCTTCACCAAAAATGCAGAGATGGGCTCTGAGATTTAATGCATACAGTTACAAACTTACCTATCTTCCTGATACCAGCGATCGTACAGTAGATGCCATGATCCGCCTACCAGTTGCAGGTACGTCACATGAACCTGATTCTCCCTGTGTATTGGTTCACCTGATGCAACATCTTGATACGACGCCTCTACGAAGATCCACAATCTGTCAGTGGACAGATCGAGGCCCATTTCTTTCAAGAATCAAACGATTCCTAACAGGTGAATGAGCTGTTGGGAGAGCCATCGATTTGCAACCATTTATATCACACAAAAATGAGCTGATCTTATTCGATGTTTATGTTTTCTGGGGTTTCCGGTTGGTCCATCCTAGCAAGGTTCGTACACAGATCGTTCACGAGCTCCATGACGCACATTCGTGTGTCTGAAGAATGGAATCGTTAGCTAGGGGATACCGCTGGTCGCCAAGCATAGGTTCCGATATCTAGGACATACTGAAGAATCGTGACAACCGTCAGGCACCCCGGCGTAGTGATACCGCATGTCCAGTACAACCACGGCGCTGGCCCGACGAGCCGTGACAACAGATACACGCCGCCTAGTTCGACCCGATTAACGGAAGCATGCTTTTGTTATTCATAGACCCATTCCAAGTGGTTAGGAGTGTCTCCCGTTACACATGCGACGTCTGAAATCACCATTGTTAAGATGCTTTCATCATTCGCCACATTCGGCATTCCGGAGACCATATGCAGGGATAATGGCTCCTCCTTTGTTAGCTCAGGGTGCAAGTGCAGTTGTTGGTTACATCGAGTTCTGTTCACATGTGTTCTTGAAATACTAAGCTTACGCCCCACATAGCTCAAAGTACTCAAACATTGATGAACAACAAGTTCCCACTATGTGGAAGTGTGGCATTATCACCCCTATTTTCAAAGGCGGTAGCCGTTCAGATTCTGCAAACGATCGTCCAGTGACTCTCCTCCCTGTGCTCGAAATGGTCATGGAAGCAGTCGTCGCTGAGGCTTTAGTGAACTATCAGGAAAAATGCAACGTCTTGGTACCAGAACAGCATGGCTTCCGTCAACACCGGTCATGCACCACCAACCTACTGATTGCACGAGGTAGTTGGACCGAAGTGGCCGATGATGGAGTCGGAGTTGACGTCATCTATCTGGACTTCTCCAAAACTTTCGACCGCCTTGATCACCGCATCCTACTTCAAAGACTACAGAGTTACGGAATCGGAGATCCTGTACTTGGTTGGATTGGCAGCTTCCTTCACCAACGGAAGCTTCAAGTACGTTTCAGGGGATCATTCGCTAACTCAATTGAGGTGGAATGTGGTGTCCCACAAGGCTCAGTGCTGTGACCGCGCTTATTCCTGGTGCTTATCAACGACTTGGCATCAGTTATCTCCTCAAATTGCCTGATTTTCGCCGATGACGTCAAGATATGGCGAGCGATTAGTAACACGCCAGATCACGATCTGCTCCAACATGACCTAGATTGCATTTACGAATGGTCAAAGAGGAACATGCTTCAATTGAACATTGCGAAGTGCAAAGTGATATATCTGTCACCAGCTGGTGAGCGCTTACAGGATTGGAGACCACACCTTGGAGAAGGTCTCTCAGGAGCGTGACCTTGGTGTATTGGTACAGGAAGATCTTGGGTGTTCAAAACAAGCAGAGAAGGCGAGGAGAACCGGAAATCAACACTTCGGCCTTCTGCACAGAGCCTTCGGTCGGTTTGAACCCTCAATATTTCCCCAAATGCTTAACGCCTACGTGCGACCTCACGTGGAATATGCTATTCAGGCGTGGCAGCCGTGGCAGAAACAGGATCTCGTTGCTCTCGAGACTCCTCAACGACGGGCAACCAAGAACGTCAGGGGCCTCTTTCATCTGCCCTATCAGCTTAGACTGAAATCGCTAAGAATGTACAGCAGTCGATATCGGCTTTTGCGGGAGGTTCTCATAGTGGTTTACCAAATTCCGAAGAGTCCAAATCACATCTGCCTTCCGCTGCTGGAATTGACCCACAACACTAAACTAAGAGGTCACCCACTGAAACTGACAATTCAGTATAGCCGGCTTGAATGACGTAGAAATTTCTTTTCCCTCCGCGGGTGCCAGCCTTGGAATGCCCTCCCTAATTATGTCGTCTCTGCTCCCGATCTGGCGATATTTAAAAAACGTGTTGACGATGCATTGTCTCACTTACATTTCATTTTATGACTTGTTAGCCAGGGGGTACAAAACGCAATCAAACGGTGTCTTGCCAAACGCCTAACCAATGTATTTATGGATTTATACGTTTAATACGCGAAGATCTCCGTTATTCCACATAAGTCTATGGTGAGTCCACCACAACACTTTTCACTTTATCATGCAATTGATTTTCGCAATAATTTCCATCCCACGGGACTTGTTAAGAGATCCTTTTTACCCGTAATAAACCATTGTTCCATTGAGACTAAGATATAGCAGATCATACCAGATGTTTCCACTTTGTTTTTTAGCTTTTACCTTGAAAATTTCGCTTCGAATCACTTCCTTCGGTTGATAGGCAACGTAACTATAAGAGACGCGTTAAATGTTCTTCTACCGTTCTTGTCAGGTCCTTAAGACCGATGGCTACTGGTGCGGACCCTTTAGGCAACATTGTATATCTGCTGCGGTAACCAGGATGCTCTCTGCCAACACAACACATGAACATTCGTATACCTTCCGCCAGTGAGCGGAATTCCTGGAATGGTCTGTATTGCCTCTTTATTATATATATATATATATATATATATATATATATATATTGTCGCTCTTAATTTCACATTCTGCTCAGTAGACCAGTTCTACACACCTCAGCGCAACACAGGAGGAAGACTTTCTCCATATCTCAACTGGCAATATTAGCACCACAACTTAATCTCGGAACTCATTCGGCGTCATACGAAATAAGTAGGGCGGTTAATTAAGCAGTCTGGTTCGAGCAGATTCAACATGCTCTCTTGGTTCACCTGGTCTGTCCAGTAAGTTTACACCATAAAATCACTCAAGTGTAGTGGTCACCGTTAAAGAGTTGCCATTCTGTTATTGTTGGAAGTGGTTTTGCTATGCCTTAGATTCTTGTTGGTGCTGGCATAGTGCCCAGACGTAAGACACCTTCACAACCATTCTTTGGCCCGACTAACTGAATACTTTGGCTTGAATTTGGATAACCCCGCCTCTACCGTCGATTTTCTTCACTAGCATTTAATACTGGCAGTGTTTGCGTTCCATTCACCTAATAATTCTGCGGAAGAGGCGTTGGGCTAATGACTGGTCGGAATTTTCTTGTAGCAAGTTCCTTTCGGTTGCGCAAGCGTTGAGTTGTACACTTTCATCTACATACGGTACGATGTACATTTACCCTTGGACCATTACTTCAAGCTAGGTTTCCTGAAAACCATCCACTTCGGACAAGCTTGACACCTTGTCTAGGGACATAGACAGTTACTCTAGCTGCACAACAATTAAGAGGGCTGTAGCGACCATAAACACTGCAGGCTCAGGAATTCAGGTTTTTTCGAAGAATGTGCCATTGTTAATTCATTATCCCGGAGACCGTCCTGGAGAAACTAGGACAGGATAGTCACGGTAAATTAAATCAATTCCAAAAGCCTGCCTGTTAACCCCAGGGAGTAAACGTAATACAAAGTTCTAAGGGATGGTTACTTAATCAATGGAATGACTGATACTCTACAATGGTGTTCAAAAATGGCACTCCTCTTATTATTCTTATCTTTGCCAATGGCGACACTAGTACTACGGTCGTGGACACTACATCCCAAGGCGCTTTCTTTCAGGTCTATTTGCTGGCCGTAGGTGCTTCCTTGCTGCGCCCTCAAACTGCTACTCTGTATGCTTTGACCAACCCTGTCCCTATTCGGCAGCACACTGCGCAGATGAGAAAACCCCCTACGCATGATTGAAAATAAAAAAACGCTTCATCACGTGACACCGAGCATACTGGGCTAGACGCGAGCTGTAGGCGTGAAAGCGTTGATCAAGCTAACCAGCCACACTACCCCACGCTTTCCGAAGGGACTAGTGTGATGAGATGTCCATTTTCGGGGTGGCGCAGTGGTTTGAGCGGCAAAGCCGCATCAAGCTTGTGCTATCCGACAAACCGTGCCTACCTGGAAGCTTCAATTGCATTTCATTCCATCGTTATTTTTCACTGTGGGCAATGAGGAAGGGGCCTAGTGTTTTGTTGATTGCATGTACATATGGTTGGATTTGCCTGTTGCTGTGGTCTGCACGGGGACAGCCACAAGGCACCTGCACCTACTGAGCGGTCACCGGTGGCTTATGAGGCACCAACCACAGCTCCATCCACACACCCCATATCCAGTGTAAATCCGAAGGAAAAAGACCGGAAGGTATGTGCATAGGAGCAACGTTTCATCAACGGAGCCGGCCCACACTCCTTCAACAGACGGAGCAGAAACTTGTATGCTTAATTGGGAATTCGTGCGTATCAGACAAGACTGTAGCTGGGCCGTAGCCCGTTCCACACTGGACACATGTAACCAGTCTGAACCTAGCAATTGCACTGGTACGGTGCACCCCATCCCCACCTACAACGACTTATTGTCTCCTAGTGTCAGTACAGATGAGGTGGTGGGCAATAGACAGGTAGGCACCATGTCAACCTTCACATCAGGGGCAGTCACACCGGGGATATCAATTAACAACAAACCCCTAAAATGCAAGCAACTCAACACGCATGTACATGTACAGACCAACCGCAACGATGATGCGGCATAACCACCACATCAGCTGCCTTATTGCCTGGGTAGGTAAGTCGAATGGAAGCGGCCTCAGCGCACCTACCAATCGTTGGGCTGATTATGCTTAGTTAAGCAGTTGACTCATCGTCTTTTGTATGCTGGTCCCACGCGGTAACGCCGCTTGGCTAAGGCACTCGCGACCGCATGTGCTACAGCCCCATGCGCTCGACGTCGATGGCGTAGAGCCTGTTGGCGTCTTTTGCTTCCATTCCCGGCGTTTCGCCTCCGCGTGCAATAGCGCCTTCTGCTGTACCTGAGCAATCGATCTCTTGATCAGCTCATGCCATTCGCACCGAGCAACTGTCTTTTATTCCAACGTCTGAAATCAACCTTCGTTCGGGAGTAACTCACCTTGACCATATCCTGACAAGATAATTTCGGTTTGTTTGTGTGCCACTTCCATGCATTAAGTTGTTCGTGCAAAAGCTGTTTGGGTATCCTCGTCTAAATCATTCTGCTGACATGCCTCAAGTGCCGCAGCAGAAGTATGCAGTCCACTGCATACATGTCACTGCAGCGCAACACTTCCGCGTCTGCAAAACTGTCGCACCAACATACGCGCAGAATCGGTCGTAAACCCTGTTGATGAAACCGCTCTTGATGTCTGACGTCCTTCCAGGTTTCGCTGCCGTATAGAACGGACAGCACCATCGACTTTTACACCAGCAGCTTCGTTCCAACAGTAAGCTGGTGGTGGTTCCATGCACGCTTCAATTTGCCAAACGTAGCAACCCGCTTCGATACGCCGATGCCCAGATCGCTTATCAACTGCAAGTCGGTTGATATTACGCTCTTAAGATAGCAAGATTCCGATGCTGTTTCCAAAACTTCAGCGGCAACCTGGGTTTAGGGCAGGCCGACGGACGCCATTACCGGTGAAGGCTGAAAAATGACAGACAGTCGCTTGTATTGATGGGGAGTCCGAATTTGGCCGCTGTGGAAGTGAGAGCCGAAGCCATGTGCTGCAACTCATCCGCGCTGTGTGCAAACAACGCACCGTCGTCTGCAAACAGCAACCTACGGATGGTTGTCGAACAACATGATTCTCGCCCCTAAACGACGGATGTTCAGCAACCCATGACCAATACGGTGCTCCACACGAACCCCAGAATCACAAGCCGCATCAAAAGTACAATACATCATAGCATGAAGTTGGATAGCACACTGTCCCACATACCACAGTGCGTAGATTCAATTAAACTTGTAAACGTACTGGGACAACCAACCATACCCAACACCAATCACAGTGCCTCGCGGTTCGCCGTGTCAAATACTTTGGTACAGTCTGCTAACAGCGAGTACAATTGCTGGTGCCGCTCAGCATATATACGTTAAGTTTTCACAACGACCATCCTGTGAGATGTGTTAAGCTACAGCTTTTTACGCTATAAAACCATTGTTCCATTTCTCCTATAACTGAGGAGGCGCGAACACGATATATATATCAAGGGGCAACCTTTGCGTCGGTTTCCCAGCCCAAATCAAAGTCTGCCTCTTGAATTAACACATGACTGGCTCTACAATGTGGTGTATTAACAGCACACAGTTATGCTGTCCCTCAGGTTAATAAGGTGCTAATCGCCCCCGGAACTGTCACCTCTGCTAAAATGTCTGTCACAACCCGGGTTTATTAGGCAGCTTCTCTCTGGTGGCATCTGTAAGTCTTCGCTGCCATAAACAAGAGAAGCTCAGCATAATCTACCCGCAAACTGAGTTCACTGTCTTTCGCACTTCAGTACGAATAAACTTCGCACTATGTCTACCTGGGTATGAAGGGACTACTGTTCGTAATGGTGCTCACTATCCGTAAGACAAACGGTCGTAAATTTATCAGTGATTTTGTTCCGATAAACCGGCGCTATCTGGATTTTGACGCAGCACTGTCCGGTCCGCACACAACGTTCATTTACGGGTGACCGAAATTGGAACGAGTCGGTCCAATGATCACTAGGGCGACAGGCGGCTTCAACACCTCCCACAGGTTTCAGACGCTGGGTCCAACTTCAGTCCCTGTTCGCAGTCGGATGGATTTGCGAATGTCTCCAGTGCAATTCACGCCATGGTTGAGCGTCTTCAACAACATCGATTACCCCAAATTCAAAGTTGTCGATGCATTGGCGATCGAACTGCACATGGTGTCTACGGTCTGGAATGTGATCCCCAATTTCGGACATTCCCCCTTCTTGTGTGTGCGTAACGTCGGTGGTAGTGTCTGGACCTATTGGATTCCGTGTGACGGCAAACGCTAGTTTCACCGTCACACATCTCAGAATTAACTTCAGATTGTACGAACTGACCTAAAGTATCTATTCATATTGTGTGGGACTGCAATAGTGCAATGAACAATGAACAAGGAATTATCCCGGGTAAAAAGCATGTGCTTGACAAGTCCCGTAGGACGGTTGGTGTGAAAATTAATATTGAGAGGAGCAACGAATAAGTAAATAGTCATTTTAAGCGTCTACTGGTTTAAATGCACTGACGCATAATGAGCGTTTTAAATGGGAATGGGAGGTGGAGACACAAAACAGTATAGAGGGCAGTTAAAGTTCACTACATCAGTGAGAAGTAAAAAAAGAAAGGATAACGCTCACTCGCGTGTTGCTTCATTTGACCCATATGATACGTTAATCTATGCTATTCACAAAGTCACTTATGCATGTATCCTCATCACATTGCGGAGAGGGCAGTTAAACACTTTGTTTTGCGTTATTTTGTTCTCTGCGTGAAATGGACTACAACGAATGCAAGTTGGAAAGCGCGTCATCAGTGCATTTTTTGAAAAGCGTTAATGTAGGGGCTAGGATGACGTGAATCAGATGGGCATTCCAGGCACGGGACATACGAAGGGAGAAAATATTTCTCCGACAACTTGACTGTAGTGTGTAGCCAGTTTGAGCTGGTGGCCTCTCAGGTTACTATTTTGGCTAGGCTACAAAAGATTGCGACATGGGTGAGTTGGTTTCCTCAATAGTAAGTAAACCATGATGAGGTCTTCTCGCTGACGTCGATATTCACCACTGTACGATCTCAGAAACTGCAGTCTGCGCTGGTAGTAGAGACGAACCAATGCTCTAACGAGTTTGGTTGCTTTACGTTATGGAACTTCAAGTGCATCGACGTAGCACTTGTGCTATATACGCCAGGTCTTAATCGCATATTATACGTAGGGCATCATGTAGGCGTTTAGAATTCGCGGAAAGATCGATGGTTCGAAATTTCCGAAAGCCCTACGTAATAGTCAAAGAGTTTGACTGGCTCTTTTTGCTGCTTTTTCAGCCTGTCTCGAGCAATCAAGATCGTACTGCACGATCGCCCCGAGGTCGCTTTCGTGGGAAGCATGTTGTAACTGCTGGTCCCAAGTCGATATTCATAGATAAGCTGATGGCGTATGCTTACGACTTTGCACTTCGTCACGTCGAACTGGAGCAGGTTATCGGATGACCACGCATAAGCCCTGTCGAGATCGCTCTGTGATGCCATGTGATCATTCGCTGTCCTGATGTCACAAAATTTTGACATCAGCTGCAAATAGTAAGAAAATCGACTGCGGTACACTGGCAAGATCGGTAATGAATACTAGGAATAAACGTGACTCAGTACCGATCCTTAGGGCACGCCACACTGGATGTCAATTGGGTTGAAAATGGAGCTGCGGACTCTCATATTCAGCTGAGGTTGAGTGATGAAGTTGCTGATCCAACCGAGCGCAGGGTCACCCATTCCATAGCTTCGAAGCCTGTGAAGGAGAATGCGGTCGTCCAAACGATCAAACGCTTTCGCGAAGTAGACAACGTCGACTCCCACTCTGGCATCTACTGATTCTGTTCAGCTTGCTCGGGTTAGAATCAAATTTGTAATGCAAGACCGATTTCGGCAGAATCCGTGCTGCTGTGCCACAAGGATGTGGATGCTCTCAAGGTATACCATGAGCGCCACTGTAATTATACCTCCGTTACCTTGTATCACACTGGGAGTAGAGTGAATTATCATTAGTTCGATGGCTCCGCACGATTACCATTTTTTTAAATAGAGGTGACTAGTCCATGTTTCCATATTTTAGGAACCTGCATTTCATCGAGACAACCTTGAAAGAACCGAGCTAATGGTTCGGCAAGGTTCATGGCTGCTGTCTCCAATGCCTTCGGTTTGATGTCGCCCACGCCAGGTGAGCTGTGCACGCGCAATTACATTAGCCGTTGCGTCACATTTGCTACCGGGAACGATGCATGGCTTAACCCTGGTGACCATAGGAGCTGTGTCAAAAGCGAGTGAAATGATGATTCACTCCGGAAAGTGTGGATGAAGTGTTGGCGAAGCACGTTGGCCCCATCTTGTATAGTTTGCGCCAGACCATCTGTTGCACGTACAACTAGGATCCCCCGCTGCACCCTCCGGAGCTTGTTGTCGTGTCTATACAGCAAGTTAAGATTTGTGCTGAATTTCGCCGCCACGTTCTGTTGGTGCTGGAGTTAATCATTGCGGATCAACTTGACGCAGTGGTTTCGTTGAGTTGTGTAAGCACTGCAGGTCAGACGGGAACTGGGCGTTGCCCACCCAAAAGCACTGCACAACCACGACGCATTTCGACGTCATTTCATCTCGTCAGGTCGGAAATTGGCAACACCCAATTACCGTCTGTTTTTATTACGATCCCAGTGATTGCACTGACCAAAGTTCACTGCAATGTGAACAGCGGTTCACATTGAGATAGCAGGTCGCAATCCAATCACACAACGTGTAGTCCAAAATTGGCCTTCCATCCCAGATCAGGTTGCTTGGAGAGACTTTTAAGCGCGCCAGGCTGAATTCCTTAAGGCCATTCATTTGCTAGTACGACTCCTCAGGAACGAATTCACTTGCTTCGGGCGAAGGACCTTGCCTTTTGGCGCTTTTGCCACTAGCCCAGTTAATTGGGTGACGAACAACATCCAGGCGACATCGGGCGGCTTCTCTGCCAGGAAGGAACAGTCGGTTTCTTGAGCGAGGTTGGACAAGGTATCGCAATATGTAACGACCTAGGTTTCCATGTTGTTCTCACCGAGGTACTCCAAGTAACAGATGTAATGAAAGATTAACATCGCGTGATCGCTACGGTCAAGTAGTGCATCTATGGTCTCGATGTCGACCACTAGTTCCTCGTTAGTTAGCCCAAAGTCCAAAACAGACCATGCGTTCTGCATTCAGAATCGCGTGGGAGAGGTGACATGGTTGTACAGAGGTACATCAACAATCACCTTTTGTAAGTCAGCTTTGAATTCTTCGCTGTGCGACGCTGGGACTTCGATTGCGTGAAGGTTAAGGTCCCTCATCAGAAGGACGTGACTGTGTACTCGTGCCGAGACCCACTTAATCGCAGAAGCTAGGCACTGATCCCTTTCCAACATGAACATTAGAGGGCGGTAAACTATTGCTAGTAAACACACACCAGCACGTCTTAGTTGCAGACGATACCAAAGAGAATCAACGAATTTCATTTCTGAGTCCTCAACGATATCAACATGCAGGTCGGATCGAGATTACAGGAGCACTCCGCCTCATTTGCTAGGTCTATCTTTTCGTATAGAAGTCATGTCGGACAGTGACATTTGGACTGCTTTTAGTGAATTTCTTGTGTTTCGAAGAATGGAAAACTCTCTTAGTCGCATAGGTAGACGTTTATACACTGAGGATAGCGGTCTCAGCCAGTTCTTTGGTCGAACTAATCACCAACTGACGTTGAAAGGCGCTACTCCGTGTCTTTTGACCTCGTTTTGGTTGGAATTTTTAAAGTTAGAACTAACTGGACTCCCCTTGCTTCTACTTAGCTCAAGCAAAATGTTGACGTTCGGGGTAGTAACTATGTCAGAACTAGTGGCTTGAGGATCTTTTGGTGGCGGCAGTGGCTGACTTCGTCAGTCTTCTCTTTGCAAGAGCCATTGGTCAATCGATATTCTTAGTGTTTAAAGGTAGTGTTTTCCGCTATACGTGCGCCTTTTTTGCCGTCAGTGAGTCGCACCTCATCATCCACTGTGCCTGCAACTATTCGGGATGACAAGAGATACCGCCTTGTCGAAAGCCTCTGACTATCACATACGTCGCGTATAGCCACCTACTTTCGCAGAGTACGCTAATGGTCTAAGTGTTTCCATCAGCTAGACTTAGATACAACTCCATGGTTAAATCATAAGATAGTTTTGGGTGCTTGCCGTGTTGGTCACTGAAATCCTGCGGAGCGTTGGCGTACTTGTAAGTCGCCTAATATTCCGATTCATGTTGAGACCATCCCTCTATTCAAAATGCTCTTCGCTGCAAAATATTTTGGAGGTGAAAATTATTAAGGCTACAGCAGCTTCATCAACTTATCTCCTGTAAGCGGTGTAAAAACGTAGTATGTTGTACAAGTTCGGAGTCATTGATATTTTTGAGACCTCATTCTAACCCGCGGAGACCTCATTCTAATATACCGAATACAATGGAACAATGGCATACTACGTATAAAAAAGCCAAGGCTTGACAAGTCCCGTGTGTTAGATGGTGGGAATAACGTTAGTTCAAAAAAGTTTCACAAAACTGAAAAGAACGCATCTGGACTCATCATATTATCCACATTAGCACAAAGGTATATCCGTCTACCCCGAGAGTGATCACCCATGTGGTTCACTGCGGAATCTAGCCCCTTACAAACAAGTCGAGACCACCATCTGAAACTGGTAACGAAATCCTATTGTTTGGATCGCAGAAAGTATTTTCTGAGTTCAACATTGAACTTTTGCAAAGTTTCTATTGTGCCAACATAAACTTCCGTGCCTTACTCGGAATAAATAATTGAAATCCAGGCACGTTCATCCGCCATATACGTATTAGTTATGATTCAAAACAAATGAATTACAATAAAGCCCAACATGGTGCTTATTGATCCCATCTGAAAGGTTGTAACGCTTGTCAGGTAGCATTGTTGTAGACACTAAAGCTCCGCTCGGCTTCGAATGAATACACTGGAATGCACAGATAACGGTCAGCAATGTCTGCCAACTTTGGTTCTTTCGTACATCCCGCACCAGAAGGCCAGCGTGTTTTCACATATTTCTGCATGCAGTTCTTCCACCACTTTCCGATAGATTATTCCTTCGGTTGCCAGAGTTGGGGAGTCAAACAGGCCTGGAACGTCGGCTTAGCTACATGGATTACTGGGCAAGATGGGCTGGATGGGGTAGAGCACTAATGACTTGCAGAAACTGTCAGCCAGCCTCCGATGTCAGTGAATACCGGGATTTTTGACAGCTTGGGAGAAACAGTTACATGCCAGCTTGGCTTTTGCTAGGCACATCAAAGCGCAGTCTCTCTGTCTGTAAATGCTGCAACCAGTTTTACTTATCGAAGTTTTCAGTTACACGGATGGATCGGAGAGGTCGTTGTAAATTGTACTGATTACCGAAAACTGCGATTCGGCACTTTTTAAGCGACGGATGAGATTTTTGCCAAACGCCGCAATGCAACTCACTTGTCACTTTGAAGCTTCCTGCATTGTTTTGTTGCTTAGATAATCCACAATTACACGAACATCAGCTGTCTCCAAACTCATTTGGTGCAGCTTTCATGATGGCTGGGTACTGATGGAAATACTTGTTGTAATGTGCGACAGCTTCCCGCCAGGAGTTTCAGCGGGTGATGACCAGTGCAGCGGGCCGGTCGGGTTATTCGCGTCTTCCTGAGCTCGGTACTCAAACGTAAACATGCCTCTTTCCTCCTGAAAGACGAAAAGCACTTTTTATTTCTGCAAGGGATCTGTCGACTTCCAGAGGGAATTTGTGAAGGGTATCTCCATCTTATGAGAACTTTATCCTCACAAACAGGCTTAATGCCATCTCGATTGCATGCTGTCATATATCTTGCGCCATCGGACAAGAAAGCTATCACACAACTGAAGTCGATAACCCTCTGTGTCAAGCTTTGGCAGAATTGACACTCCCCAACTAGACAGTGTCGATGAGTTATGATCGTAGAGTTTCCTTGCTGGACTTCATTGGTAAGCTTAGTCGTATGTGCAGTTCCATCTTCTCGCGAGCATCAGTTGTTTCTTCTGTTACGAGACTGATAAAGGTATCCCGGAACATCCCTTTTGATTTCTGTTTGTGATTCCCATATAGCTGAGGAATTTTCAGAGATATAGCACGTTAAATCCGATCATGCTCGTAGTAATTCACACGTGTCTCTTAAGAAATTCTCTCAACGGAGGGTTGTCGGCCTCCTCTGTAGGAATATTCGCAGGTGCCATTGCAAAAAGAAAGTCAGATATCACTGCGTTGCGGGCTTCCTGATTATCATTTGCGGCGGCGATTGGAGTACTGATGCTTGATTTTTGAGCTATCTTCGGAGATGATTGCTACTTGACAAATTTTTAGCTGCTTGCTCTTCCTTGTTAACTTTGTTCTGAAGATGTTTCTGGCTGGAAATTTGACCAACTTTGGTTGATGTTCAACAGTCTGTTCACACGAGGAAAAAGACAGTAATTTCTTATCCTCGTTATCAACGTACTATTCTCCAGAAAACTTCTTCACTACGTCTAGGGCAGTATTTCCTCCTAAATGCTGTTCCATTTTCTGAGATTACATCTGCAAAAGATAAAACCTCTTGATAATGTTTATTACAACATAAGTGAGTTCAAAGTAGCTTTCTATATGGATTTCTCCTTTTTGTCTGCAACTGCGGGAAATTTTTCATTTTCCGCGAAATATACAAATTTCACGCTATTTATCCGTTATCGCGGAATCGCGGAAAAGAGATCTTTCATGATGAACGTTACACAACAGTATGATTATATGCAATGTCCAGACTACTGATATTTCAGCTTCCATGCTGGAACACGGATTTTGATTTTACTTACATTTGCTAACCTGTGGGTCTTGTCAAGATACTGCCTTTTTCCCATCACACACGGTTGAACATTTGAACACCTTTTAACCATAACTGGCTTATGAAGCAGAACATGAAGCTATTTGGATGCGAAAATTCACGAATAATGTGCGGATAACTGAGGCCTAACGATCACGTTATAGTGTGCGTTTATTTTGAAAGATCCCTATATCTTATATTCATGCAGGACTGGAGGAGAAAAGCCGTAACCATTTACCAGTACGTTGACGACCAAACTGAAATAAGCACGGATAGATTGATAGAATAAGGTGTTCTCTGTGGAGCAGAAAAGTTTGGTGTGCACCAAAGACCATATGGATTCGGACGGCTAACTGAAAATAAGATGAGAGCGAGAGCGGATAGTAGATGCACCTCAAGTGAACACACGTGGGTGAAGACGAGCACTTCCTGAATCGCCTGTCACTGTAACCACTACGGGGATACTAGTCACCAACGTCTACAAAGATACAATACCTAACTGGATCTACGCTATAGATAACCCCATACAATCATTAGATGTTTAGTATAAACCCGAAGTGATACCACAGTGAGAAATGCGGGGGGGGGGCTTAAGAGTATCTTTGGGCTGGCTTTCGTTCCACCAGCACGCACTAACTGGAAACCATTCATGCAGCGAAACAACACCATTGGGTCTTGACAGGGCTCAGATTCTGAAGGCCGGCAGTTCACCACCAGTGCTTGGATGTATGCATGCAACTATGAAGATAACCGCATACTTTAATTACTAATGGCAGAGGGATTTTTCTTTTTCGAGTAACATACTCGGTGGGCGAAGTGCTGCCATGAATGCGATGCATACCGCCACCAACTACAGCAAATTGGTAGTATTCCAAAGCTTGTGTTGGCTGTAAAGCGATGGAAGGTGTTGGCACCTCATCAACATTGCAGCAATCAGGACTCAGACTATATTATACTGACCAGATTCAACACCGGTCAAGTATATGTGGGTGGAAACTAACCCGTGCAAGAGCGTACAGAGTCTTCTGCGACACCGATGCAGCTGATCCTGAGAAAGAGAAAGATGTGATATGATTGTGCATGCAAGCGGCAAGCATGCTGCAAGCAAACAAAGCAGTTGATTGGACACCTCGCATATTTCATCTACGTGCGGAATGGATCGCCGGAGCGGGTTTGTGAAACTGATTCGAAGGAAGAATCTCATGAGTGCAGCAGCGTCGTTAATTATGGCAGTGACTTAGTTAGTTAGATCGAGTTTCCTACATGCTTGTCAGGCTGCCATTTTTGTTGACCTCGCTTTGCTGAATAAACCGTTTATCCCTGAAGGACCGAGTTCTGTGCCTCAGTGTACGATTGAATCATAAACTCTCTTCACCTTCCCGCTTTATGGCCATGTCACTAAGCCTACCAGATTCAGGGGAACTAACATGCCATCCATATTGGACCGAATATTCACTAATGAAAAATTGGTGGTCGAGAGAGCGATAACCGATACTCTTCTGGGCCGCAGCGATCATGCGACGCTAGTGTTTCACTACATGTGCTACGCGGATTATCCTAAAGAGCATGCTGAGGAATATCATGTCGTAACCAACTATGACGACCTGTCCGACCTCATTGATGCAACAAGCTGGTCGTTCTTAGCCGATTTGACCCCTGAGGTGGCCTGCGGAGAATTCATCAACATATGTAACAAGCTCGTGGCAAGCACAACTGAAACCAAACTCAACCGGCGTAAAAGGATGAAGTCTTTCGTAAGGAGCAGGACACGTAAATGCATGGCATTAAGGGACTTGGCATGGCACACCTACATAGCCTCCCCGAACGACGATACCTGGGATGTCTACACAATACAAAGAAACCACTGTGTCAAACTCGTCCGGGAGGACAAACTGAAGAACCAACAAGGTCTAGTGGAAACGTTTTGCTCCAATCCCAAACTGCTATACAAACACGTAAACAATTTGCGCCGTGTTAAGCGAGGTATTCCTGCTCTGCACACAGCATGCGGGTTAGCCCAAACAGCACAAGAGGCGGCCAGCGTTCTTGGACAACAATTTGGCCGTACCTTCCAAAGCGTGCAATCATCATACATCCTGCCTAAGCAGATAACGCCGCCATCAGGGCTTAATCACATATCGTTAACCTCCGCAGCTGTACTGAAGAGTCTGATGTCTCTGCGCCAGTTCAGCTTTCCGGGTGCGGACGGCATTCGCCCGAAGGCGTTGGAAGTTGCTGCCATGAGTTTGGCGGCGCCACTAGCAATTTTCTTTCGACGATGTCTGAAAGAGATGCACGTCCCCACGATGTGGAAGCACGGAACCATCACGCCTATCTACAAAAGTGGCAACCGTGCAGAACCAGCAAATTATCGCCCGATGGCACTACTTCCTGTGATCTCCAAGGTTATGGAGTCCATTGTAGCTGAGGCTTTGATGGGGTACCTGGAGAACAACAAAATTCTCGTTCCGGCGCAGTATGGATTTCGCCAAAATCGGTCCTGTACCACTAATCTGTTGATTGCTCGTGCAAGCTGGACGAAATCTGTGGACGCTGGTGTAGGAGTCGACACGGCCTACTTGGATTTCTCAAAGTTATTCGACCGTATAGACCATCGCATTCTACTCTACAAACTCCAAAAATATGGAATCGACGATTCTGTTCTGGACTAGATAAGAGACTTTCTCGTGCAACGTCACCTGAATGTGAGGGTTCGAAACAACCTATCGGAATCCATCGAAGTTCAATGCGGCTTACCTCAGGGCTCGGTACTTGGACCCCGCCTGTTCCTGGTTTTCGTAAATGATCTCGCGAGCGTGCTATCTTCTAACTGTTTGCTATTTGCTGATGATCTAAATGTATGGCGTACTATAGCTGCAGTGGAGGAACACGCTGCGTTACAGGAGGACCTGGACGAAGCGTACACATGGTCCATCGAGAACATGCTGTATTTCAACGTCACCAAGTGCAAAGTTCTCAGTATACGGCACAAGAGTATGCACAAGTTCCGCCTAGGACCAAAAATTCTACATTGGGCTTCTCACGAGTACGCTCTCGGCATGCTAGTTCAAGATGACCTCGGTTGTTTGAGGCATACTGAAAAGGCATCTAAGAAAGCAATCCAGTACCTCGGCCTTCTTCGCAGAGCTTTCGGGAATTTCGACCCTTCAGTCATTCCAAAAATGCTTAGTTCTTACGTGAGGCCGCACGCCGATTACGCTATTCAAGCGTGGCAACCCTGGGTCAAGCACTGTCTCAATGCGCTCGATACTGCACAATGTAGGACAACGAAGAGCGTCAGATGTTTGATCAGCCTCCCCAACCATTCAGGCTGAAGACTCTCAAAATATACAGTGGACGTTATCGGAGTCTAAGGGGCTATCTCATAATGGTGTACCAGATCTTGAGAAACCCCAAGCGCCCATGCCATTCCCTTCTGATACTCAGTCAAAACACCCCGCTAAGAGGTCAGCAGTTTAAGCTGGTCACGCAGTGCAGCCGACTGGAATGTCAGCGAAACGTTTTCTCCCTTCGAGTGTCACAGCCTTGGAACGTCCTCCCAGAACGTAATTAATGCTCCCACCCGATCCCTTTGCAAAAAACGCCTTGACGATACTCTGGCACATTTACACTACGTGATATAGTCCATGACAACCAGATGCTGGCACTAATACACTACATGGACAGTGCCATAACCCTACTCGAGAATGAGTCGCTCCGAACCCCTTGCACACAATTTGATAAAGGCTACTACTGTAGGAATTGGATTTCTGCATGTTGTCGACCCAAGATAGCTGCACACGAGTAAGCGTTGTCCTAGTAACTTTTAATTATTTTTCTCGTCTATTACGTTATCAATATCCACTCACCTTATGGCTTTGTGTGCGCACGTTCCGATTTCAAACTCCCTTTACACCGCAGTGCAGTCAACTCTGTAATTGCTCGAAACGGCGATTCCATTATCCGTTGATCTATCTTTTCTCACTCTAATCACCCCACGGGACACGGCAAGCACCTGCATTTTTACCCGTTAGAAAGCATTGTTCATTGTTCATCATTAGCGCGTTGTGCTTAGATAACGTGCTCTCTATTTCAATTTTACCAAAACTGCTCGTTTTAGAGGCAATACTGCGCTGAGGCCGACAACCTCTGAGTATTGCAATACGGATTGCTATTCTCCGCTCTCTTTACTTACTAAATTCGTAAAAATCGATACTGTTTTCTTAACATGCAGTTGTGCTTGTGGTCGCACTTATCTGCTCGAACAACTCTTGTTGTTGGCTCCGCAACAAGGTGCAACCTAGCGATTACTAAGGGTCCTGCATGCATATTACTAGGCACCTGGTCGCTG
Organism: Dicrocoelium dendriticum; assembly: GCA_944474145.2. Lineage (NCBI taxonomy): Eukaryota > Metazoa > Platyhelminthes > Trematoda > Plagiorchiida > Dicrocoeliidae > Dicrocoelium > Dicrocoelium dendriticum. Next base: position 51,252,080 of record OX104070.1, on the reverse strand, counting down.
CCCTCTTCAGTTGACACCGAATGGAGCTATTAGTGAGGCGACAAAATTATGGCCCACCCGGATCACGGTGCTAGCGTACTATGTGTTTACTTGTGTATTTGCGTTATTCATCACAGATCAATTGATATCACTGTAAGCGTGAGTCGCTTTGTGTGCTAGGCCTCTGCGCCACGGGCTACATGTAACCAATTGCATATACAATCTTGATGACTTGAGGATACGACCGTACATGCTACTTAAACTTGCAGCCTTACACTTTTAAACTAGGAGTGAAGTAGTATAATCCTTTAGCTGATACCAATCGGTTCCTTCCTCAGCTAACCTTTCACCCAACGACATTATGCTATCCACTCACACATGTCAAAACCGGCAACTTATGCTCGCGCTACTTTTCTGACCCTGTAGAAGTAACAGGTATCACCATGCACTGCATTATTTTTGCGACATTGCCTTCTCCATGCTGAAGGATTTATGTCACAGAAGCTCAGCGATGTAGCACTAGACCGTGGACAATTTGCCCTGCTGGTGCGCACCCAGGTGCGATGCAGCACATCCGGCCCCTCGGCAATTTCCATATACGAATCCAGCAACCTAGCCACTTTCCTTTCCCATCAGTACCCTATCTGTTGTCTGGTCCTTATCTATGGTTCAGCGTCACACCTCCGTCAGCCGATTTTCGCTGCAGTACATCCGTCTGGTAGACATGTTACATGTGCGAATCTATGGCAACATCCAAACATGTGTTCCGTGTTACCTCGTACGCTGCGCCATCCTACAGTGCTACTGAGAGCGAAACATCGTAGACCGATTCCCTGGTTTCAGATAGTGCATTCATTGAAGTTGATAGCCTGCATAACCGAATTGTGCCCTAATATTTTACTGCAGATCCTTACAAACGAATCTACCCGACATACGGAAATAATTGGCACAAGAGCCTCCTTTTCAGTTACTATCATCAACTCAACCGCGCACGCCATTTTAAAATGGAAGTTCACTCGCAATTATGCAACTCGGCTATTGTGAACATGCGGCATGTTTTAGTCCTTTTTAATGGACACTTAACGCCACTAATACTCCTAATAAATGAATGAAAAAGTATTTAGTAAGCCATTTTCCAGAAGCTCTAAATACGCTTTCACTGCTTTACTCACCTTATATCTTTATAAGCTTGTGTCTTATGATCTAATTTTCACTCCTTCCCCATAGAGTAATGGCTTACTGTTAAAGCTTGTTGTATGCAAAGTCGGATTCCATCTTACCAAACCCTTGGTAACCGAATCAAACCAATTCAAATGGACACAATAACAAATGAACCTGTCTTGAAGCTGAGCTAACTGCCTGTTAAAATCATCTATGCAGTGAAATGGTATGCAGTAATCACATTACTGATTTTCAGTAAAACTGATCGTTCCCTTAATGGTAACTTATTCCGCACGTGGAGAAATATACAACTTTAGTTGTTTACATGGTTGGTTGGTTGGATCGATTCATTGGATGACAGGTATTTTTGGCCCCCAGTTTTGGCAATGCCTACAACGGGTAGTCTGTGTATCGGATGAGTGTTTGCTGACTGCAGGCATTGTTAGTGACTTACCGCGGTTGAACAAATACACTTAGTATACGCCACCAGAGCACTTGGGAACATAGACTAGTAGCTAAACAGTTACAGCTATCATTCCAAGAAAGCGATCTCAGAGCGCTCGTACAACATGATAACATGTCCAAGACACGCCGATAGAGTGGTGGGAAGAGTTGGTCAACACGTGGACTTCATGTAAGGGCTCTTGGATGATGCGACGCTACGATGCATTCACAAATATTTAAAGCCTACCTGAAGCTCAATGCGGTACAACTATGATATCGCTGTTCATGGAACTCCACAACGAAGAGTGGCTATAATGTTAAGAGCTTGCTCCATTTCCCTTACCAACTTGGATTGGAGGCCCTAGTAGTTTACAGTGGATTATGTCGTGGCCTGTGGGTTGATATTCTAATGTAGCAGACTCAAGAGGACCCCAGACACGTAGGCCCGCGCTCATCGAAGCTGTTACAACCCAAGACGGACTGGTCATTAGTTCAATTTGACTACACAGTATAGTTGCCTTGGTCGTCCCTGGTACGTTACCCGCCGTCGCGTATGCCAGTTTACAGAACGCTGTTCCAACTTCTCTTATTCCAGCTAGTACGTTATCCGAATTCAACAACTAATTTAATATCGCATTACTTCATCTAATTACCTGACATTGGGTCACAGCTAACGTATTTAAACTGGGTGCACCTGTATACGTAGCGGTAAATTAAATGATACGCGTTATCGGTTCCGATACACTTACTCTTTGGTTTTGATCTTTTCACATACGTGAAGTCCACTGCTTCATGGTTTCATAGGTTTGAGTACTTGTGAAGCTGCAGACAAATTTTGAACCGGATACAGATAGTTTTCCACTTATCCGCCCGAGTAGACAAGGTGGTCCTTGTAGACCGTGCAGCGTCAGACGATGTTTGTAAGTTGCACCCCGAATCTGCTTTTGTGATGCCTTAACGCCACAGCGTACGAAACAATTCAAACGCTTACAAAAGATATGCAGCACGAGGTGTTTTCGAAAGTGGTGACAACCTAACCAGGGGCCAGTAAACATTTCTATTTTAGTCCTGGTTTTCAGCTGGAAGACGAACTGGCACGATACGTGCCCAGCGATTGCGTATAATAGGTATTTGTTTCACGAATTCAGTCAGGCTTCCCTGCAAGAGCGAAACAGGGGTATGTTAGCTTCCGGCGGCATTTAACACTGCACCGCAACCTCTATTCTGCAAACTAAGGTTCAGGGAGGAGCACCAGCCTCAGCTGAATAAGTGGCGAGGTTTGTTAGTGATGCAGAAGGAAAAAGCTTGGCTGCACACAACAATTAACATGTATATTTTCTCTACGTCACTTTGTTCCCTTTATTGAAGCTCAGTCGCCCAAAACCGCAACCCCGTGCACTTGATAACAATGCCCCACGGCCTGCGGTCCGTTGCGGGTCCTAGATCGCACAATTCCAGCGACTGAACATTTGATATGAGCAGTGTTTTTTGGATCTTTCTTGACAAGACAGTGGACAATCTCACTGTCTTGAAATTGGGTTACCCGATTGAGTGATAATCCGAGCTTGCGTGGTGTGCGTCATCGATGCCTCGGCGAGCTGTTATCTTTTCCGATATGTACCGATTCGAGTGAACTGCGTCATCCGGCCACGTGATGCGGTGGTTTAAGTGACCATTTGTCCGGCTCACCTAAAGGAAATAGTTGCACAAAAACGTGCGTAACGAGACCAACGTTCCACACAGTGGTAAACGTTAATGGTTTGACATCGCGCCTACTGGTAGATGTACGGACCAACCAAAGCAATTATGTTGCATATGCCACTCGAGCCGCTGTGTAGTGCGGCTTGGAAACCGAGACTTGATTAAAACCAAATTTCCATGAAGGATCCTCGCAGCCACTGCACATCTAGTGAAGCACTGGACGACCGTTTCATCCCTTCGGGAATCGTTAGTGGTACGCAGTACATCGACACACTGTTGGGCTCTAAAAAAGAACCTGACGCAAACTCATCCGTGATAAAGGCAAATCGACCACGGGAATAGGTGGCAACTATCACAACTAACTGACTGCGGGTGGCATGTATACCAATCTCCCACTGCCCTACACTTTTCCACCGTGCAAAGGATAGGGTAGGCCCACCGGGCCGCGAAATTTCCCTGCATCGTCCGATAGCATTATAATCTAGTTTCGGCAAATAGTGATTTAAAACAGTTAGTTCCCTTCAGTAGTTTGAACAACGAAATGAGGAGACGAATATTGGCAGATGCTAGCATTTCGTATTATCTCTTCAGTACCATTAAAATAACAGGGAAATCCTTTTATATGTCTAATAGGGCACAGTCAAGCCAATCAAATTTATGGTTGTGGTCATTGTTGTTGGGAATAGGACCACGGTAACCACATGTTGACAACTAATTGCTTTTGAACTCACAAGGCTGGTCTAATGCGGCTTATCGTGACGGCCTCGGCAAAGCGCAAAAGGCGTGACTTCGTATGACGTAACAAGATCCGGAACGCCGATAAGTGATTGGCCTTGTGACGAGTCGGCAAAATGTGTCTGCCTATGGAGGACGCTGGCGGCTTACGCGAGCACGTATCATCGGAGGTGGATTGAGTAACTTCACGCTGAACCCAGTTTGGTAAGTGCTCCTTCACTCTGGAATCTAAAGCCCGTTCGGTTCTGCCGATGTAACTGATGAGGCACTCACACACGAATTGGTAAACACAATGTGATTTGGCGCCGACGAGTTCATCTTCCTTTACTGAAGGCAACGGCAACTTCCAGGTTCTGTTGATAATTGCCGCCTCCGCAGCACAGTACGTACGCTGAATGTCCGAGACAATGCGTTTGGTTGTCCTTCTAGCTGCGATGTCACCCTTGAATGGTAGTTCGATGTACACCTTCTTCTTTGGGGCTGTCAACACCATTTTTTGGGCGATCTAACCTGGCTATGTTTGTCTATGAATCGCTTTGGGTAACCATTCTCCATAAGCGTTGTAATGATTATTTCAAACTCCTCAGACAGACAGTCGTTGGAGCAGATAGGTCTGGCCGGAGTGAATGATGTTTTAAATGTTTTAAATTTCTCAAGCAATGAATTCCCGCCGAAACCATCCGTCTGTTGCATCGTATTGTTTACCTAAGATGCTAGCTTACTTGCAATCGTGTGGAAATATCCTTTCTTTCCGAGTGTGTTACCCTCCGCCTTTATCCACGTTCAATGCTGAAACTGTTACGCACAAACAAGCTCGCACCTTCTAATCGCAACCTTAGACGCATTGCGTCAGTGCAATTAGACACGACCAAGGCAAAGCTAACAACTCTGATGGAGACACATATTCGCCTGCTGCCGGTTGTGGAGAGTCTGTCCCTATGCTGCCGTATTGTCTTCTCAATATTTTGCCAGAGACTTATCGATCGCATGAAAGAAACTAGTAGAAAGCGCCTACTAAAATCCCTGATGGAAGCAAATGACCAGCCCGTTGCACGTGATCTCGGTAAGTACGTCTTGAATGTGTCAGATGTACAAATTGATGATATGCAACTAGAGGTACTAGCCTTGGGGATCAATTACAAAATTACTCCCAATAAGCTGATTCGATTGTTTGTTGAAGTACAGTTTGAGAATTTTTCTATCAACTAGCTGAACTTCAGTCAACCAGCCATGATGCTGTCAGTTGGTTTAGGTATAATCTGACCGACATTGCTTATGAAGTCCTCATGGTACCGGTAAACGAAAATTGTCATTTAAAAGCGCTACGAGAGCTAAGAAATAAGGGGGTGGTTGTACTAAGATTGGACAAAGGTTCAGGAGCAGTTGTCATGAACAAGAGCGCTAACGTACAAAAGACGCTAAACATTCTAAGTGACGAAAGCAAGTTTCAACGCACCGACCGGATAGAATGTCTGACAGAGGCTCGTATAACCCGTCACCTTGAAAAGCTTCTTCTACATCGTGTAATTGACGAAACCACCTACAAACACCTGAAGCCGAGCGGTTCATCTACACCACAGCTGTACGGGTTACCAAAAACTCACAAGCAGAGCATGCCACCAAGAAACATTTTTTCCATGGTGAATTCGGTGCAGCACAAATTGGCTCGCTGGTTAATTCGGTTCCTTGCGCCACTGAGGCAACACTTCAATTTGCACAGCATTAAAGACTCATTTGAAATAATAAAGACCTAGATAAATTCAGCCTAGACGACAAGGTTATGTGTTCAGTAGACGTCCAGTCGTTATTTACTAATGTCCCTTTGCTAAAGACAGTTGATTACATTTGCCACCTGATAGAAGAGGAGAATTTCCGTCTACCAATACCGGCAAACCTCCTGAGACAGTCCCTCGTACTTTGCACGGAGAATGTCGCTTTCCGATTCCAGCACATCTCATATCGCCAAACTGATGGAGTGGCTATGGGTAGTCCGTTGGGCCCGGTACTGGCTGATATTTTCATGCTGATGCTTGAGAGGAAACTAAGTGGAAAGATTTCTCAGCTGTCGTATTACAAACGATATGTAGATGATATCCTTGTCTTCGGTTCCACAAAGATGCAAATCGAACAATTAGTAGACAAACTTACTAATGTCCACACCAACCTGATGGAGACTTTTGTATTCGAATCCAATAGGCGTCATCCGTATCTCCACATTCCCATGAGTCGCAGGGATAATGGGCTGATTAAACGATCTAAATACAGGAAGGCAAAGTGGTCCGGCCAATACCTACAATTCACTAGCTTCTCACCGATGGCAGACATGCGCGCGCAGGTAAAAACATTATTCACTCCGGCCAGACCTATCTGCTCCAACGACTGTCTGTCTGAGGAGTTTGAAATAATCATTACAACGCTTATGGAGAATGGTTACCCAAAGCGATTCATAGACAAACATAGCCAGGTTAGATCGCCCAAAAAATGGTGTTGACAGCCCCAAAGAAGAAGGTGTACATCGAACTACCATTCAAGGGTGACATCGCAGCTAGAAGGACAACCAAACGCATTGTCTCGGACATTCAGCGTACGTACTGTGCTGCGGAGGCGGCAATTATCAACAGAACCTGGAAGTTGCCGTTGCCTTCAGTAAAGGAAGATGAACTCGTCGGCGCCAAATCACATTGTGTTTACCAATTCGTGTGTGAGTGCCTCATCAGTTACATCGGCAGAACCGAACGGGCTTTAGATTCCAGAGTGAAGGAGCACTTACCAAACTGGGTTCAGCGTGAAGTTACTCAATCCACCTCCGATGATACGTGCTCGCGTAAGCCGCCAGCGTCCTCCATAGGCAGACACATTTTGCCGACTCGTCACAAGGCCAATCACTTATCGGCTTTCCGGATCTTGTTACGTCATACAAAGTCACGCCTTTTGCGCTTTGCCGAGGCCGTCACCATAAGCCGCATTAGACCAGCCTTGTGAGTTCAAAAGCAATTAGTTGTCAAAGTGTGGTTACCGTGGTCCTATTCCCAACAACAATGACCACAACCATAAATTTGATTGGCTTGACTGTGCCCTATTAGACATATAAAAGGATTTCCCTGTTATTTTAATGGTACTGAAGAGATAATACGAAATGCTAGCATCTGCCAATATTCGTCTCCTCATTTCGTTGTTCAAATTAGTTATAGAAAGCAGTTAAAGGAGGAACAAGATTAAAGCGAAAACTTGATCAAAATCCATGGAGAAGGTTTATTCAACGTTCTTGTCGCTCCATCGGTACTGGGTATCCGTGAACAAATTATTAGCTTGCCTTGCCGATCCGACAGGGTCGCAAGTAGACACAAATACTAGGATTCCATGGGAATGACAACGCCAAGCTTGATTCCATCAACGCTTATCGCATACTCATTTGGAGTTTTCGTTATCCTATACACTTTGGCCCTTTTCCGGATAGATGGGCGAGTGAACTCTTGTTGCGGTATGCCGTTGTGAAGAATTCACTACCACTTTTTCAAGCATAGGTAATTAACACTAGTTAGCGATTAAGTCACCTTGGACAGGTATAAGTGTCAGATAGGTGGCGGAGAATTCAACTCCCTTGGCTAGGAGTTCCACATCACCGATTCGAGCCTGCGTAGCTGCGGGAGGCTACTTACTATCCCAACTTGCCGATGCAGGGTGATACCATTCCCAAAGGCGCATTCAATTACTCTCTGTCAGTTAGCCATACAGCAGATGCAATGCGGCTAGCGTTCCACTTATCTGCCGCCTGAAGCTGCACATGAGTACATGGGATGGAAATATACTGGAGCCTCTTATTTACGCGTAAAACTTAAATAACTGTATGTTATTTGGTGAAATTGCTGCCTGAGAGATGACCCAATATGAAGAAAATAACGACATAATTTGGTGCATGGTAGCGTGAAATTGCGCATTTGCATTAGGTGCAGTTGGTAAGATCAGCAGTTTCGTAGGCGTTAACGAATACCAGGGGGAAAGATGTTTGCGTATGCCTGTAAGTAGTCTAAGATAAATTATGTAAATTTCTGATGACCAAAAGGTTGTAAGTAGGGATGGATGCAGTACTTAAAACTCTATATACGAAACCCTAGAAATCATCTATTATAAACGAAATATAGTGGTCTCAGTAAGTAGGGGAAATTTAATGCAAAAAGTACTAGTTACCTTCTGAAGATGGCTTGAATACATTTCTACACCAGGGACCATTTTACTAGTACTTACCTATCTTCCATTAAGTTGGCAGGCTGGTGGCACACTACTTGCAATGTGTCCTAGTTGACTCAAGCCACCTGTTTATATAGTCGTCGAGTAGCTACACCAAGTCTGCGGCTTGTTCGCAAACTGCGTTTGGCCGTTCTCTGGGAGCAAGTTGTGTCAGGTCCAGTAAAATAGGCTTCACACACAGCGGAGGTATCAAAATGGAGTACCAAGCAAAAATATAAATACCAAAGCTGAAAGAAAAGCTCGAAAATTACACCGCTGCCTCACAAGCGCATTGTCGAGAATAGTACTGACGACGCTCTTTCGATCGATGTGTAAGCATGATCTACACGATAAGACTGGGTTATGACTGAAAGTTGGAGAAAATAAACTTTTAACTCGTGAGTACATATAACGAAATCCTACTCTTTTGTGAATTAGGCATGTGGTGGATGATGACAGACATTTAGGACGTTGGAGGAAAAATCACTGCAGGTATTGAGTTGTATACTGGCGTTATTGGACAAATTGATGAGTCTAGAAATACGTTTCATCTTATGTGCAGCCAAAAGCTAATCCTCTTGAAGCCTACCTGGAAAAGCTGTGGCGAAATGTATGATCAATGTGGGAGGGAGGATTTGTGTGGGCTAGAACCGATGCTCAGGCAAGCTGGGGCCGAGACACCTAACTATAGACAATTATGTAAAGTTAGAGATAGTTCATCACGGTCCACTCTCAGTCAGCAGAATTTAGTTGGTCTAGAAAAACACCAGACACCGGTGTTTCGAGTTTCTGGGTCTCGCCATTGGTGCACCTTCCAGCGGACCCCTGCCGGGTTCCGCCCCCATGACTTTCGGATGTCAGTAGCTAGTGCCAATTCACCATGGGTGACAGTTGCGGACCGGCATGATTGAAAGCTAACTGTGATATAACCCGGCTCAGTTCCTCGGGAACAGTGGAGGGAAATGTTTACAATAGCGTACAGCAGCTCGAGGAAAATGATACCTCATTGCATTTAGAACCGTTGGTGACAAGGGACGAGGATGGGTGTTGTCTCATCATCTAATGCAATTTAAAGAATCGGTAACGATTCAAAGTAGGTGGTCAGGCACTATCGGCTAACCTTGTCGTAGATACCAGAGACAATAAGTGTGAAAGCGATGGGATATGTCGCGAAAGAAATGTCGCTTATTATTTTTGGAACTGAACATTCGGCACGTTGCATTGAGGAACTTTTACAGTCTAACTACATCGAGTCAGTTCGCATCGTGAAATCATCACTTGACAACCTACTCAGATATGGGTATACCCAGTTCTCAAAAAGGACGTGACTGAACATCTGATTTCGTATCTAATGCTGATGTTATGGGATACGCAAGACACCACATGGTAATTGCCGCTAATAGTTAAAGATGCGTATGGACCTATAAACACATTGACAGGTCGCCGATATGAGCGACGTGGTTATCCTGGGTACAAGTTTTGAGTCACAGATGTACCTGCAGTTGAAAGAAACTCCAGGGATCAACAATTAGTCGGAAATACCTGTTAGATGTTGTGCAATGGCAACAGCAAATTAATTTTGACACGCTGGCTTTAAGGCCTCCGAAACATTAACCATGCCAGATGTCAGTTTTATGATTCACCAGTAGACATCAAGTTGAAATGAGGTAGTTGAATCGGAGTAGATGAAAGAAGGTAGGAAGAATGCAATCAGTAATGGGCAGCTCCGCTGAGTGGCGCTTTTATAGTTTCGATGTATAACTCAGACTGAAGGCACGCTTATTACAGGGCTTTTTCAAATGCTACCATAGATTATGGCAGTTCCGGTTGCCTAAAACAGTCTAGTCTGAAAACGCGTTTAATCCGGCAGTCTTCGCAATGAGCAATTCCTTCGTTATTCTTTTAAAATTGTTTATGCAGCGGTGTTGGGAATCCTTTCAATTGTAAGTTTCAATTTTGGCGAAGGTTGCTATAGCAGTTGATGAAACACTTCATGGATAATGCGCAATGATTTTATACGGGCTAAGAAGCAAGTGCTTTACAGTGGTCTGGTGGTATTTGTTGAAAACGGTACAACCGACAATATGTTGTATTCTTACTGTCAGAAGCAAGACCCTTCCACTTACGTGTGCTCGATACAGTGGTACTACTTTTCTCATTGTTTCACAGCAGAAGTAGGTGTCGGACAGTGAATCCAAGCTTTTTCTCAAAAATAGAACGGGATGATAAAATTAATTGATGAAATGTGTCATCTAACCGCATTCCAGCGATGACATACACGAAGATAAAAGAAAGTTGGTGGTACTTCAAATAGCCATGCTGTTCCGTCAGTTTCAGGAAGTCACTTCTCAGGTTGGTGTTAATGCTGAGCTGTAATAAAGAACGGCACACATGGTTTGGACTGTGCAGGATCACGTAGGACCATTATCAAGCCGCTTTGTATTCGGCGATATCTCCAAGTGGATAGTCGCAAACGAGCAAGCCCCTTTTCGTATGAAATGTTCTGCATTCCAATAGCGTACTTGGAAACCCGACATTGAGGTTGGTCTAGCCCAAAGCGATTGTGTTTTAGCCATGGATGCCATGCTTGAATTGCGTATTCGACATGCTCATAAGCGCTGAGGATCTGCCAGAAAATTGAAACGTTGTTTATCCGGACGCGTGTCTCTACGGCTCAACGTGTTAGTTACTAGACTTCAAATCCTTACCTGATAAACAATAAATGATAATAATAACAATAATAATACAGTTTTATTCTCGGCAATGCGAGGCATATCTTTACAGGCATGATCACGTTAAGATAACATGGCATGATCAAAAATGTACCAAAATACATGTTTGGCATGACGGTGAATGTGTGTATGGGTGTTTATACGTATATAACTGGGCATGAATGTGGCCGTGTAGTTTGTGTTTGTGAATGTGCCACAGCATTTTGACTGCTTGTACTCGTCAGGAATGTGAGAATAAGCGATTAATGTCCTTGGGTTGGATGTCATTTTCCGGATAGCCACGGGGCAGAGACTTTGTGGCTAGTCACATCCGCCACGTCGCAGTGCTGATAAGCAGAAATTTGTGGCATTTTATAGGGAGAACGCTTGCCAGGCGAAAGCCAACCACGTCCTAAAACACTGCTGAAGACAACTTAAGTTATCCTGGGTCGGCAATCCCAGGTCACGTTAACAGAACAGCGTTTAGACACATGCGTGTTGAGCATGTAGGTGCTCTCTTGTCATATGGAAAGTACCTTGCACTTTCTCACACTGAAATGCAATAGATTTCGGGTCTACCACTGATGAACCGCATCTAGGTTACATTGGAGTCATTACTGATAGGCATTTACTCGAATTCTGCGCGATATTTTGATATCATCAATAAAGAGTAAAAGCTTTGAATCGACAGTCGTTGCGAAGTTTTTAATAAATACTATTAAGGAAAGTGGCTCTAGAACCGAGCCCTGAGGCGCAGCACACTCGAGTTTTACGGGGTCGGATAAAGTGCTCAGAATTCCGACCAATAATTACCGTTGATGGAAGAAGTTGGCGATGCTGCTCAAGTCATTGTCATCGATGCCGTAATGCTGGAGCACGGAAAGGGGGTCCTTTGATAAATTCGATGCAATACCTACGGAAATTCCAGGTGGATCACATTAACCTCTCGTCCCAACATCGACTAAGTTGTACTACCTTCTGAGCGCTACTAGTAAATTTGTGGTGCATGATCGCTTCCAACGGAAACCGTTCTGTTGCCGGACGCCGTTTATGGACCGCTTGACATTCGGATTGTTCTCATTTCCTTGGTGACATAAAAAAGCATGCGATGGGGCCTGCCATGACATTTCCATGTTGGTTTGTTACGATTGGAATAGGCTGTGGGAAATGGTGGGCATAATCGAATGAAGGCTTCGCTTGAACACCTTGAGATATTGCCGATATACAACTTACACTTAGGCACATGCGCCACACATTTGCGCATCGGAACGAATCATACCATCATCCTCTGGATTCATTCGGTCAAGTCTGGGACTGTGGGGTTACAAGGCCCTCAGGTTATTTGTGTAAAACGTATCCACAATACGAACGTTTACAAGACCGCTTTGTATTTTAAACCTCTCGGAAATATGACTTCCCAGTTAGTTCCAAGCTTATTCCAAGACACTAATATGACATTTGTTATCGGGAGAAGAACCCAGTCGAAAGTAAGTGAAACTGTTGATGTTCTGAAGGGAGGGTCAAAAATCATTTTGAAATAATTCACAAAAGTGAACCTGCAAATGTAGCTGTTTCTCGTCCTCTAATGTGATCATGCACATATCACAATCGGCACAAGGCTCCATGGGTGGTACAGCGGAGAAAGTTTAACTACATGATGTATTTCAGGTGATGCACTGTGAAATGATAGCAAATACAACCGCCTCAGATCCAGTGGCATTTTGTGATCTACCGGTATTGGTCTTGTGCTCAATGATTCAGGAAGTCTGCTCGTGGCCTTCCGTCGTGGTGACTATGTGCCTGAATGTGAGAATGCATATTTTTCGCAGATTTAATCGATGGCGCACTTGTTCACCAGCGGGCTTACACGACCTTAGGCTTAGGCTGCTGGGTTGATGGGGGCGGTTTGTAACGTGTGTGTGTGTTTAAGGGGAAACAGAGTTATTGACTTCTCTGGGATTGCCGCGACAAGTATTTGACAGCTCAATGGCTCGCTGTTAACATGGTTTTAAACATTACTCAGGTCCCGGACATGTCATAAATTGAACCATCGACTGGGAGTCTGGTCATGCTGACAGTAAGCAGACAACAATGTTTCTTTCAGAGTTCGTGACACACATCTCGCCACCATTCTGATAAATAGTATCGATGGTTCTGGTCGAGGCCGCGAGCAATTCCCATGTCCGGGTGCGGACGACACGGAGGCATATCAGTACAAATGCAAGCTGTGAATAGCACATGTACATGATTATGTTGCATCGGCCGCTGCGAAATCTAGAACGGGCTACTCCCACTACTGTATGAAGTGGAATGGGTAAGTTGGAATATGCCATCGATGGAGTCTACCATTTTTCTGTCCCACCCACTCACTCCACAATTCTTTTCCCAGCCGCTATGTCGCCTGACGTATAATCCGTCGATAGTAATTCCAATCCCGACTTCTAACCCATCCACTCTACTCTGTGGTTACTCACCGTAATCATATACTCTTTTGGAAAGCTCTAATGTTGCACTGTTCGCACACTCCTTGCTCAAAACACAGTCAACCTCCGTGACGCAGCGCACTGTTTACCGTGGTGTTCAGTAGCTAAGACACGGATTTTGCTGCACTCGACGGGACAAGGGAGCCTAGAGAAAATAACTTGGACGGAATGACACTGCACCGGAAACGCCGCTGCATCATCACGTGACAGCGGGCATCATCCCGGGTCCGGATGAGATAAGCTTTCGACGTTTGCTAGCAAGTGTGGTCTAGCCGTTGTCACCTTGACGACAAGAAAGATTGGTGGTGTAGTGTATACTGAAGGGTGCACGCCAGCTACAATTGGCCGTTCAGTCAAGGTGAGCGATGAGCGCTAGCCCACATAATGTGCTTAACAAGAAACAGCTTGCGTTGGCACCCAGTGATCTTGCCACTTTGACGAATCCATGTGGTCGTTGCGTTCAACTGCTTGACCATTAACGTACGTCTGCTGGCATGCGTGACTGTGCATTACGCATGTACAGCGTAGAGTGGTGCCCACCGGTAGTGGACAATTCCGCTTCCGCCTGTAGGGACCAACTTAAGCTGAAACGGGAAATGGATGCTGAAATGGTTCTAAGCAGCATTAGTAAGCAATAAAAATTTTAAACTTGAAACATTGAGTCCCCTTCAACCACTTCATTAAGGCAGTAAGAAGACATAGGTTGCGATATGTTAACATTTCGATTGCTCTCGTCAGTCGCAACGCAATACAGGCAAGACAAAACACGCAATATATAGGGTTCACACTTAGTAACAAAGATAAGCAGATAAAAATGATAAGAATGACGTAAGCAGGTCCAAGGCAACCTAATTGATTGTCTCAACTGTTTCTGGGCACAGAGCACGGGACAATTCAACCTTATCAGTAGCGCCTCGCCAATTGCTAACAACCTCGGGTTCCTGTTGCGCAATAACACCTTGAATGAATCGATTGGGTTCACCTGGTGACGAGTCGTCATGAGGTGTTTGGTGATAGACGAGGCAGGGTTCCGGTTAATTCTTTGGTCCGCTCCGCCTTGGTTAAACAGCAACTGCCTTAGCCACATTGGGAAGTGTTCCGCCATCCTTTGAGCTAGCCACCGACCAGTCTTGCCTATGTAAGTGTCACCGCAACTGCAAGTGAACTGATAGATGATGTTAGAGGCCGAGCTGATTGGCGAGCTACTCGGACGGCTCTGGAGAGGAATCCTTCGTGTAGTGTGGATAAGTCGTAGTTGTGCGGTAGAGTAGGTGCGCGTTAGAGCGGACCTGAGCTTGTGACCAACTTCATTTGCCACGTGATCTCCCTTGAACGGTAAGAACAAATAAACATCCTTATTCTCCGCTGTTTGTACTGGTGGATTCTTTTTGGGGAGTCTGCTATGGATCTGAATGAATTTCTCCGGATACCCATTGGCTAGCAAAGTCCGGTATAAAAACTCTTCTTCAGCCTTGAGCAGTTCCGGACTGCAAATCCGCCTGGCTCTGTAGAAGAGAGTTTTTACGAGGCCGCGCTTGTATGCGACTGGGGCGAAGCTAGAAAAATGTAGGTATTGTCCCCCCCCCCAGGTCGCTTTTCTGTACACAGTGCGCTGCAGTGTGCCATCGGTCCTTCTCTTGATGAGTACGTCCAGAAACGGCAGTCTGTTCTCTTGTTCCCTCTCCTGTGATACAGAAAGTTTAGGATGAATTGAGTTCAAGAGGGCAGAAAGACGGTCAAAATGTTCCTCATTGGTGAAAACGAGAATATCATCTACATAACGCTTGTAAAGCTTGGCTTCACCAATGCAGGCAGCAGCTTTCCTTTCAATCATACCCAAAAAGATATCTGCCAGAACTGGTCCCAAAGGACTACCCATGGCGACGCCGTCAATCTGTTTGTAGGCCGTCCCTTCAAACTGGAAACGCACATTCTCAGTGCACAACAATATCAAGTCTCGCAGGAACCCCAGAGGAAGGCCCACCGAGAGGTTCTGACTCAAAAGAAATTGGCATAGGTCGTCGACCGTTTCACGTAGGGGCACATTCGTGAAAAGTGATTCCACGTCTATGGAATACATGAGCTCCGCGTCGAGTGTAGTTTGTTCCAGCATATTCGCCAATTCAAAGGAGCCTTTCAAACAATGCGTGCTCAGGAGCTTACGCACGGGTTCTAACAGCTTTGCCAACCATCGAGCTACTTTGTGGTAGGGTGAGTTATTCATACACATTATTGGACGTAGTGGAATTCCCGCCTTGTGCAACTTGGGCGCACCCCTCACCCTTGGTGTTTCCGTCCCTGTCGGTTTTAGCTGTCGATCTTGTGCCTCGGAGATATAACCATGAAGCAAAAGAATTTGTAGATGCCTTGCAACTTGTTTCTCCACCAATATATTGTTGTCAAGCGTCTTGTCAATACGAAACTTGCGCCTATCTCCGAGAATGGACTCCATTTTTGCGGTGTAATCAGCTTTGTCCATTATTACCACACCCGTGCCTTTATCCGGTTGCAGGAAAACTACGTCCTTCATTTTCTGCAGCTCCTTGATTGCAACATAGTGTTCGGACTTGAAGCAACACCTCTGACTAATAGGCTATTAGTCAGTCGCCTTTTAGTCAGAGGTGTTGCTTCAAGTCCGAACACTATGTTGCAATCAAGGAGCTGCAGAAAATGAAGGACGTAGTTTTCCTGCAACCGGATAAAGGCACGGGTGTGGTAATAATGGACAAAGCTGATTACACCGCAAAAATGGAGTCCATTCTCGGAGATAGGCGCAAGTTTCGTATTGACAAGACGCTTGACAACAATATATTGGTGGAGAAACAAGTTGCAAGGCATCTACAAATTCTTTTGCTTCATGGTTATATCTCCGAGGCACAAGATCGACAGCTAAAACCGACAGGGACGGAAACACCAAGGGTGAGGGGTGCGCCCAAGTTGCACAAGGCGGGAATTCCACTACGTCCAATAATGTGTATGAATAACTCACCCTACCACAAAGTAGCTCGATGGTTGGCAAAGCTGTTAGAACCCGTGCGTAAGCTCCTGAGCACGCATTGTTTGAAAGGCTCCTTTGAATTGGCGAATATGCTGGAACAAACTACACTCGACGCGGAGCTCATGTATTCCATAGACGTGAATCACTTTTCACGAATGTGCCCCTACGTGAAACGGTCGACGACCTATGCCAATTTCTTTTGAGTCAGAACCTCTCGGTGGGCCTTCCTCTGGGGTTCCTGCGAGACTTGATATTGTTGTGCACTGAGAATGTGCGTTTCCAGTTTGAAGGGACGGCCTACAAACAGATTGACGGCGTCGCCATGGGTAGTCCTTTGGGACCAGTTCTGGCAGATATCTTTTTGGGTATGATTGAAAGGAAAGCTGCTGCCTGCATTGGTGAAGCCAAGCTTTACAAGCGTTATGTAGATGATATTCTCGTTTTCACCAATGAGGAACATTTTGACCGTCTTTCTGCCCTCTTGAACTCAATTCATCCTAAACTTTCTGTATCACAGGAGAGGGAACAAGAGAACAGACTGCCGTTTCTGGACGTACTCATCAAGAGAAGGACCGATGGCACACTGCAGCGCACTGTGTACAGAAAAGCGACCTGGGGGGGGGACAATACCTACATTTTTCTAGCTTCGCCCCAGTCGCATACAAGCGCGGCCTCGTAAAAACTCTCTTCTACAGAGCCAGGCGGATTTGCAGTCCGGAACTGCTCAAGGCTGAAGAAGAGTTTTTATACCGGACTTTGCTAGCCAATGGGTATCCGGAAAAATTCATTCAGATCCATAGCAGACCCCCGAAGGAGAAACTGACAGTACAAAGAGCGGAGAAGAAGGATGTTTATTTGTTCTTATCGTTCAAGGGAGATCACGTGGCAAATGAAGTTGGTCACAAGCTCAGGTCCGCTCTAACGCGCACCTACTCTACCGCACAACTACGACTTATCCACACTACACGAAGGATTCCTCTCCAGAGCCGTCCGAGTAGCTCGCCAATCAGCTCGGCCTCTAACATCATCTATCAGTTCACTTGCAGTTGCGGTGACACTTACATAGACAAGACTGGTCGGTGGCTAGCTCAAAGGATGGCGGAACACTTCCCAATGTGGCTAAGGCAGTTGCTGTTTAACCAAGGCGGAGCGGACCAAAGAATTAACCGGAACCCTGCCTCGTCTATCACCAAACACCTCATGACGACTCGTCACCAGGTGAACCCAATCGATTCATTCAAGGTGTTATTGCGCAACAGGAACCCGAGTTTGTTAGCAATTGGCGAGGCGCTACTGATAAGATTGAATTGTCCCGTGCTCTGTGCTCAGAAACAGTTGAGACAATCAATTAGGTTGCCTTGGACCTGCTTACGTCATTCTTATCATTTTTATCTGCTTATCTTTGTTACTAAGTGTGAACCCTATATATTGCGTGTTTTGTCTTGCCTGTATTGCGTTGCGACTGACGAGAGCAATCGAAATGTTAACATATCGCAACCTATGTCTTCTTACTGCCTTAAAATTTTTTAAAGATATGAGGAACTCTTTGATTTTGCAATCGTTGCTTTGACGTTACTTTGAGGGACTGTTTTTCAGCTAATTTATAGGGGGCACGGCTAGCTTGAATGCAACCTATTGGTCTGTGTACTGGACTGTCAACCGTGCGGCCGGAGTTCGAATGCTGGGTGTGCCATACTTTGTACTCGCTCCGGTGGTACATACACAAAAATTGGAACGATACAGAGAAGATTGTGATGGCTCTTGCCCACGGAAGACATTCGAAATTTAAAGTTGTTATATTCGTGAATCTCTACAGGACGGCTTCTCCACATTTCAACGTCACACTTATTCTAGGTTTGGAGGCGTTTGTGCAACTTTGCTTACCAGATTTCTTTTTGTGCTAGTTGTCCTTCAGTTCGTGATCGCGAGACATTAGCAAACTACCACATTGCTTATGTGATTTTCCGGGATGTATAGTGGCCACTTACGGCATAAAATTGCCCAAAGCCTTTGCCGTTAAGCGGAAATCCGTGGTTGAACAATTCTAAGTTTGAATGCCCACCGCCCTCTGATCTACGGCGCGCATTCCAAAGTTCGCACGGTAGCAAGATGCACCGCGACCGTGCCTCCCGGTTTGCAATTCATATTTTCACAAATCCATATTCCACAGCGAAATGTTATAAATCTACTTCAGATTCTTTTAATCCTGGCTGCAAGCTAAAAGAGCGGGAGAGCACAGTGATAACACTCCATAGGGATGTCGATCCCATCGCCTTGTTAGTGAATATGTAGCTGCACTCGAAAGAGGGCGTGACTATTGTTGCTGAGTTGAGAATGCAAATTTGTGTGCCGACAACTACAGAGGAGTGCAGCACTTGCTAGGCACAAGAATAACCGAGTAAATGCAGATAAGTGCGCAAGGTCAGAAAGTACTAAGAGAGTTTTCGGTTTCGTCGAATCCAGCAGCCACACATCCGGAAATGGGGTGGCTATCTGATAATATTTGGCTGTGACGGGACTGCTCGACGGGAGGCAACTATCACAGGATTCATCTGCAGCTAGCTTTAGAGCTCTTCGCGTCAAGATTGTAAAATAGGTCTATGAAGCGGGGTAAGAAGTATGTTACACTGAGCGAAAACAGTATATGAAGTTTTATTACTCTTTGAAAGTAGTGAAGATTCCAGATTACAACCAATAAATCAGCTGGGAAGGTGAGAAATTATTGCGCTGTTCGGTAAGCCTGTCACAAGATGTTTAGTTGAGGAGGCGAAAGTTTCGCTGGATTTTTCCAGCGTCACAATGGCTTCTTAGTAAAATAGTTACTTCGTGATATTATGCCATGGAAATATTTAAATGTAAATGTCGTAAGGTTCATTAAAGTTGGCTGCACCTTGATACGAAGGAGGATCTATTACTGCATGCTGTTTATCATCCAGGTTAGTCGCAGGAACGCAATGAATGCACTCATCTACATTGAACAATGCGGGTGCAATTCAGCAGTCCTGCTGTTTATGTATGCAGTAATATTGGGAAGTAGCATTTGCTGTTTATTTTCCCTCTCTTCTACCATCAATGCCAGAAGGCTTTATCTGTATACTAACAGGTGGGTTCAATAAAAGTGACATAACACACATTAAGACAAGTAGTTTAACCAATTTATTGGCCTTTCCAATCAGACTCGAGCCACAAGTAGCTATTGCTTTCACAACAATTCACGTGTCTTCCGCCCAAAATCCCTTCCACATAAACTCAGGTCAATGCAACTTAAAGATGCGCTTCCTCATTTATAGTAATGGTAATTATGTCTCACTGCCAGATAGACCCCAAAATTGCCAATTGGCAAACTCTTCCAACGTCTCACTGAGGTGCTCCATTAAAAATAAAGGATTTGGTAGACCCAAAACGGTTTATTTCATAAGGAGCAGGACGCTAAACTGAGTGGCAGCACGCAACGCCGCATGGTGAACGTTCTGGCAATCAACACGCATCGCGGTCTTTACGAGTACAACCGTTTGCCATTTGGAGTCAAAAACGCAGCCACAATTTTTCATTCAGCAGGTCACCGATGCTATGCTGATGGTTGTACCTGGAGCTGCAGTCTACCTGGATGACATTCTCATAATGGGTGGAAACTAAGATAAATTAAATCAGCGGTTGGATGAGGTGATGATGCGAAGCAAAGATTATGGATTCCGTTTACGAGCGGGCAAA
This sequence comes from Dicrocoelium dendriticum, assembly GCA_944474145.2. Taxonomy (NCBI): domain Eukaryota; kingdom Metazoa; phylum Platyhelminthes; class Trematoda; order Plagiorchiida; family Dicrocoeliidae; genus Dicrocoelium; species Dicrocoelium dendriticum. The sequence continues at coordinate 51,231,930 of OX104070.1, read as the reverse complement.
TACAGATTTTTCATGAAATCCACCAACTTCCTGGGCTAGGTGGTTATCAAGAACCGCCGACTACCCTATCCAGAAAATATCAAGGTACTAGACCGTATACCAGCTCCCACGGATGTCACAACCCGACGATCGTTCCTTGGATTGGTGAGCCACTACAGTGAGTTTCTACCGTACAGGCAGAATTAACGTCATCCCGTAAATCATCTGCTGATGAAAGACTTCTAATGGAAATGGTCCGCACAGTGTCAACAAGCTTTAAAGAAATTGAAATATCTGCTGAAGCCAGAACTACCGATTGCACATTACAAAAAGAATAAATAAATAAATTTGTATATTTACCGATAAACGGTACACGGCCTCATAAGCGGGAGCGATCATTTGTACAGTGAATAGGTTTCATGGTTTATACGGCGTAAAGCATAATAATAAAGCAAAGCTAAATAATGGAATTTCAGCTCATGCGTTTATTTTACTCAGGTCCAAGACCCGAGCACCTAATATGGAAAATTTACCAATATTTGTATCATCATTTGTCAGTTTGTGGGGCTCAGGAGCAGATAATAAAAGGGGGAGGCTAGGCTGCACAGACACAGAATTTGGTATTGTAGGTAATGACATGTAGTGGGTAATCTAGTTGTAAGCAAATATCTGCTCATATATTTTTGTACCAGTTTCTGTTAATGTTTCTAGAGTTTGCTGTGAGTCAAAGATCAACACATTTGATATAGTGAGGAACGTCTTAAGGGAATTTCGAAATGTGACATAGGTTGCACCCATGCGTATCCGTAGGGGTAGTTTGTTCCACAGATCAGTGTATCTCACTAAGAAGAAATTCGATCGTTTTATGGTTTGCAAGCTTTGTGCGTATCAAGTAGCTGCCATTACGTGTGGGGTAGACTGCAGTCTTCCGTACTTCAAGCGCGGTGCTGTCTGCGTAAATGCGTTGGTTTATAAGGTTGTAGAAGAGAAGGAGGTTGTTCTTTAAGCGTCTCAGCCAAAGAGGATCCAGTTGGCGTTTTCGACAGCGATCATAATAATTCGGGTTTGAGCAGCGCCTAATGATCAGCTTGGTAAATAATCGTTGAACATTTTCCAGAGCCGTTCTGTCTTTCTTTTTCAATTGGCTGTGAACGATAATACAGTATTCCAACGTCGGTCGTACTATTGTCGTGAATGACTCAAATCATGCTTCAGGTAGGGGGAAAGTTCTGGTGATATCTCCGCATAACTGCCTTGCTTTCGCAACCTGATAAAGCACATGTTCGAAGGAATTGAAAGAGTTGGAGTATCGAATTCCTAAGTCCCAAACTGAATCGGATGTTGGGATCACGTTTCCGGCAAGTGTGATAGAGTCTTCTTGGGATTCCATTGCGGAGAACTTCATTAACCATTGTTCAGCAGCTATATTTATTGCGGATAGGTTTTCACAGATGTTTCCAAGGCACATTTGTAGTTGACCTGGATGAAATGAGTAGACCAGTTTGGCGTCATCTACAAAAAAGAAATGGATGTCCATGTTTGGTCGGGTCACATACGTTGTTCAGGTAGATTAGGAAAAGTAGTGGTCCGAGCACACTTCCCTGAAAGACGCCGCTGCTTATTTGTTTCAATGAAGAATATTGCTGACCGATTCTAACTACCTGGGTTCGACCGTTTAGATATGAGTCGAACCAGTTTAGCAGAGTATTTCCAATTCCATATGACTCTAGAGCAGACAGCAGTGGCTTGTGCGGCACGCGGTCGAACGCCTTTTGCATGTCCAAATGAATTATAACGAGTACCATTCCTCTGTCAATCCTAGTCGTGACGTGATCGAGGAATTGTAGCTGGCAGGTAACGCAGGAGCGATTTGAGAGAAAGCCATACTGTGAGGGGTTGATCAGATCCAGTCTTGTAAGATATTGAACGATGTTCTTCTTGACTATTCTCTCTAGGGCTTTGGAAGCAGCATATGTGCGATTTATTGGGCGGTAGCTTGACACTTATTTCTCGGGCCACCCTTGTGCTTAGGCATTATAATGGATTGCTTCCATTAAGATGGAAACCAGTCGGTAGTTGGAGCAATTGTGATGTTTAATAACAATAGAGCGAGGTTTTTTCCTCCGGGTTCTATAACAGTTGGGGAGATGCCATCTGGGTCTGGACGGGTTGATGGTTTTATGGATGCGATTGCACTTTGCACCCCTCTCAACGTTACAGGGATATTGCAGTATAGCTCCGTCGTTCTTTTCAGAAGTGGAGCATGAAATAGCTAAGTCTTGGGGACTGAACATGAGGCAAAACTAGAGTTCATAGCCTCGCATATGCAGGAGATGCTGCGCGTTATTGAACCATCGTCTAGATCCAACGTTTCAATTTCCTGTTGGGGTTTAGGGTTCCTTCTTTTGAGTAGTTGCATTAATGTACGTATTTTCTCAGGATTTCTAAGTACCCGACTTTCTTCCTTGATTTTGGCCGTTTGGGTCAGACGTTGTAGATGTAGCAAATTCTCATGTATTTGTAGCCTTGTTGCAAAGCTGTTGCTCATGCGATATAGCGACTTAAGTTACTTTAGTTTGGCTTTGGCTTTGTACAGAAGCTTGAGTTTACCACTGTGTTCATGGGTATTTCTCCATACTGTAGGTGCTAGTAGATCCACAACAAGGGCAATATTGTTAATAAACTCATTTTTAGCCACAGTAGAGTTGTGAATTAGAAATGACGTATTCCAATTTATGGTACTGATAAGTTCATTGAGTTCCCGTCCACACGATGGAGGTTGTGAATGGGTTTTAGCATTTTACTTAGTCATTTAGGTGAATCAATAGTTATATCACAAAGCACCGTGTAGTGATCACAGCCAGGAAGTGGATTATCAATGAACATATAAGCGTAAGAGATTCCCATCGTGAATATAAGGTCTAAGGTAGTGGCACTTCTGGTTGACTCTCTAACATGCTGGGTCCACCTATTGAGGCGAATACATGAGATGATTTCCTCAGTCACCGCAGTGTTTCTGAGGGTAGGCAGCATGCAGTTAACATGTGGTAGGTTGAAATCGTCACACATAATTTTGGAATTGTATGGGGTGCTGGAATCAGTATTAATCACATAGATTAGCTTTTGGGTTTCACATTGAGTGGTTCGGGGCGGCCGGAAGATACAACCCACTAGAAGATCAGTAGATGGGTTCAGTAGCCATAGTATATCTTCTAAGGGATTTAACACACGTTGATCTGCGGGGATTGCAGTCAGATTATTTCGAAGATATATGGCACAACCACTAACACGTTTGTGTGAGAGATCCTTGCGGAAAAGTTTATAGCCTAAGATGTTAAGCTGAGAATCACTAATTTCTTACGTACACCAAGTTTTAGTGATAAAAGCAATATCGGGGGTTCTCATAAACATAAGTGTTGCAATTTGGTCTAATGTAGGTAAAAGAGAACGAATGTTAATGACGACAGATTTGAAAGACATTGTTAAATTTGGATAAAAGTGGTGGGTAATGTTTGTTTCTTTGTCAATGTATCTAAGAGCTATGAGTTCTGAGGTATCTGAGGCACACTGAGCTCTACATCGTACTGGATTGAATGAAGTACATATTCCAGTGGTTGGATTATTTTCAGATTCATAGTCGCACATGTTAGGGGCTGGATTGGTGGGGGGAATTGGTGGCATACGATAGTCTAATCAAGGACTTACGTCCGTAGTATACAGGGGTGGAGATGCTGAAGTCTATAAAATCGCTTTTCTTCGGATTGTATTTTTGCTAATTGAGTAATAAAGGGGGTGGTGGTGGGTGCAGTTTGACTCGAAGTAGATAGGGGTTGCACCCTCTTACCTGTAAGTTCATGTGGCCTACCACCATTTTGTTTGCTATTTCGGTAGCCACGGATGCTTCAAGCTACCGAATTGGTGCTGTCCTTCATATCGGTCTCCTGACTGATCCGAGAAAGCAGTGGCACACGCTGCACGAGCGCTGACCGCCTCGGAGAAGAACTACAGTCAGATTGAGAAGGAAGCGTGGACCATCATCTGTCGTTCAGCAATTTCACAAGATTATGTACGGTCGACGCTTCATTCTGGTGCCTGATCACAAACCGCTCCTGGAAATATTTGGATCCAAAGTGGTATTCCGGCGTACACGGTCAGTCGACTTCAGAGGTGGGCAACTCTGCACTTGGGATAAGATTTCCGCATGCGATATTTGTCAACTGATTCTATTGGGCAAGCGAATACCGTGTCCACATTAATCGACACTAGTAGGCGTGAGCCGGAAGATATTGCTTCAATCACCGTCGAACCAGATGTCAGCTACATGACACCTGACGCAGTAATTAACTTACCGGTAAAGCGGATGACGGTTAAGCAACCTGCGAAACAGCATGTATTTTTTCCGGAAGTATTCATCTTTACAAAAAAGGGCTGGCCAAGAATTGTCTAAAAGAAGTTCTGATGCGGTCTTTTACATGGCGCGGCTTTTTTCTGAAGTTGCTTCCTGTGTGTTCTTCGCAGACCTCAGTGTCATTTCAGAAGTACTCAGACAACGCGTCCTAAGGCAACTGCACAAGGGCCATCCTGGAATCGCCTGCATGGAGACGCTGGCGCGCACCTACGTCTTTTGTCTCGAATTGAAGACATAGGTCGATCCTGCTCTAAATGTAGCAGTGCCTCCAAACTACCAGTATGTGCGACATTATAGTCTTGGTCGAACCCAGAATCGCCATGTTCCCGGATACACGTGGAGTTCGTAGAACCAGTAGAAGAAGCCTCCTTCCTCAATATGTTCGACTCCTACAGTTAGTGGTCGGAAGTTTTTGTAATACAAAACACATCCGCAAACAATACAAGGTTTGCGATGAGACTTGTTTTCAGACAGCGAGGGCTACCAGAAGCCACATTTTCTGATAACGGGTCACAGTTTACATCCTACCAATTCGCCGAGTTTCGCGCACAAAATGAGATGGAACATGTGAGAACTGCACCGTATCATCTGCAAGCAAATGACAAAACGGAAACATTTGTGGACACCTTGAAACCAGCATAGTTGCTCAGAAGGAGAGGGAACGCTGGGCAAAAATTTAGAAAGTTTCCTGCTGTATAGTCAAGTTACTCCGAATGCAACTTCTCCGGATGGGAAGTCACCAGCTAAAGCTTTTTATAGGCAGTAGACTGAGAACCACGCTGGATTTGCTGACCCAAGCGCTAATCTTTAAAACTAAGTTATTCGGTCATAGAACAGCAATACAACGGGGGGCATGGGGCACGGAAAAGAAATTTTTATTGTGGACGAATTCGTACTTGCGGCTTCTAACCAGGGACGGCGGATCAGTTAGATAGCAAGACGAGTCGTGCGATGTCAGGGCATGGTGATGTACGAGGTCCAAGTCCGCACACAGTTATGTAGACGTCACGTTAATTAACTGAGGTCTCAGTATACACAACGTGCTGTCCTTCCGGATGTTAGCCGATTTGACGTCAATGAGCTGCTGGACAATGACAAGCCTAGTACCTCTGCACACGTGAAGTCCAACTCATGGAATGTACTGCAGTAAAGCCCGGCGCAGGCAGAGACGGACAATAAAATTTGTGCAACCTGGTCAAGTGAATGACCGTCAGAAGAGCTATATAACTCCTGGGTAACTCATCTTAAAGAAGTGGGAGGTATTAATGAATAATGAACAATGATTTATGTTAGGTAAAAAAGCAGTTGCTTGAGATGTCCCGCCGGTTGCTGAGGTTAAAACTATAATTATCAAAGGATCTGTGAGTTGTCTGTTTAAACGTGTATCTAGCACATACGCTACTGAATAATAGTTGTGTAAGTGGGAATTGAATAGGAACAACGAGACAAAATAGGGATAGTTATAGTTGTTGTACTCCGTGAGAAAACTAAAAATGCGAATACTCACTTCTGTACCGCCTCTTCAGATTTATGTACCATGTCAACGCGGTTTGGAGGGATAATTAACATATTCCAAAGTAGCACAATTTAGGCAACGAAGTGATGGGGGCCAAGGACAAGATCCAATATTTTTTTTGAAAATATCCAAGGTCAGGGAGGAAACAACGAAGTTTGGGAGAGAGTTCCAGGGTTGGCAAGCCCGAAGAGAGAAATCATTCCACCGGCATTCCAGGCGGATAAACTGTGAACACAATTTCAATGGGTTACCTCTGAGATTGGTGTTATGGCTGAGCTTCAGCAACTGGCGGCATACGTGATTAGGGTCACTCAATATTTGGTAGACTAATATGAGAATGCCACTGAAAATTCCCAATGACTTTAGCCTTCAATGATAGGACAGATTTCGTAGACCCTTGAGGTTCTTTGTGGCCCTGCGTTGGGGTTTTACTAGTACTTCTAAGTCACCCTTCACTCAAGACTGCCAAGCTTGGATGGTCTATTCAACGTGAGAGCGCACGTAGGAATTGCGCAACCTGGGGAATATCTATGGGTCGAAGCTTCCGAATGCTCTTCGCAGCAATTGGTTGACGTTTATTTTTGGAAACGACCTTAGTTGCTTCTTTTCATTCTTCCTAGCGTCTACCTCTGGACAGTTGTTTGCAAGCTCCACTTCTTTCCTCCGGTTGACGCACGCACGTCGTAATTAATGAACGCTCACCTTACTTGTCAGTATCAGCAGCATCATTTCCAAGAACATAAATGATCGGTTTTTATTCTTATAAATTTCTATTTGGTTATATTAATGGGATACAAAGTTGACATGCAGTTTTCTAATAGTTCTTAATTTCCGTGTTTGAATTTCTTCCTATCGTCTGTTTCATGAGCCTTGTTTAAACACGTCAGTTCGTTATTCTGATTGACCAAAACCCGTCGTTGTGAATGGATGTTCACTTTACGGTTTGGGTCCCTTAATGCTATTTACAGGGACATATCTGATTCGTTCTCCGTTCCACGGCTGGCCATTCGCTTGTTAATTAGCGTTTCCTCTGTTTGGTTGGCTAGAGCGTATTTTAGTAGTTTTTCCTTCAAAAGCTTTCCAAAAATATATAAACTTGTGTGAGTTAATGCATACATTCTCCTTGCGGTCGTGGGGTGAACGCCTCGACGTCGACACAACGACAACTATCAAAGTTGGAGTAAACTTACAAGAAGGTAAATTTTAATCGCCTACCTTACTGGCGCGGAAAATGCACTGGCTTCACTTGGTAGTCCTCTGTGGTAGAGTGTCCATTGGAGATGATCTTTCAGTTATGAAACTAGTCATCTCAGTAGCAACTGATATAATGACCTAACCTTTCGTCGATACCGATGGCTCCAAATCGCTTAGCATCATTGAGGCTGACGCATGCAACTGCGATGCGAACGAGGTCGTCTGTCAGCAACACACAAACTTATCAATGTCATATGCTAACAAAGAGAGGTATTTCAACACATTCTCCACACACTTCGTTTCGGCGAAAAGTACACTTTGCTTGATTGCCACAGGCATTCTTCATCTACCTTTATGACTGCAGACGGTATTTCTCTGGAGGCAACGGACAGTTTCATGGGGTATAATTTAGGCACATGTCCCGTTCAATGAGGCTAACCGAATACCTCATATCATCTACAACCCCCTCGTTGCTTGCCTAGGCATTATGAGGTCACTTTAGTGACCACCAATGATTCGTATAGTGAAGCCACTGTAGATCTAGTCAACCAAAGTTTAGTACATGGCTAGTTTCTTTAAAGACGGAAGTATACGGTCAGTAGTCTTGCCAGCTTCTCCAATGGTCCTCTTTCGCCGGTTGCACTCTCTTTAAATAACCACACACTAGTTGCAAATCCTCATGTTCCGTGTGTGACAGATAAAATCGTATGAACTGCCAGGCTCAGTTGGAAGTACCTGGTATATAAAACCAATCAGAACAAATTCGCAAACCTAACACTTAATTCCACACACCAATGTGGCATTAGTATGTGAGCCCTATCGGTCTGTATTGATGAATTGATTTACATGCCCGAACATCAACTACCCTTGCGCTGAAACGTCACGCCGATACGATTCTGAACTTGCCATCTACTTCAAGCTACCTGACTTGCCGTAGCGCAATGTTCAAGCTTTTACCACTGCTTCACACTACCAAAACGCATTGGTTGAGCGAGATATTGCACCAACTAAGGATTATATTTGTACCCAAACAATAAACAAGCTGCAGCTCCGCTTTCATTACCCGACTTGATATATCCGCCTAGTTTCACTATGGCTGAAGAAATGCCGCACACTGCTGTCAATGAAAATTGTACTTACAAGCTTTAGCTCACTGGTAGTTGCTGTGATGGGGCTTAAACCTAAAGTCTTATTTCCTCCTCCGGAATTTCAATCATCAACAGTCTGAGGATTCACCCATGGTCTGGAGTCCGTCAGAGAGATCCATTTTCTCTCTTGCTCTTCATCATGGCATTTAAGGAAGAATTCCACATACAGTATGACACACAGTGGATAATGTCGTTTACGCAGATGATGTCGTACTAGTTGCTGGTGACCAAAAAGCCCTGATCGAACGCCTAGGGCGACTTAGGCAAAATATATAGCATTTCTCCAAGTCCACCTTTAAAATATATAGCATCTTGGATTATCAATAAGCCATATAAAATTGATGGTCCTGGATATCACCATCTATACCAGCTGGAACTGGACATCCAAGACAACCGATTGGAATACCGTCAGGAAAATACTTTCCCCCCTAATTTTTCATCCGGCTTATGTCAGCACCCACGTTATCCACTATAAAACGGCTAGAAGTTGCATTAAAGTCACCGCTTTAAGTGACATGACTCCTGTTCATTAGGTGATGACAGAACGCAAATAATGTGCTCGACAGCCTCCCACGAAATCTAGGTAAGCGGATTTACATGCGTTACCTGAAAACGACAGTGAGTCCGTAGTCGGTAAGTTTTTCCTTCTAAATTATCTATTCTACACATACTACCCAGTAGGGCTTGTCAAGCTCCGACTCTGATGCAGGTATTATATCATTTCCCCTGTTCCATCGTTACAGTTATTTTGGCAGCGTTTCTAGGTACACTACGAATAGTTGAAACTCGCTTATGCTCTTGACTAACCTTAGCGGCTGGACTCATTCCAGCAATCTAGTCAGTGACTTAGGGGAGAAAATAAGCGACCAAACCCCTGCGCCGGTGTTGATCCTGGTCGAAGTCCAGGTTAACTCAGTGTCTCGTGAACAGAGCGGGAGGGATTCAATTATGCGTAAAACTTATACTACTCTCTTTTCGCAGTAGTTCAAATTAAAATAAATAACACTGTACATCGGCGAAAGTAATGAGAAAGGCCAATGTGCCCTCCTCAACCTTCATGGGACTAAACATTATCGGTAAACAAGCATGTGATATTCGCGTAGTAATGTCTACCCTAGGGGGATTCGAAAAGCTGCCCCACGTCAACGCAGGTTTCCACCTGTCGTCAGCGCGAAGCCCCAAGTCATTTTAATGGATGTCGCAATCATTGTCGGAGAAATTGTTCGTATTCCCGAAGATTTGCGTGACTTATGATGAGTTAGTCGCTGGTTGCATGCCCTAGTTTCTCGGCAACCAGAACAGCACGAAATCGCATGCATATAATTTCCCTGCGCGCACTTTCACTTAAAAAGCGAAAGATAAAACCACAAACATAAGGGAGAAAATCAGACAGTGAACGAGAAACAGATGTATTTCACACTGCTCACCTAAATAAAGTTGAGCTGGTTTGATCCAAATACTCGCTTCGCAAAGGTTGTACCCAGATAGCTATTAGCTTCCATTGCCAAGTTGAACACGCTCAGGTGGATTAGAAGTAGCAGTATAGGTTAAGCAAATACAAATGAGAGGGGGCACGTAATGTTTGGAAATTCAGTTAAATGCTTAAGCAGTAGTGTGACTAGGCAGTCTAGTCTGATTGGCTGTATATAGCTACCGTATGGAAGTTATCTTGAGTTACTTACCCATTATCATACACCCAGGTGTAAACACTGGCAGTTCAATGAAAAATAAATAACGGTATATTTCTCGACATGAGAGACACAGGCAAAATACCAGCCTGATCAATTGGTACAACAAAGTTGGATAATGGAGGGATTTTTCAAGATCTGTTATGTTCTCAAAAAAGTGTTTAATGTGCTAAATCATTTAGAAGCAGTACCATATGGAGAAGTTGAGAGTAGGAATAAAAGTAGTTATAGCCTGCAGGTCAAGTAAATACGACGCTTCATGGAACCGTCTCCCGGAGACATGCTTCCACACTTCAGTTACACATCTAATCTGGCTATGTGCTGTTGTGGTTTACTGCAGGTAGCTAATGTTTTTTGACTCGTTTTTTCGTGTTGGCTGTTGTCATATTCAATTGTCGTCATCATGGTGACACATTATACATAAATACGTATACATTTATGTGGGGTCTGTGTAATATGTTCAGCTCTCCCAATCATATAGCCATCATTTAGCTAATTGAAGTCTAGCACTTACTATTCGCCAGTGAGTTCGTGACAACTAGCATTTCATGAGCGTACTGCATTTTTGGAAGCAATTATCCATCACCTCGGGAGATCGGTCCAGTCGTGGCCAACATTGGAAGGAGAGAAATAAACAAAAACAAAAGGGATGACGAAACAGTAATGAGATGATAGGCTTTTGTCCGAATTTGTCCGACACAGATTGTGCAAATTATCATCGGAGACATGGTTGGCGGCATCCGGTTTCGGATTTGCCTGTCACTGTGGTCAGCCACAGGACGCCTGCGCCTACAGAGGGACCATGGGTGGCTTGCGCTGCACCACCCACAGCTCCAACCACACACCCCATATTCAGTGTAAACCCGAAGGAATAAGGCCGGGAGGCATGTGGATGGGAGTCACGTTTCATCAACGGAACCGGCTCACAATCCTTCACAGGCAAACACAAGCACGCTGTATTTGGGGAATCAAGCGCACACAGGGCGGTGGCTGGACTGTAGTCCGCTGCACACTGAGTGCATGGAACCACTCTTTGATCCTAACACGGTCACAAGGACCGTGCACCCCGTCTCATACAGCAACGAGCAACTGTCTCCTGGAGCCAGTATGGACGAGGTAGTGGGTAATAGACAGGTAGGCACCTTGTCAACATGCATATCAAGCGCAGCCACACCGCGGATATCAAGCAACAGCCAGTCACTTGGGAGAAAATAACAAAGAAAATAAATCAAGTAATGGATGAGGAAACGATGACATAAATCTTAAATTAATGGGCATATGCAATAAGTTGTTTACAAAAGAATCCGAGATAAGTTCACGAAGTCAGAAAGTAGATTTTGCGGAAGTCACAAACACGAAAATGTTATCGAAATTAACTACACATCGGAGACATAAACCCTCAGAAATGCACATGTTTTATAAAAGGAATTTTCAAAGGAAATAATTGTGATGGCTCCAACAGTTATGGGAAATCAAATTTGGGAGATTGTTGATGTGAAATGGATTTGTATGGCCCTGAGAAATGCCGTAGGTAGACAAAATATTTTCTCCAGGGAGGGAGAGAAAACTGTATGCAGTGTAAAGCACGTTTACTCTCGTTCCAACAGTTTAGCTGCGTTCAGTAAGAGGATTGATTTTGAGAGAGGTAAGCGTTTCGAGTGATCTTCAACATGCATGGTCCAGGTGGGTTTTCAATTAGTGCTCCCAAGTGAATCCAGTCAAAAGCGGAGGTAATATCTATATTGTTTTCTCGAAGCACCGGGAACTGCAACAAGTGCGTAAGGGGTGGGCTCCAGGAAAAAGTAGAAAATGATTAGTATTGCAGAACGAATGTGTAGTAGTTTGCTAGACGTATTTTCGCTTTGATAAGCGTATGCTTCATGTTAAAAAAGATATTTGTTCTTTAGAAACAGCTTTTATCTACTGAGAGACATGGGGTGAGTAGCAAGATCTGAAAACAACAGAAAGATAAGGTACCCAGGTATTGAGGCTATATCCATCTCGCACCAATTTCGTATGGGGATTCATTTGTAATGGTAGGGATCAGCATACCAATCGCTGTTTCTAAGTTTAGGAATGAATGTATAGCGTGTCGGAACTTTATCCGTGACTGGATTTCACATATCTCAGATGGAAGCCTGTTCCATAGTATGGAGTATCGGCTACGAAAAAAGTTGTTGGACAGTTTTGTTCGTGATCTCTTCACTTTTACTTTGTTGTTATTATTTCGAATGCGATACACTGACATTTCTGCTCGTTGTACTGTTGGGTGTGAGGAGTGTATTTTTTGGGTAATTGTATCAGCGAAAAGGTTAATTTTCATTCTTTACAACCACAGTAGATCAAGTTTTAAGGCAACGCAACAATCCACATAACAAAGGGTGGTGGAAGAGCTTAGTAGACTCTTAGTAAATGATCGTTGTACACGTTCCAATGCCATGCAATTACTCACCTTAGAATTACAGTAGATGATGGAGCCAAAATCAAGCAGTGGACGTGTTTTTATTTTATACTTATTGATTAATTCTTTCAAGTTGAAGGTTTTGAACAGAAGCCCAATGCTGCGACGGGCTTGAGCTGCAGTATGTGCTGCGTGTTCGCCAAAGTTAAGGATGTTTGAGTAGTGTAACCCTAGGTCAAGTGTAGTGTGACAGTGAGACAACGGTTTACTATCAATAGTAAGCGAATCTGGTATGAAGTCACATCTGTAGGATACTGCGTGGCATTTATCAGCAGAGAGTGTCATCATCCATTTGGAGATCCATGAGTCGAGCGCTCTTAAGTCATGTCGGATTTCGCTTAGCATTACAATGAACAATGATTTATCGCGGGATAAAAGCAAGTGTTTGATACGTCCCGTAGGATGGTTGAAATGAATACGATGAAATCAAAATATATGTGGGTCGTCTACCAAACGTCTGCCGAGATGAACGACAAATAACATAAAATTAGAAAATATCGAGCGTAAACGTTCAGAAATACACCGGGATGCAGTGGGCGTTGATATAGAGCGTGAGAAAAGTAAAATATGGTCACCTACTTGGCTCCATTTGGTACATAAATCCTGTAGAAAACTACGCTTGGTATAATCCACAATAGTGCAGTTTGGGTAACAAAATGCTGGGAGCAAAGAGCAACATCTAATCGTTTTTTTGAAAACGTCTAGCCTAGGGGAGGATACAACTGAGTCTGGGAGTGCGTTCCAGGGTTGAAAAACTCGAAAAGAAAAGTAATTCTGTCGACACACTAGACTGCTATATTGTTCCTTCAATTTTAAGCAGTTACCCCTGAGCGACGTGTTGTGGGTTAGCTTCAGCAAGTGGTGGCGTACGTGGTTGGGGTCACACAATATCTGATACGCTAATATGAGGTCGCCGCGCAGCATTCGATAGCATCTGCTGAAAATTCCCAGCAACTTCAGCCTTCGGTGGTAAGAATGATAGCGCAAGCCCTCTACGTTCTTTATTACTGTACGTTGTGGTGCCTCTAGGTCGCGTTTCAACCAAGGTTGGCAAGCTTGGATAGCCTATGCATTCTTGGGAAGATTGATGAGTCGAATCTCCTGAATGACCTTCGCAGCATGCCGACGTGCTGGTTGCCTCTTTCCGCAGCTACCTCAGTCTGTTTTGAACAGTTGAGGTTGCTCTGTACGAGCACACTAAGATCACATTCCTGGGAGCTGGTATGCAATCCGTTTGTCCCAAGTAAATAGGTGTACTCATGTCTAGGGCGTAATTGTACAACGCGACATTTGTCTACGTTGAATGGTAGGGTGTTTTGAACTGACCAGTTCGACACCGTGTTAAGATCGCACTGGAGCCGTACGTGGTCGTCTGGTCCTCTGATCCTTCGCCATATCTTTATACCATCGGCGAAAAATAGGAAACTGGAAGCTGTTGATATCGCCAAATCATTAATAAACACCAAGAATATACGAGTCCAAGCACCGAATCTTGTGGTACACCACACACTACGTTGATTGCATCGGACAACGATTCTCGGACTCTCACCTCTAGCTGTCGTTCGTTTAGAAAATTGCTGATCCAACTCAGGATTGGGTCATCATTGCCGTAGTTCCGAAGCTTCTGAAGAAGAATTCGATGGTCTAAGCGATCAAACGCTTTTAAGAACTCCAAGTAGATGACATTGATTCATGCTCCACCATCAACAGCTTCAGTCCAGCTATTATGTGCAATTAATAGGTTAGTATTACATGAACGCTTTTGACGGAAGCCATGTTGCTCTGGGGCTATAAACTTGTGGCTTTCCAGATACTAGGTCAACGCATCTGCGATGATTGATTCCATAAATTTGGATAGTACAGAACGTAGCGTTATTGGACAGTAGCTTTTAGGCTCAATGTGGCTACCTCCTTTATGGATGGGAGTGATGAACCATCGCTTCCATTTTGGTGGACATCGCTGATAGAAAACAGCCAGTGGTTCTGCTAGATCACTAGCTACCGCCTACAGAGCCTTTGGTCGGATGTTGTCGACTCCAGGTGAACTGTGTATACGCAAGGAAAACAACCTGTTCAGCACAGTTTCCTCAGTGAAGGTGATATTGTCTAAACCGTGGAGTCTAAACCGGTGGAGTAATAGAAATGAGGAGAATAGTTGGGCTTGTTGCCTGCCGGAAAGTTTGGGAATACTGAAGCCGTAGGAGATCGGCTGCTTCCATTGCTGATCCAGTGTATCCATCAGCCGTGACTAGTGCTGGAATCCCCCGCTTCACCTTTCGAAGGCCGTTAACGTGCCTGTAAAGAAGTGTGCGGTTCGTGCAGGATGGCTTCATTAACTCCTGCTGATCTGGATTAAAAGTATAAACAATTTTTATGTCCTCGGTAAATAGGAAAGATTTGCCGGAGGAAAAGATGTCAAAATTATCGTTTACATATAGTAGGAATAAAAAGCCTAATGGTACAGACTAGAGACCTATTTCCAACATCTTCTAGTGAGGTTGGGAAGCTAAAATCTGATCTAGTGAATAGTTGTCATGAATATGTTAAGGCTAAACCATCTAGCAAAGGTATTATGTTAAGGGAGCAAGTTCAATCAATTAAAGAGTTACTGTAAAACGAATTAATTATCTCTAGGCCAGACAAGGGATCCGGCATAGTGGTAATAACAAGGGAGGATTATATCTGTAAAATGCAGCACGTCCTGAATGACGAAAGTAAGTTCCAGGAGCTTATGACAGGAAAGCACAATACAGGGAATTTAGAGCAACAGTTGACCGGCTGCCTCAGTTGAATGATGCAAGCCAAAGTTATCACAAAGAGCGAATTCGAAAACTTGAAGTCTACAGGTGGACGCCTACCGAGATTGTATGGCCTTCCTAAAGTTCACAAGGAAGGCGCCCCGATGCGTCCAAACTAGGACGTGGTGGGTTCTGCCCAGCATTTGTTTGCCCAATGGATGTTGAACAAATCTCGACCGTTACGAGATATAGTTTGCACTTACTGCGTGAGAGACACCTTCGAATTCATTGGGAAGATATCTGGACTCAACTGTACTAACAAATGATGATAAGTTTGGGTGCCCAGTCGATGTTTACAAACATTGCACTGCTCGAAACGGTGGAATACGTGTGCGTGTTGACCCGGCATCTACCAATATACGCTAGTTTTCCGGAGGATTTGCTAAAGTACATAACACTTCGCTGCACGTTAAATGTTCAATGCACGCTCAGTGGTGTGATGTACCGTCAGATTGATGGGGTGGCCATGGAATCTTCATTGGGGCCTCTGTTAGCTGATATCTTTATGGCAAAATTAGAACATGGTGCACACAGGACACACATCTGTGGAGCTGAAATCTACATACGGTATGTCGATGACACCGTGTTTTGCGTGTCCAAAAAGCATGCATAACTGTTGCTGAGAGCACTTAATGACGCACATGAGAATCTAGGCTTCACCTGTGAGCAGGAAAATGGAAAGCGTTTACCTTTCTTGGATGTAGAAGTTATCCACAACTCGAACGACTCATGTAGAAGAAAGGTACACAGAAAGCATATGCGGACTGGACAGTGCACTAACTTTCACAGCGCAGTGGTTTTACAGCACAAGAGGAGTTTAATCCGATCTCTTGCCTTTAGGGTGCGCGGCATTTGCACTCCGGATACCGTCATCGAAGAGTTACAGAAAATCAGCGACGCCCTTCTGGAAAATGATTGTCCCGACAATTTTATCCTGAAGTATCTAAAAGAAGGAAAGCGAAAGCCACCTAGGCGTATTGCTCCCAAAAATAGCTATTCATACATCTGCCATTTAAGGGCGATACTGCAGCTGATATCTTGACGTCTGAAAGATACTGTTGAGAAAACTTATTTCGCATCCCGCTTGAGAATTGTGTACCACAACAAGCCATTGCTTGCAAAACGCTTGAAAGCTAGTCTGCCCTCGTTGACTCGTTAAAATGCTCGTTTATCAGTACTCGTGCTTCTCTGGTGCGCAGTACGTGGATCACACAGCGAGACACGCATCTCAGAGGATTCGTGATCACATCCCGGCGTGGTTTTACAAAGGCGAAATGAGGTCCTCAAATAGCTCAAACATGTCGCACCTCCTCGAATGTAGCCACACTGCATCTGAGAATGACTTTAACGTCATCTGCTCACTACGTGAACGCTTCTCGCAAGAATTCCGAAAGCAGAGCTTGTCTATTGCCGAGACTATTCACATCCATCTGAAGCCGGAATTACGTGTACATAAACGGTTCATACGGCCGATACTAGTACCGCGGCCGACTGACGTGGTTACTTAGTCCCTCTTCGTGACATTACCGATTTACTTTAGGATGCTGAAGCTTGTGTATTAATTTTCCTTTGGTGCACTTTGCTTGCCATCTGTAGCCGCCTTTAGTCGTCGATCTTGACCGTTCAAACACTAGAAATCAATTCCAGCAGGATTTGACGCTTACTTCACATAATCAGCGTTACGTAAACATTTGGGTCTGACGTGAGTTTACCGAAAAGAATGCTTAATCCTTAGCTGATTTCTAGTCTTGATTCATGTGAATAAAGAGGGTCCCAAAACACTACCTTGTAGCACGCCACTGGTGAAAGATTTTGGCGTACTTGTTTGGTCGAGGCAGATTATTGTGCAAGTTTAATCGTGGCTTCTACTTTCTACGAAAATTACACTACTCACAAAAACCACCAGTACTTGTTTCGTGTTGAATCGGAACAATCCGGTTTCTATTTCTGAGGTAAGAATCAAACGATGAAAGCAGTGGGTTGCCTATGTCATGTGTAGTTAGTTTGGATAAGAGATAGTTATGAGGGACATGATCAAATGCCCTGTGTATATTGAGATAGACGACCATTTCTGATGAATCGCCATTCACGGCACTAGTCAGGAGATTAAGAAAGTCGATCCGACATGTGATGCAGGATCGCGCAGTTAGGAAACCGTGCTGTGAGATATTGCCAAGATTTCGCGTCACCATGCATTTAACAGTTTTGGGCTTTAAGTGAGTATAGAAGTATGGTTTATTTGGCGATAGCTGCTCTTTTCACGCGCAGAGCCTGACTTATAGCGAGGAATGACTACAGCCTTCTTCCACTATGATGGCACAATACCAGCTTTTACAGAAAGAGAAAAAAGATTCAGAAGTAGTGCAGGGATGCCGGATCCACCGCCTTTTATCATTGTTGTTGGTAAACGGTCAGGCCCAGCCTACGATGATAATTTAGTAGAGGAAATAAGTCGATTTAAATCACGGAGTTCAAAAGAAACGGTGTAGAGCTTGTCATCAATAAGCAGAAGGAGGATTTGCGAGGTAACCTCAGCAGTGACGTTAAAGCCAGAACAAAAGTAATTAGTAAAACCGCTGCTTGTTATAGTTGGATTGTTAGTTATTTGGCTACCATAAATCAAGATGGTTGGGGTTTCCATACACTTGTATCTACTTTTATTCGGCTTGGTGAGTTCAAGGGTTTTATTATGCCTATTGAGCGCGTGTCTTTCAGCATTCATACTCTTGATAAGCCGAAGCGTTTTAAGTTCAGTGATGACCATTTGCTGTTGCAATACTAGGAAGAAGTCATTCGTTTTCAACTAGTAACTTCAAGGCAATGTGTGCTTGCGTGCAAAATATTCGGGGGATGGCGATTGCTTTTGATCAAAATGTTTAATCCAAAAGGAACAAAGCGATAAATCATTGGGTCCTTGAGGGTGGCAACTTATGTACAAGTGAAAAGCACAGCAGAAATTGTAGACCACGGTAGAAGTAAAGGACGTACAAAGTGTTTTTTACGTACCATTCTGGCTTGAGGTTGCGGGTGTAGCTAGCTTCCGTAATAGACAGAAGATGCTTCCGGAATCCGCGGGAGAAACGTTCGTGGATAATGTAGAGGACTCAAACCGTCTTTCGTCCCTGCGTGACCGCACTCTAGAAGTTCGGACAAGATGGAGCTGTTACTAGACCTGATAGAGTCACCGGAGGCAGTTTGTCTTTCAAAGGTTCCGCGAATAAAGGCTTGTTGTAAATTACTATGCGTAGACGAGTCGCGAAACAAGTCTTTTCAAGAAAAAAACTAAATGTGCGTTTTCCTTTCAAAGGCAACGGTGCGGTTGATGCCCTGTCCAAACGCCTGAAAGATGCTGTTGAAAAGACTTATTTCGTGGCTCGCTTACGCATTGTACTTTACAATAAGCCTTTATTCGCAAAAGCTTTAAAAGACACTGCCTCCGGTGACTCGATCAATGCTTGTTTACCTTTACTCGTGCTCCTGTGGTGCAAGATACTTGGGTCGTAATTACGAGGCGCCCATCACATAGGAATCGGAAACACATTTGGAGGTGGTTTTAAAAAGGCGAAGCGAGTCTACTAACAGCATCATCTTGTTTCAACTTCTAGAGTGAGGTCACGCAGGGACGGAAAACTATTTGAGTCCTCTACATTATCCACGAACGTTTCTCCCGCGGATTCCGGAAGCATCTTCTGTCTATTATGGAAGCTATCTACATCCGCCACCTCAAGCCAGAATGGTACGTAAAAAACACTTTGTACGTCCTTTACTTCTACCGTGGTCTACAACTTCTGCTGTGCTTTTCACTTGTATATAACTTGGCGCCCTCAAGGACCCCGTGATTTATTGCGTTGTTCCTTTTGGGATTAAACATTCTGATCAATACGCAACCCAATCCGGCACATTTAGCACTTTGTCGTCATCATGTAGTGTTTGAGTCGGATGAGAATTACCGAAAAGAATTCTTTATTCAGATTCTGCCTCCCTTGACTGATTTTGTTTTACTTGCAAGACGCTGATACGTCATTGGTATTAGAGGGTCTAGACAAATCTCTATATTCTTGTATAATTCATCGACAGCCACATATGGATTGTTCATTAGGAAAACGTTTTCCTATTGCAAAGATCTCAGAAGGGCGGAAACGATTCCAGATGTAGGGAATTGTATGGTCTCAAAAGAGACTGCAGGTTGAGTCCCGGTGGGACCAGAAAACGGTTTTTCGAATGAGAGTAGGACCATCTTGTGATCGCTACCAGAGAACTTGTCTAGAACAACAGCAGACATTGGATAGGTTTAGTGTAAGGAGTAAATCGAGGACGTGGTTTCCCCTGGTGGGTGAGTGAACATGTGCCCGTCCATAAATATGTATAGACGAAAGCAGTGTCGCAAATTTAGCAGGTGCAGCGCACGATCTCCAGTCAATATCATGCATACCGAAGTTTCCTCTCACTAGTTTGCATTTAACGGGTAGTGCGGCTATGTAACGAAGCAAGTGTTCTAGGATTTGTAAGTCTTCTATACTGGGATTCGGAGGGGAGTAAATGTAACCAAAAATCATCGAAGTTCCACCTAGAGCAACATGTACAATTATGCTACCAATATAGCTAGCTTGAAGGGAAGCGCATAACGTCGATGTTTGAACGTTATCATAGACATATATGTTGCAACCACCTCCAGGTACCGAGGTTTGATTATGGTCAATTTGGAAGCAGGACTGTGGTGTTTCGCTTGTAAACCATGGCTGAGTCACTAAGATAAAGTCAGGTTTAAAGAGAGACACCCAGGAGCGAAGAGTGGGTATCTTATTTCGAAGTAAGTGGGCTTTGAAAAGAAGCCGTTTAGTGGAAAGTGTCTGGATAGGTAGACAGGCTAACTGGTTGAATAAGTTGGGGTAGATATCTGGCGATGTAGCATTAAAATTTGAGGACGAAGAGTTGGGGTAATTTTGAGCAGAAATGGAATTTGTTGATAGTGTTGGACTAATTTCCAAATTTACGTTTGGATCATTCTGAGAAAGTTCAGCATAGTCTGTAGGCTTGATGGGGTGGATGACGCTATGTATCCTCCTCAGGTCTCCAAAAAAAGACAGTTCATTTAGTCTATCAGGGCGATAAGTAGAGCCAGTGGTCATACATGTTTTACGCAGAATGGAGACCTCAGACCTTTTCGGATGAACGGAAACATAGGGTTGAGCAAGTAACCTACTGAAGTAAACGTTTGATAAGTGAGGGCCTTTCCGAATGGCGTTTAGCTAGATAATAAGCCTTTCCATCTTGCGCTGGTCAACAGAACTAAATTTGACTGGTGCTGGGTAGGCCTGTATCCTTTTAGGCATCCTAAGGACTTTTAGCATTTGCGATTTCACATGAGGTACTTTACCGAAAGTTATAATGATGTTATGGGTATCATTTGAGTAAGGAATATTGAACAGGATCTGAACAAGGTCATCGACACACGCGTGACGTGCGTGCACCTGGTCCATTTGGAATGATCGTGGAATGAATGAATGAATGAACGTGGAATGATCTTCTACGATTAAAGTCCGTGCCATCACTAGCCGTTTTCGTTGGCATTCGTGATTAATCTCAAGCGGAAAACTCAATCACATTGAGTTGATTGCCTTTCTGTGTAACACCATTCGATACAGAGTTCTCGAGGCAGTCCGAAAAACCTAAGCTTATTTGGATCCTGCGTTTCTCAGAGCAGCTGTGTAAGAATTTGTAATCCATCCATCCGTGTTCAGTGCTGTGTTCAGGTTTAGTTAGCAGATTCCAGTCACTCGCCATTCCTTGTGACCTTGTCAGCCAGGGCGCCTGCAAAACCCATCACACGGACCGCGCGACCACGCCGACTGCTCGTTGATCTTGCAATCACCACGCTCTCCCGGTAGATGTGCGCCGCTCTCAAAGCTGGAAAAGTACAAAACGTCAAACAACCCACTGGGTCAGGTAACGACGCCACGCTGAATGGCAGAATTGCGAAACCGAAAAGGATACAACCGAAAGGCATTTGCGGGTTAGGAGAATGTCCTCGATTTCTTAAAATTAGTCCAGCTTGCTCGCACTGTTTGTAATGGTATCACCCGAAATGTGCACATGTGTCCCAACAACAGTTATGAGAGCGAAATAGCTCCCAAGTTGCCTTTTGGTTCCGTACTGCCTGCTCCACCATCCCACTCGTTAAGTGCTTGCTTATCCTAGTTCAGAATTGCGACCGGTTAACCGCAGCAACCAAACAGAGAATAAACGATAAGCTTACTTCAATGGAAGCGATAATGCATCAGGGAAGCGAAGCGGCTTCTAAACAACTGAATGCTGCACAGTCCGTTTCCCCCGAACCCGCAATCAGCCACGTCCCCATCTCCGTTGTTTTCTACAAGTTTGGTAGAACGCCGGGCGAAAACTGACAGTACTTACATGGGTCAAACAGTACTCATGGCAACGAAAAGCGGGTGCCCCTCGAAACGTCTGGTTAATCAACTTTCACTCGACCAGACATCTAGTGTTAACAAGGATGAAGCATCCGAACGCCAACCCTCGGTATCTGTAGCTCAAATGTTGCTTGTCGAGACAAATCCCCCCGGAACATCAGTTAATTGTGCAGAGATTGCTGCAAAGGTCAGCCGGGAGGCCGCGGTTGCGTCCACCACTATTGTAAACACCGTTAACACTAATAGAGGACCAAACAGTAAACAATCAATACTAGTCAGCAGTTCAGAACAAAGGATTACCCTACCTTGTAGGTCAACGAAAAAGGATCCCACAAAAGTGCCTGGACTGTTGTATGCTCAAATGTCCCTGAATCAACCGCCATCACATTGCGGGACGACCAAGACTACTGGAACTCACTGTGCTTGCTGATGAGTGTCAAAGCCAAGCCCATAAACTTAGTACGAATTACCCGTCATCCGAGCTCGCCGCACTATGGAGAACGAAAACTTATTCGAGTAACACTAGAATCCTCCACCGACGTATAAAACGTTTTGCTCTCCGCAAGCGCACTAAAACACGGCTGCTATGGGATACGCATCTATCCTGATGTCCCCTGGAGCGCGCGACTAGCAAAGAATTACCGAAGTGGGACACAGCAGGTAAGACCGTCTAAACACAATCTTCATACATGACATGCCAGAACATCCTTCTAACGATGTTCAAGAGACCGGCAAGCACGATTTAGAACAGTGGCGGTTCATTCATGAAAGCTTTGCTTTGAATAATATTGTGGCGCCATCGCTCACCAGGATACCTCTCTCACCAAATTATAGAGGATGTGACCCTAAAATCCTAAAACTTGTGGTTCAGTTAGAGCAACAAGCAACGGGTGTTTTGGATTGATGGTGGAGAAATCGGAAACGTCATCCTTCTGAACTTTGGTTAAAGGCCGTAGAAGCTTTGTACAGCTCAAATATTAAAACACCTGATGTAGCAAGCGTACCAACGAATGTACAGAAGCGTAACTTGACTGCTGCTTTAATTGACTTTGACATAGGTCTAAACGAAGATTAGGACACACATTGGTAGAATCAAGTTTCAGACGAGATATCATTATCCCATCAAAACAAAGAGTAACTGCTGACCTCCCATCGGTCGGCATTCTGCCACCCTTGACCCCTTTAGCTCTCTGTGGGCTCCTAGAGGCCAGCCTGCGTGTATACCAATGCTCAGTGTCCTTTTAATAAACTAGCCGAACTGGAAGATCGCCAAGCTTCCGGGTCATATGATGTACCACCGAGACATGGTTGCACACGGGAATGACGGACGCTGAAGTTTCGCTTCCGGGAATGTCACTGATCCGGAAACATAGGCTCATAAAAGGTGTAGGGGCAATTCTGTTTTACCGAAGAGCCTTACAATGTGAAGGCGTGACGGATTCAGACTCGCAGTTCCCCGACTCTATTTGGTGTCGTTTGCAGTTAAAAGGTAGGGACACTTGCCTTATTGTCTTAGTATATCGCCCCCTAACTCCATATCTGAAACCAACTGCCACCTAGCGCCTGCTCTAAGATGTAGTTTACAGCGAAAGTACACTCATGATCTTATCATGGGTGATTTCAACGCCCATTGTGTAGAAACTCCTGCCACGATCGGAGAACAATTCAAAGCCGATCTACAAAAGCTCGTAACCACTGTTCCTCTTTACAATTACACCATTTTGCCCACTCGTGTCTGTCAACCTTGGAATACTGTCCCAGAATCGGTCGTCTCTGCACCGATACTAACCGTATTTAAAAGACGGTTGGATGACACACTCATCCACTTACTCTTTGTCACAGCACTGCATCTCCATTCTACATCTGGAGTTTCCCATGGAATTATTGAATGTTAACTGCGAGTGCTGTGAATCTAAGCGGATTGCCCTACTACGACGAAGCAAACAAGTCCTTAGTTACATACTTGAAGTATTAACTCTTTTAGTACCACTATATCATTACTGTTCTTTCGATATCCCTACCAACTATTCAACGGGACTTGTAAAGCAACGCTTCTTAACCATATAAATTCATTTTTCATTCATTGAGAGCTAATGGTTTCTTAGGCCGTATCGGTTAATTGGTAATTGTATGGAGCGATAGTGTTTGAGCTGGCCAAACCGATGGAACTGTAAGTGCGATTGTAAGTTTGTGTGAAATACTGTGGTCCTGAGTATCAGCCGACTAGGGTTTTTTGGAGGGGTATAGTACACGTTCAGAGAGGATAGAGGGCTGGATATTTGACTTAGGCCCCCAGCTAGTGGATCCTTTGCTAGCGGCGTATCAAATGTAGTTGGTCTTTTGTCATCACGCAACGCAGTCAGGTAGCAGGGCACTGTGATGATCATGTCCAAATCGACAATTTGAGTGCTAATGCTTTGTAGCTGCCTTACGAAACTGTCCCTTGGATGCGACTTCACAGGTTCGTAGCGACGGTGGCGCTTAGTTTTCAAAATCGAAGACTTTAGAATGTTCGCTGCACGCAGCGTGATCGGTGGAGAGTCGGGAGGGTTTACTGTCTTGATGGGCTGGTTATGGGTGACGACGTGGACAGGTATAATGAATTATGAACAATGAACAATGATTTATGCCGGGTAGAAAAGCAGTTGCTTGACAGATCCCGCAGTATGGTGGGGGTAAAACTACCATTATCGAAAGATTGGTGAGTTGTCTGTTTAAGCGCGTATCCAGCAGATACGCTGCTGAATAATAGTAGTGTAGGTGGGAAGTACATACGAACGACGAGGCCAAATGGGGACAGCTATAGCTGTAGTACTCAGTGAGAAAAACAAAAATGCGAATACTCACTTCTGTACCGCCTCTTCAGGTTTATGTACCATGTCAACGCGGTTTGGGGGAAAAATTAATATATTCCAAAGTAGCACAGTTTAGGCAACGAAGTGGTGGTGACCAAGAGCAAGGTAATCTTAAGGTAGGGGTCCCAATTTGGCAGTTGGAAACAAGACTAGCAACTGTTGTAGTTGCGACCACACTTGAGGGTAGTGACTCCATGCAGGAGTAATTTTTGTGATGATGTACTGTCAGCGCCTACTCTCAGGATCTTAAAGGTCATGTTGGCAACTATTTGATCACGTCTATTTATAAATTCACTGACAGTTAAGACACTATGAAATTTGAGCAGGATTGAATGCGAACGGAGCTGGACTTTCTTTTTGAGTCTCATACAACTGCACTCCGTGCCAACTATGTTACCAGAATATCCCGCAACGCTGCAAGCGGAATATTATTCGGGACGTCAAAAACAACTGCATTATCAGAACGATGTGTCCTGCGGTTTACTTCTGCAGCCATGGAATCCATAATTGATCTTGTGGGTAACATATGCTGTACTTTGGAACTCATTGTCTTTTGCATTATGGCAGTTATAGGCTCTAGTGCACGTAGAACAGACAGGGAGCTATCGATCGACAACCTTTTGACTTACGTTGGATAACTTCGTCTTACATGTTTTGTAAGTTAATAGACTGAACTGGCAGAGCAGCTGTACACAGCTTTGCTTCATCTGAATTATCAGATCTCGCAGTTTTACTAGTTATCGGAACTTTGCGAGTCTTAACCGTCGATTTAGGCTTTAGTAAGTTACGTTTAATATCAGGTGAAGTAACAAAACATGAGGTTTTAGTTTCCATTTTGCTCAGGGATTGGTTATAGGCAAGGAATTTTGCAAGTTATTCTGTGCATTCCTGTTCCTTCCTTTTACTAAGGCTAGAGCTTCTCGTTTTGGTGATGATAACGGGCATTTTCGGATTTAGCCCTAGGGCTCAGGGCTTGTAAAATTTAGTTAATGCAAACGGGCAGTGGACAGTGGACTAAAATGGTCATCGTGTCAGATGCAAAGATCGATACAAATCAACTAGGCGTTTGTCCTCTTTATGATGGCCGGTTATCTCAAAGTGCACCTGAGGGTCCTTTGTTAGTCAGTCCTATGCAAACCTTAGCTCTGAGGTCAGCTCTGCGCCGTGCTGCGACGCGTCGATCCATTTCTTCCTGTACGCGCTTACGTTCAGTTCAACCAGCCAAAGAGTGGGACGACTGGCGGGCTTGACCATGCCGCTCGGAAGTTAGACTTGGGAGATAGGCCAGGGTTTCGCTGTTGCTAGCAAAAGCAGGGAGAAAAAATGTAAGTGCTGGTGGCCGGTTTCTAGAGCCACCGATTTGGTTGCAATCGCTTTTGATAGATACTTTCCAACGATTCTACGAACCTTGCTGGAAGTAGTAAAGGCGTTGACTGTCCACTTCAGTTTACGCCGAAATGCTGCAGAGAGTGGCAATCAGCGGTAGACAACGATCCGTTAGGAATACAGACCAGGAAGTTTGCGTACTGTGTAGGTCTGGCCAAGCTTGTTCGAATGAATGTACTCGGGTGAATACGCGACAATATACAGATACAAGAACGATGTAGATGAAGTAGCAACAAAATCTCACCGCGGATTTTTGCCTTACCGTGCTGGATTCTATTTTTGCATTGGAAATACTGCGTTATACGTGCTTTATCTGTGTGAATTTTGCACCAATACTTTGCTTTTGGTGCTTGTTTATCTGTGCGAATTTAGTGGATATTCTCCGGCTACTGTCGGAGATCTCACTGACCGGCCCAAGTGCCGTCTGTGTCCGCCATCTTGGATTAATTCTACAGCAATCGAACAGGTGTCCGCCAGACCACCAGTTTGACCGACGGCGTTTGGATTCAGCGTATTGGTACAGACGTTGTAACGAACGGCTTCCGCAGGCCTGACCGTCACAATGGTACGTACTGCTTGCCCACGGAAAGCTAAGTCCAAAGCTTCCGAAATAAATGTTAATTGTGGCGTAGACAGCTGTATAAAAATTGTGCGATTTGGAATAGAATGCAGAAACGGCCGAAAATACTGCCATTCTCGATGTGCTCGCTTTAGTCTCAGCCAAAGATAAAAAAGCATAATAGCACGACCGTTTCTCTCTGGTTCTGCACTGAGTGTACATCTCTTCCACTCGTCAGATGTATAACTGTGTTGGCGCAAAAGTACGATAGGCTGACAAATATTGTAGAGCAGGCAGCAGCCGTTAAAGCTGTCCCACATGAACCAGACAAATCAGTGCCTCGGTCGATGCTCAACATCAGGCTCCAATTCCTAACAGTGTAAGTAACGATCCAGAGTTAGCCACCCCGACACTAGCGGCTGCTCATAAAAATGCGTTCGCCTCTCCTTCTTCAACAGAATCCCCGTCACACTAAACACTGTTAGAGGGCTGACAACCTAGGCGTCCGTTGTTGCTACCCATATGACGGAAGCACCTCCCTTTGCAACCCCGCCCGCTGCCAAACCAGTTACTACTGGCACTACCACCACGGGACTCAAGATCCCTTCATTTATCCAACAAAAGAAAGCAGCCACTGGTCCCTACAAAAAGGAGAACATGAAACACTGCCATAATTCTCTAACTGTTGCATGCTCTAATGTGACTGAATCAGGGCGAACTCCATGAAAGGTAAGATACTAGACGACAAAAAACAGTGACGCTCCCCGTGTCAACTAATACGGGGTTCAATCTAAACCAGTCAATGTGATGCGTCTCGTTCGTCATCCAAAATCCGTACACTACGGTGAACCGCGGTTACTCCAGGTAACACTTCAGTCAGGTAATGATGCAGAGGCAGTTCTCTTGTCAGCCACTCGCCTCCGTACCACTACATGTGCTGTTCGACTATTTCCAGATGTTCCTTGGAGCGAACGCCAGAAACGCAAAACAAAATCTGGATGACATCCGTAAACAACAGGACGCAAAATATATCTTTGTTCACGGTGTCCCCGAGCTCCAAATATTAAGCGAGCTAGAAGCCAAAGCGCATGAGTGGGATGAATGACGTTCTATTCGTGAAGTACTCTCACTCGAAAACGTTATCGCTAATTCAACCTCGAGGCTACCGCTATCACCTAACTACAAAGGGTGTGGTCCCCGAGTAACGAAAGCATCATTGCCCACCGAACTAATGGCAGAACATGTGATCAAAATGTGGAAAAAAAAGTGTAAGATGCTGCCATTCGAAATATGTATAAAGGCAATAGGCACCGAGCCACAGATAGACAATGTAACACTGAGCAAGCAACTTACCAAAACAATTCTGTCACCTTGTAGCTCAGAACAGAAACAATGCCAAAACACACCGACAGCTGAAGGAGGACAGGATGGTCACCACCTTGCTGGCGCTGACAGCTCTATACAACAACCTGAACTGGCCCTAGGGCCTGCGTCGTCGGTCCTACAAAAAACTACCGGCAGCCGACCCCGCACTGGTCGGCATAGACCCACACCGGAAACCGGCATTCACAAACACGCTTCTGACCACCGATGCCCTCACCTGCTTGTATACCAATGAACAAAGTCTTTTCAGCAAGCTAACCGAGTTTCGTATTCGTCAGGTCTCCACGACTTGGGACCTAGTTATGGTCACGGAAACATGGCTGAACACAAACATCCCGAATGCTGAGATTGCACTACCCGGCATGACTTTCATACGAAAAGATCGACCTAGCAGAGGAGGGGGAATGCTCCTGTATTATCGATCCGACCTGCACGTTGATATCATTGAGGACTCAGAAAAGAAAGTCGTCTATTCTCTTTGGTGTCGTATGCACCTGAGATGTGGTGATGTGTGTTTACTAGCAATAGTTCACCGCACTCCAATCTCCACCTTGGAAATAGATTACTACCTAGCTTTTGCGATTAAACGAGTCCTGGCACGACCATACAGTCACGTCCACCTGGTGGGGAGCTTCAACCTTCACGCAATCGAAGTTCCAACATCGCACAGCGAACAATTCAAGGCGGATTTGCAAGTGGTGATCGCCGATGTACCTCTATACAACCAAATAACCTCTCCCACTCGATTCAGAACTGGTGACACACCTCTGTTTTGGACCTTGTGATCTCTAACGAGGAACTAATGGTCGACACTTTGACCATAGATGCACTACTTGACCGTAGCGATCACGCGATGTTGCTCTTTCGTTACATCTGTTACTCGGAGTATATCAGTGCGAACAAGGTAAAAAAAACTATGCCGTTACACATTACGATATCTTGTCTAAACTCGTACAAGCAACCGACTGATCCTTCCTGGCCGAGAAGCCGCTCGATGTCGCCTGGATGCTGTTCGTCACACAATGCACTGGGCTAGTGGCAAAGGCACCAAAATGAAACGTCCTTCGTCCGAAGCAAGTGAATTCGTTCCTACGGAGCCATACTAGAAAATGCGTAGCCTTAAGGGATTCAGCCTGGCGCGCTTACAAACTCTGTTCAAGTAACCTGACCTAGGGTGCTTACACAACTCAACGAAACCAGTGTGTCAAGTTGATCCGCGAAGACAAACTCCAGCACCAACAGAACTTAGCGGCGAAATTCAGTACAAATCTCAAGTTGTTGTATAAAAACGTCAACAAGCTCCGCAGAGTGCAGCACGGGATCTCGCTTTTACGTGCAACAGATGGTCTTGCGCAAACCGAACAAGATGCAGCCAACGTGTTTCGCCGACACTTTATCCACACTTCCCGGAGTGAATCATCATTTCATGCGCTTTTCACACAGCTTCCATCGACACCAGGGTTAAACCACGTATCGTTCACGGCAGCCAACGTGATGAAAAGTCTAACGTCATTGCGCGTGCACAGCTCACCTGGCGTGAACGACATCAAACCGAAGGCACTGAAGCTAGCGGTAAAGAACCTCGCCGAACCATTATGTCGGTTCTCTCAACCTCGTCTCCACGAAATGCATGTCCCCACAATGTGGAAACATGGACTAGTCACTCCTATCTACAAAAGTGGTAATTGTTCGGAGCTTTCGAACTACCGTCCAATCGCTCTCCTTCCAGTTTTATCCAAAGTAATGGAACGTATAATTGCAGAGGCCCTCATGGGATATATTGCGAGCAACAACATCCTAGTGTCACAACAACACAGATTCCGCCGAAATCGATCATGCACTACAAAATTTCTGCTAGCCCGAGCTAGCTGGACCGTTAGTCGATGCCAGAGTGGGAGTCAACGTTGTTTACTTCTCGAAAGTGTTCGATCGTTTGGACCACCGCATTCTCCTTCACAGGCTTCGAAGCTATGGAATCGGTGACCCTATACTCGGTTGGATCGGCAACTTCCTTGCTCAACATCAGCTGAATGTGAGAGTCCGCAGCTCCATTTCCGACCCAATTGACGTCCAGTGTGGCATGTCTCAAGGATCGGTACTGGGGCCACGTTTATTCCTAACATTCATTAACGATCTTGCCAGTGTACTGCAGTCGAACTTCTTACTAGTTGTAGATGATGTCAAAATTTGCCATGATATCAGGACACCGGATGATCAGAAGGCTTTGCAGAACGATCTCGACAGGGCTTATGCGTGATCATCCGATAACGGGCTCCATTTCAACGTGACCAAGTGCAAGGTCCTAAGCATACGCCATCAGCTTATCTATGGATATCGACTTGGAGACCAGCAGTTACAACGTGCTTCTTACGAAAACGACCTCAGTGTAATCGTGCAGTACGATCTCGATTTCTCAAGACAGGCTGAAAAGGCATCAGAAAGAGCCAGTCAACATCTTGGAATATTACGGAGGACTTTCGACAATTTTGAGCAATCAATTTTCCGCAAATGCTGAGCGCCTGCGTGAGGCCTCACGTGGAGTATGCGATCCAGGCCTGACGTCCCTGGCGCAAGCGCGACGTCGAAGCACTTGAAGCTCCACAACGTAGACCGACCAAACTGATTGTTTCATCTCTCCTCTCAACGAAGACTGCAGTCCCTGAGAGTGTACAGTGGTGAATATCGACGTCAGCGAGGAGACCTAGTCATGGTTTACTTAATACTGACGAAGCCAACTCACCCATGTTGCAAGCTGTTGCAGCTGAGCGAAGATACCAACCTAGGGGTCATCAGCTCAAACTGGCTACGCAGTACAGTCGGATTGATTGTCGACGAAACGTTTTCCCCCTCCGTGTATCCCGTGCCTGGAATGCCCTACCGACTCACGTTATCCGTGCCCCTACATTAACTCTATACAAAAAGCGCCTTGATGAAACGCTTTTTAAATTGCATCACTTGATATAGTCCGTTCCACTTGGAGGACGAAATATCGCAAACCTAACCATTTACTTAACGTCCCTCTCCGCAATGTGGGAGAGGATACATTAAGAAGTGTAAATGTGATTAGCCTGGATGTATCTAAACTGGATTAACATACCACATCTGTCAATCGGAGAAAAAAGTAGTGAGCGTTTTCTTTTCGTTTTTTAGTTATCAAGCACTTGCTGCACTATAACAACTCTCTATGCTACTTTGCTTGTACACATCCCATTCCCACTTTAGACTATGGTTATGCAGTAGTGCATTTAACTGGATGGACGCTTGAAATGACGAGTTACTTATTCGAGGATCTAACAAATCTTAATTTTTACTCCAACCTCCCTACGAGACTTGTCAAGCACATGCTATTTTACCCGTGATAAATCATTGTTCATTGCTATTCAACTGTTGATGGTGGACTATACAATCTTTCAGTTATTATTATATCATTCGTCACAGGCGGTTTATAATCATCCAGGAAACCGTTTCCTCCATTAATTCGCTCAGCGATTTCCCAAGATTCGTACCCTACCAGGTTCCCGTGGAATGCGTACTGGTGAAGATTCCCGAAAGGAGGAATTGCACGTACAGTGCCTTTTCGGTCGTGTGATGGCTGTCTGAGTGTCTACATGCGACGAATTTCTACCTATACCGTACAACTCCCCCTACTATTTTTCTGAAATACATTAAAAGTCTGCAGCTCTGAAGCTTTACAGATATGTTGACCCAGCCCAAAGCTGTATATGCGGTGTTAGAGGTTACCTTCATGCCTGTGAAGTACTCGTTTCTAAGATGGTTCTGCAGACTCTAGCTTCATGAAACTGCATTAGACATCTTTCAATGGGATCTCTACTTCTGGGATGAACGATCTTCAGGAACACAGTCGACATAACCATTTTCGTATTCATGTGCATTGGATCCTTTACTTAGCTTTTCTTAAACATGTCGGATCACACCAACAATACTGGTACCCGAGAGAAATTTCCGACTTTAGACTTGTGACACATCACATTAGCATGCTTGATGTATGAACGTACTCGTACACACATTAGTCTACCATGTAGCAGAGGCGTGTGGCGCAACTAACTACGTGCCACAAACGGCAGTGAATCCTCCATATGACTAATGGAACGACATGACAAGTTCAGGAATTTGTGGTGAGTAACGTATTTGATACTCCAAAGAATAGCTCTTACGGTCTTGGAAGGATAACATGATCCCGAAGAGGGAAAGCAAGCACATACAGTCAAGTCAACCGCTGGATGTTAGACGTTGCCCATCCAAAGACACTGCACTCCAAGAAGCGTTTCGACCTTATTTGAGATCATCAGGTAGTGCTAGCAGCTTCGTTAGCT
>OX104070.1:50929436-51199300 GCA_944474145.2 Dicrocoelium dendriticum | reverse complement strand
TTGCTTGCGGCAGCCTAACGGCTTCCTTGCTGGGCTGGCACCGCACGTTCGTTCGGGTGTATGCTCCCATCACAGTCCCCAAGTCGATATTCATAGATAAGCTGATGGCGTATACTTACGACTTTACGCTTGGTCACGTTAAACTGCAGCCGGTTATCGGATGACCATGCATAAGCCCTGTCGATATCGTTCTGCAATGTCATCTGATCATGCGATGTCCTGATATCATGCCAAATTTTGCTATTATCTGCAATTAGCAAAAAGTTCGAGTGAAGTACACTAACAAGATTGTTAATGAAGGTTAGGAATAAAGGTGGCCCAAGTACCGATCTTTGGGCCACGCCATACTGGATATCAATTAGGTCGGAAATGGAGCTGCGGATTCTCACATTCAGCTGATGTTGAGCGAGGAAGGTGCCGATCCAACCGAGTATAGGGTCACCGATTCCATAGCTTCGAAGCTTGTGAAGGAGAATGCGGTGGTCCAAACGATCGAACGCTTTCGAGAATTCCAGGTAGACAACGTTGACTCCCACTCTGGCATCGACTAACTCTGTCCAGCTTGCTCGGGCTAGCAGCAAGTTTGTAGTGCATGATCAATTTCGGTGGAATCCGTGTTGTTGCGACACTCGGATGTTGTTGCTCTCAATATATCCCACGAGCGCCTCTGCAATTACACGTTCCATTACTTAGGATAAAACTGGTAGTCCGAAGGCGCCGAACAAATACCACTTTTGTAAATAGGAGTGACTAGTCCATGTTTCTACATTGTGGGAACCTGCATTTCGTCGGGACAACGTTGAAAGAACCAAGCTAATGGTTCGCCAAGGTTCTTGATCGCTGTCTTCAGTGCCTTCAATTTGATGTCGTCCACGCCAGGTGAGCTGTGCACGCGCAATGACATTAGCCTTTTCATCACATTGTCTGCCGTGAACGATACGTGGTTTAACCCTGGTGGTGATGGAAACTATGTCAAAGGCGGATGAAATGATGGTTCACTTCGGAAAATATGGATGAAGCGTTGGCGAAGCACGTTGGCTGCATCTTGTTCGGTTTGCGCAAGACCATCTGGGATCCGGTGCTGCACTCTGCGGAGCTTGTTGACGTGTCTATACAGCAACTTGGGATTTGCACTAAATTTCGCCTCTAAGTTCTGTTGGTGTTGGATATTGTCTTGGCGGATCAACTTGATGCATTGGTTTCGTTGAGTTGTGTAAGCACCTCAGTTCAGATTACTTGGACAGACTTTGTAAGTGCCCCAGGCTGAATCCCTTAAGGCCATGCATTTTCTAGTACGACTCCTCAGGAACGAATTCACCTGCTTCGGACGAAGAATATTGCTGTCTGACGTATATTTCACTAGCACACTGAATTGAGTGGCGAACAACATCCAGGAGATATCAGGCGGCTTCTCAGCCAGGAAGGACCAGTTGGTTTCTTGAACGTAGTTGGACAACATATCGTAATGGGTGACGACATAGGTTTCCACGTTGTTCTCATTTATGTACTCCGACTAGCAGACATAACGGAAATTCATATAGCAAATATTTCTTATGAGGGTTGAAATCTTCATTTCTAACGGTACTTAGAAGAAAACTGATCTCCATGCTCAGAGACAAACATTGCACCTATCGAGAGCTATGGTCTATCAACTGCCAATGGGTTTGATTGAATACAACCTGAGGGCGGACAGCGCACAAACGCGTGTAGAATAAAATGGAGCTCTGGATATCTTCATAGATAGGGCTCCACTCTCTTAATTTTGAAAAGTATCCGACTCAACTAGCGTTTTATAAATTGGTCATGGAGAAACAACTAAGCAAGCGACCTAGATAAGAAGAGGGAAAGTACTGGTTTGCATATAAACAGTAATTTACACCAGAAATGACCCCACGTGGGTACCAGTTACTTATAAAAATTATGCTTCCAACTCTACCGTGGAGGTGTTATGGGGAGAAGAGCATCTAAATGCATGTCCCTGTTACTGCTGCACGCCCCAGCTGGCACATTTCCAATCAAATTTGCAATGCTGTAATAATCTTGTATTGGTCTGAATTGAATCGTTCAGCTGAATTCCCAATTGAGTTCGGAGATACAAAACCTCCGCAGTAGTTCGCTTCGAACACTGGCACGAAGCAAGTTCTATTTTGGGTAACATCCTCAGAAAAAAATGTCCTAATTTATGCGGAACAGAACACTGTCGATCACAAGTTTTGCCAGAAAAGACTCACTTTTTGCAGTAACCGCCCACATTCCCGAACATGTGTCCTCACACCAGGCTCAAATTCGTCGGTCAGCTGACCCACAAGCTTGTCAACTGCCTCGTTTAAACGACCTTGGAGGGCTGTCAGGCGATCGTTTGTGCGCTCCTTCAGACTGTGAGAAGTGGGCGGAAGTAGGTTTCACTTCGATACTCATTAGGATGCTGATGAATGATTTCTCCGAAACAATTTAACATAAAAATAACTAATGACATGGAATTCGTCTAGGAGACTATAATGGCGTTCCAGGACATGGAGGTAATGAGAGTGCGAGTAATGGGTACGCTCTCGTGGTACCAGCTGGGTGGCTTGGGTTTACTCCGCTCCAGCAAATAATTCGGCGGCAGTGTTCCAGAACGTAATGGGTATTCGCCTGGCAAGCGATTACTATACAAAGCCACAAATGTCAGCTTAAAAACACTGCGGCGTGGCAATTGTGACCCGCCACCAAATAAAGTCACTGTCTCTTGCTTAACCGGACAATATTATTCAATTACAAAAATCCCAGCTGACACTGGCGACGCGATCAAACACAGACAAAATTGTATCAACACCTTTAGGAACCTGGGCAACATAGTTACCTAAACACGCACCTACACACCTGCATACATTCATGGATACACTGATATGACAATCCAGTTTTACTTTTGTACATTGTTCGATCACTCACTCTTACCATGGTCATACCAGTGCAGGCGTGCCTCGCATAGTCGGGAATACACTATTTAGTCATTTACTTGACATCTGGCTTGGTGATAACAAATAACAAACCCGTAAGTGCTATTGACCTAACTGGATCACTTGCTCGAAAACAGAGAAGTGAGTACAATTCAGTTTAGCCCCATACCTAGCGGTTATTTTCCATCTTCGTGATACCAGTTATTCACCCTAACTTCTCATCAACCGGTTGATTTCTGGTACCTTCAACTTCGGACGCCTTTTTTCTGAATCCCATTACACGGACTCAGTTACAAATATACTAAATAAGTTATTCACTTGATTAGCTCTGTTTTTTATAATTAGCCGTTAAACGATGGAAATAGTGAGAGTTCCCACAATCACTCGGCAAGGCCGGCTACGCCCCTCTTATGTGACCTAATCATCGTCATGGATCTCACTCACCTTTCCCGAGCCATGGCCTCGTACACCTTCTCCAACTGAACTCGAAGTTGTTGCGTGTTATTCACAAGAATACAAGCCACACGGACGTCGGATTTGTGGCTGGGAAAATCGGCCACCACTCTCTCTGTATAAGCCAACAGCACCTTCTCAACCGTCTGTAAACAAAAGTGAATCCAAACAGAACAAAACACTTATTTGTGATTCAATATAATCCTTACTGACCTTATGACAGACATGTAAGACAAATGATTATGTTAAACAGCGCAGTTGCCTGACAACCTATGGGCGTAACTGTGCGTGATTGTGTGTTCTTCAAGTTCTTAGCAAAATGCTACTGGGAGTCATATAAATCGGCCTGATTACTGCGGTTGAGAGACATTATGGACGCATTAATACGCTTGAAAGTCTCAACGGAACTAAAAAAAGCTGCCCCGTTTTTGATTTACTAGTGAGTGTTTCATACTGTGTGCTCGAAGAGCGGTATGGTACCGAGAACCGAAAAGCAAATCAATCCAGAAACTAGTGTACAAGATTATGTGCAGAATACCCTGTGTCAATTCACTGGCAAAATAAGCTAACTATATAATTTCCCCACCGACTGCATCCTTAAAGCAATGGCTTCCATCCGTAATATAGTGGCTTGCATCCTTTGCGCAAAAAGTATGATCCGATAGTCACCAAAATGGCATGCACGACGTCTTAAGTGAGTCAGCTGTCCGCTGGCCTCAAACGGATATCTCATCACCTCGAGTGGTCACGAAACGTTTGCAGTCAACCTACCGAGCTCAGCAAACACTCAGCCCACCAATTTTGTCTCATGTTTAAATCGGCTTTCCTACGATACCAAGAGGTGCATCAAAATGTACCTGGAGTTACGGATGTGCACAGTGTGCGCCTGGCTTCAGATATTTTGTTGCTTGCTACAATCATTCCGTGTAAAGTTTAGGCATTTTGACCAAGCTCAAAAAGTATTTTTACAAGAGCATAATTTGTGCATGTCCTTTGCGTCGAATAGCTGCTGGGCAGCTCTTGTTCTATCTCACTTAATGAGAAATCTGGTCTACTCCGTTGTGTGATAGTGTTAAGGGTTTGTTTGCTATGAAAAGAGAAGTAGGCATTCCTGACACGTAGAGCCGCCTAACATAGAATCGGCAGTCAGCTCTATTTGAAAACGGTGTTCGACATGCAAGTATAGCGGAAAATGTGAACGCTAGCTTTAAAGCTGATCTACAGCTATTTGCTGTTTACTTTCGTTTTGTCAATTAACGCTCGACTGTTGTATTCAGTGCAATTCAATTTTCAGCTAGGTAAATAATTTTCACTCGCTTAGAACTGAAGTGCTCATCTAGCTTCCCCTCTCTAAATGGTTGGGACATGATCTGGTGGTTAACGTACGCAAGGAGGAAGGAAGGAAGATGTACTCACTAAAGAAAACCGATGCAGAAAGTGCCCTTCAATCTCCCTGTCTGGACATTCGAGCTTTCTAATTACATCAAAGCACTGATTCAATTGTGTGAATACATCTACAACGGAGTTGGAGTAGAGAACATGCTCGCTTGAGCACTGAAATCCGTCTTGTTGATCACGTTCGTAGGCGTTCCGCAGGTAGTTGGCAGAAACATCATCATTCTCAGTGAGCCACAATATCACTAGGCTTTCGAACCATCTGGGAGGGCAGGGGGAAGAGCATGTGTTGTCAAACAAAATAGGGCATTCAATGTTTACGAATTAATGTAAGTAAAGTTTCAGTGTTATCTACACTTATTTTATTACTCCACTGTAAGTGGACGATTAAAGCCAAATTTAGTTGGAAACTAGGTGTAACCGGTAAAATTGTCATACAATTCGCAAGTTGGATATTAGTATATTAGTCTATAAATAACCACCTCTGACACCTGCGCCATCTTGTACAACTCGGCTTATGAACTCTTTTTGTCTTACCTGTGTCTCCCTTTTCAACGCCTCTATGGTTTTATCCCAACCACGGCTGTTACAATTGTTCGCCTCCACATTGTGCAACTTGCCCCAGGGGACAAACACACATACCGACGTGAATTATTCTCACTCCCGAGCACCTCCGCCTGTTGTTTCGTTCATTCCACATTTGCCCCGAGACACCTCATCCCCAACCCCACCAAGCCACCCTAAGTACTCAACACACTGTATCCCACTATGCGCTGTACAGCGAACCAATTTGATAGGGTAATGTGATCCGATAAAAGAGCCGCGGGATTCCGCCCTCGTGCTTTAAGTTTTGTGACCTTGCAGTACAGTGGATATTATGGTGATTTGCACTCCTTGAGTTTCAACACAGAACGGGTATTGTTGACGTATGTCCGTAGTACATTTTGCTTTCTATTTAAATAATATCAAACTTTTGGCCATGTGTTGGTTTGATCCATGAGTTTTAGGCGTTGCTCGAGCTCCAAACGAATCTGTCGTTTACACTAGGTTCCCTCCATCAATAGTAGGGCATCATCTGGTTTTGCGGGCTCTGATGCTGCATCAAGACTACTGGGGGTTGTGGAACAATGGATCTATAAATAGTGACGTGCCTTCATGGCGGGGATTTATTTTTCGGCTGTCTGTCAGGGTTTCGCTCGGCAAAACATTGAGCTGTCGATGAAATGCACTTTAGAAACCAGGCCAGCATATTTTGCCTGCATGAAAGTTTAGCTGACGTCTCCTTCTTTGCAAAAGCATTTTCACTTGCTGCAGTCAATTAGAAACAGTCGGCCAAAATGCACAGTGTCATCCTCCATCCGGAATGGCTTCAGTGGGTCTGATAGAATCTTCAGTGGCAGCACGCAAGCTTGTAGCTCTCTAAGGGCCACTTAAGGAAACAAGTTCACTCAGTTGGTTTCTCCTGGGGGCCAGTGCACTCGGGCTAAGGAACCTAACTTTGATGTGAAACACATGCGCATCCCGTCATTTCCGTGGAGGTGGAGTTAAGCAAATGCATCGTTAAAAGCATCGATTCGCTTGTCCGAACGGCACGCTAGGTTTCCAATGAGTAAGGGATTTCGACGCAACTCATAAACTGCTCGTCGCCGTCAACATTCAACGAGACAAACTGTCACGAACAAGCGAGCGATTACATCACAACTCCCTAATACACCTGAAGGGTTTACGTACACCCTTGCCGACCAAAGGCTGCATCCCACAATTGTGAAAGGTCTCGGCGCATTCACACGCTGCGATTTGAAGTCCGTAGATAACACAAGTGAGCTATATGGGGATGGACTGCGCATGCTTTAGGCGCTCGAACGCAGCAACTGCATTTGGTCTGAAGAGATTGCCAAGCGCTTCTTCTCTTCCATCGTAATGCCGATGCTCGAGGGGAGATCACCCACCTATTAGTCAGTCCCCCTTGGCTAGGCGCAGATAGTGGAACAGGTTCAGGATGTAGCTACTAGACTAATCCCAATGTACATGGTATGTACTACGAAGACCGATGCAGACGACTAGGACTTTACACCCTGTCCTATCGTCGGTTTAGAGTTTATCTCATAATGACGCACCGGATATTGCATTTGGGTCACTTCCTCATGCTGAGGCCACTGTTGCACGTGCGCGCACCATGCAGTACTCGCAGCCACCGGTACAAGCTGATGGTAGCGGACCTAAAGCGGATAGCTCATCCTCTATGCTTCGATCGTGGTGTGGTGAAATACTGGGACGGTTTACCCGAGCAAATAGCAAAGGCGAGGTAGGTGTCGGAGTTCAAGAAATTCCTAGAGGCCCACTTTGCGGATTTCAGATGCATGGAGCACATCGCACTCGAATAGCACATGGCGCAGCCTTAATATGCAGCAAGATTGATGTGACTCTGCGCGCGTGCCCGAAATAACCATGATAGCGCAACACAGACGTATGTTAACTAGCCCTCAATTTTCAGTAGTCATTATTCAGAATAGACTCTAAACGCTGTCACATATTGCCGCTGTTATGGGAAGCCTTGTTCTCTGCAAATTTGGCAAGTTACCTAGCAGTAGAGGATGATCCGCGCTATATCACAGTGTGCCCATAAGTTACCACGGTCTGCCCACATTACCCGTGACATGGTCGAGTAAGCCGCTGCAGTTGGGGGTTCATGGATTCGATTTCTGTTGGCGCCGAGGCATGCGTACTATTGTGTCACAACAGAATGAAACAGGTGTCCAGGGCTTTTCCGAATGTGTACTATTCTGTCTAACTGAGATTTGTATTTCAGCAGTCTGCATATTCTTCCAATGACGACAAGCCAAAACGATCATATCTTGTGCTCATCGATTGCCACTGTACGACCTCAAGTGAAGAGCCCTGTGATGCTTAAGGTTTATAAGTTTCATCACGTCATATTTCCATCGCATATTTTATCGTCAACAGTGTACAAGAAACATCTTAAGCACCTGATGCAAATCGCTCACAGTTCAGCTGTTTCTTCTTGAAGCAAGAAAAAGTGCAGACGCTAGGTTAGTTGACTAACCCACTGAAAGTAACAATCACCGGGCCGTAAACGTCCGTGTTGGCATTCAGCGAATTCCGCAAACGTTATTGGGAATTACTGCATCAGTGTTCGCCATAGCTGGATACTGGCTTGAATTTGCACCCGCGGTTTTTGCGTGAACTATAGCGTATAGCATGCACGCTGATACCCACTGTGGTGAATTAGGACAGTAGTTGACTCGGGATTTGATTGCACTGAGGTTATTGGTATGAAGCACATGATCAATAAACCGTCACATTAGTGACTCTGGTCCAGCCAACAATAACTTACTATTACATTAAAATGCATAAAGAACGTGGACTTCCATGATAGACGGTTACTACAAATGTGCTGGGCTTACTTTGGATAATCCGGCACTCGTCCCTGACAGTGTGGTAGGTTGGCTATATATGAATTGTAAAACCACTTGACACGAAAACACAAGTTCATGTAATCGGAGGACTTGATTCTTTGCGCTCCGGTGCTGACTGTATCCATATGCCGTTTGGGCCCGTTAGCAAACCGACCGAATCGGGTTTTCGGGGGCGGCGTGTTAACCAAACTTCCGGACTCCATAAACTTTCGAGCCAGTAATGCATGCCTTTCCAGGTCGGAAGATAAGTCGGCTGAAAGATTGTTCCACATCATTTCTGCCGACATGTCACCGAGATTAATTTCATGTGGGAACCTGTGAACGGTGCATAAAGAGGGTATTACGTCTAGACTATCTGGGACTGAGATAGTAGGAATAAATATTTTAATTGTCGAGACGATTAGTACTGAAGTATCACAATGAGAGTACCATGATTCGTCCTTCATGTATACTGTTCAAAAGAGTAAAATGAGGCGTTTAGTTCGTTTACTGACACCTTCGTACGAGTTTTCACAGAGTCCAACGAAGATAATTGGAATGACTGGTTTGATCAGCAGTCGTCAGAGCAGTCGCAGATAGCCCGGTAGATTCTGCAATACTAAGATGTTTTCAATACCATACATTTTACTACCATAAAACAAGTAACCCGGATGAATCTTGATATTAGAAGGCGAAGTAACTTGGTAATCTCCGGATTATTGCTGTGGATAAGTAAAACCACCCTAGCATGTTATCTTGACAAAATAACCATAGTTTTGACTTGCCGTCAAACTAGAGGGAATTTCAGCTAGTAAGAATGGCTCTATAGATCTCCTGGCTGTATCATTCGGAAGACTCAATGGAAAGCCAATTTGCTAAGTTGTACAAGCACACATGTTCTTGTCAAGTAGTCCATTTTGACATGCACTTTGGCTTACGACTGATAGAAGCTCAAATAAGGAATTCAATCTCAATAATATATTGTTT
Source organism: Dicrocoelium dendriticum (assembly GCA_944474145.2). Lineage (NCBI taxonomy): Eukaryota > Metazoa > Platyhelminthes > Trematoda > Plagiorchiida > Dicrocoeliidae > Dicrocoelium > Dicrocoelium dendriticum. The sequence continues at coordinate 51,190,110 of OX104070.1, read as the reverse complement.
TAATGTACGTTAAGCGAGTGATATCCACCAATGAGTTGTGCTTTCAACATGAGGGGTGACATCCGTAGCTGGTGATCTCCGGTTACAGAACACGGTTTCAGTGATTGGTTCCATTGTTGGAGAAACATGATCCTATATAACCAATGACATAAGCACAGCGCTTTCGTTGCTAAGATATATTTCAAATGAATATTCACTAGTTCTATCTTACCAGCGAGTAGCTGTAGTGCTGATGTACGTTGCGTGATTCAAGTATATTTCGTAGTGAACATTTTAACCGTAAAACAAATGCAAACGTAAACGAAATCTAAGCAAAGAACTGGGTTAAGATGGGAATTCAGCAGTGAACCTAAGTCACCACAAGTTAGACTTGGAACCGAGGATGGTTGTTGTATACCCAGTAGATACTAAAAACCAAGAATTTCAGCGTACTCTGCTTCGTATTATAAGCAGTCTTCGTCGCTGACACTATTTCAGTTCAACTCATGCTCCTTATAATCGATCCTCTGATATAGGAAAGGGCACAAGACCGGAATGCGTGCTTTAGCTGAGGAAGACCTGATGGGGGTTGAACTGTTCGCTGAACTTGACAACTTTTTTGCAAACATTTCGTCACCAATCGAGGTGACATCACCAGTGCGTAGTTGAGTGACGAGCAGTAGCGTAGAGCAGCGTAGAGGAGCCTCGATGAGACTGCCTTGGTGAGAGTGCGAAAACCTTTCAAGTATAAATTCTTCTAGTTGATTTTTGACATTATTAAATGCGACAAACATTCCTTTTCTAGTAAAAAAGGCTAGTCAGATCGAAAGTCTTCTCTGAGAGTAAGTAATTGCATTTGAATGACGCCTTCGGACTCACTGGTTCAGGACGGGTGCGTAATGCTTTCGATCATCTTCCATCACTGAGACAATCAAAGTTATCAATCGATGCCAGTAAGTGAGAGATCGCAGGTTACTTTCTGATTCCATATTTTCTCCTTGATAAGCCTGTTCATTTATACCAATATTAGAAGCTTCCGCCAAATTTTCACTTTCACCTCTTGTCTCCTTCAGTCCACTGCTCTGTGACAAGGAAGAAAATTTCTTACACAACTGACGTTGCTTTGGGATGGGGTAAGCAAAATTGGCATAAACGAAGATTAGGACAATGAAAAATGAACAATGACTTATAACGGGTAAAAAAGCAGGTGCTTGATATGTCCCGTAAGGAGTACGAGAAAGGGTGATGCAAGTGGACCTCAATGTTGAATGTAAGCAGCAGCCCACATGCGGCATGCTGCATTTTTAACCGAATAACGACAACCAGGAAATTTGAGGGAGTTGCTAGATCCCATTCTGCGAAATCAACTGTCGTGTTTCGAAGGGTTTACTTCGTTAAGCTTCAACTTATTCGCTCGCAAGAACAGGTTAGTTCATATTAAAACATGTAGTTCAGTTGCACCGGCATGACGTGATCTATGATGCTAGTAGAGATGTGCATGAGTGTCAAACCGTGCTTGTTCCAACGTTTCATCCACAATACTACCCTGTAACCATGACCCCGCATCATCACAGAAGTACTTCTTCACCACATGTTCTTCAAACTATTGAGAGCCACATGGTGTGGAAGTTGTAGGTGGTCGATACTCCGGTGAAACGCCTCTCCAGACGCTTACCGCGTGCCTGCGTTCTTGTGTGTGTACTACGGCTATTGGCAGTCTGCCGTAACCATTGATTGGTAATTTGATTCTATGTTTATGTGACTTCGAGTGCCTTGCACTCTCTTTTTGATGTACAGTGATAGGTGCCGTGTACGTGAATATATATCTTACTACGCAGTCGTGTTTTCTGATTTCGTCTTGGCGTAACAAACTTGCAACGGAGGTTGCTGTGATCACACTAATGGCAAATTCAATTACCTCACCTCAGCCATTTTGGGATTCTTCCATGGAAAGGCCTACTACGCATCAATGGCTGCAGTGGAAAACTACCTTCACTACTTACGTTGATCTACCTGTTCTGCTTGGTGGTAACGGTACGATGGATGATGCGTCAAAAATCAAATTACTGCGTCACCTCTTAAGCAACGAGGGGCAGCGATATTTCGATAGCCTACAACTACATAAGAAACAAAACTTACTAGCTGTTTTTCACTCTCTTGCTCGCCTGTGGGGTGAAAAGCCACACGTATTTAAAGCACGTTACAAGGTTAACACCATGCGGCAGCAGCAGAACGAACTTCTAAATGAGTCGAGAAACAATCTCGACTCCTAACTGCTCTTCCTGACTGTGCCCACAACCAGATCAAGTCAGCCCAATTCGAAGAAGTAATGCTGTTCGTAGCATTAATTGTTGGTGTTCTTGACGAGAATGCATGGGAACACGTTATCGGAAGATGAAAAGTCCTTGACTTGGGAAAGAGCCTGTGACATTTCGACAAAGTGCCAGTCTCCTTCAGAAACTAACGGCATTCTCCGCCCCTAATCTGACAATTTCGCAAGATGAACATAGTCTCTCAGACTAAAACTGGTAACACATTATCTCACTCCATACAACGCAGAGAATTCCGTTATCGCTGTGGTGAACAGCATTCAACACCAGTTGACTGTCAGCATCTTCATTCGATATGCAGATTTTGTGGGAAGAGAGGACAAAACTAGAAGGTGTCTTTCCAAACGCAATTCCGCTGCGCAGGAAACCTTAAAACTACAAAGCAGATCACCGAAGAGTTAAAGCAGAATTGGATAAACACCACGATTATTTTTAATCCCAATATCACCACAGAGAAACCATTTGTCGCGACTAGCCAAGTTAACGAACAACCTGTAGATTTCGAAATTGATATTGCCTCCGCAGTAACCTTCATACGACCTGATGCTCTATCGCAACTGTCAAAGTTAGATCATCCTGCAACGAAATTACGATCTTACACTGGACAATCGGTGAATGAATTGGATGCTTTTCTTGCACGCATATCGTACGGCAACTCGACGGATGTCATCCGAGTGTACGTCGCTGGGGGGACCCGGCGCTAACGTACTTGTTCGCGATGGAATTAAACGTCTTCCTGGCATCATGTCAGTCTTCGTCTTCTTATTGCGCTTTCCAACTTATTATTGGGAACTAACTCAAGGCAAGTCAAACGTCAACATTGTGGAAGATCATCCGCTACTCTTCGGAATTTTGCAACATATGCAGCCTTGATTGACCAAACTGAACCAGGGTTGTTGGTAGATTTGACACTGAAACCACACGCAGCACTGCGATTCTGGAAAACATGTACCGTACCTTATGCACTTCGGTACATAGTCGAGAGTGAGCTCCGCTGACTACAGTAAGAGGGCACAATAGAACCCCTTCAGTATTCCGACTGGGCAGCTGCTATAGTGCCTGTACTGCAGAGTGCTTGCACCATAAGCATATGGGGGGACTACAACGTTACGGTCAATCAGGCACTACAACCGGACCAATACCCACTGCCAAAGATTGAAGACATCTATGCTTTCCTTTCATACAGTGGACATTTTACCAAACTAGACCTGAGCCACGATTACCGGCAGATCGAACTCGACGAGGACTCATGTGCCTACATGGTTGGCGGCATCCGGTTTCGGGTTTAACTGTCACTATGGCCAGCCACAGGACGCCTGCGCCTACAGAGGGATCATGAGTGGCTTGCGCTGCACCACCCACAGCGCCACCCACACACCCCATATCCAGTGTACATCCGAAGGAATAAGACCGGGAGGCATGTGGATGGGAGCCACGTTTCATCCACGGAGTCGGCCCACACTCCTTCACAGGCAAACACAAGCACGCTGTATTTGGGAATCAAGTGCACACAAGGCGGTGGCTGGACCGTAGTCCGCTCCACACTGAGTGCATGGAACCACTCTTTGATCCTAACACGGCCACAAGGACCGTGCACCCCGTCCCCTCCAGCAACGACCAGCTGTCTTCTGGAGCCAGTATAGACGACGTAGTGGGGAATTGACAGGTAGGCATCTTGTCAACATGCACATCAAGCGCAGCCACACCAGGGATATCAAGCAACAGCCAATCACTTGAAACGACAAGATGAAATAAAATAAATCGGATAGTGCATATAGATGCGGTGACATAATTCTTCACTAAATGAGCGTATGTAATAAAATTGGTTACGAACAAATCCGCGATAAGTTCAAGACGTAAGAAAAAATATTTTAAGGAAATGCCACGAAAGCGAAAATGTTATCGAAGTTAACTACAATTAGCTTAAGCGACGTGTGAAAGTCTACAGATGATAGTACAGGTTGAGAATAATGTGCGAATGAAAAGCATTAGTGCAAATATTGTAAACCCACCACCTGAAATAAAGAGACTTAGCATGCAAGCACGCGGTTAGTAAATCGAATGCTATGTGTCTACAAACGATGCGCCGGTTCTGCCTACGTTCTCTGCAGGACCCGTCGTCGCTTCGATGGTGGTCCCGAATGGCCTCACCCATGGCTCACTAGGCCTCCCTGACTCAGGCACTCGCGACCGCATGTGCAACAGCACCATGCGCTCGATCTCGATGGAGTACGACCCATCTAAGCTTGCCGCTTCCGCACTTGCCGCTTCTTCTCTGCATGTATGAGGTCTTTCTCCCGCACTTCGGCAACTGCCTTCGTGATTACATCGCGCCATGCACGCCGACCAACCGCCTTTGATTCCTCTGATCTGCAATCAAGATTAGAACGTGAAAGGCTCACTTTGATCATGTCCTGGTAACGTAACTTTAGTTTCCCCACATGCCGCTTCCCAATACTCAGCTGACCATATAATACTTGTTTCGGTATCCGCGTGGAATCCATACGGCTCACATGACCGATCCACCTCAGGTGTCTCAATAAAAGTATGCAGTTCACTGCATACATTCCACTACGGCGCAACACTTCCGTGTCTGCAACTCTGTCGCCCCAACCGATGTGCAAAATCCGTCGTAAACACTGCTGATGGAACCGCTCGAAATATCGCACATCCCGCCAGTGCATCGTCCGCGTTTCACTGCCGCATAGAAGAACGGACAACACCATGGATTTGTACACCATCAGCTTCGTGCCAATGGTAAGCTGATGGTTGTTCCACACTCGGAACTCTAGCTTTCCGAATGTCGCCGCTACCTTCGAGACGCGGATACGCAGCTCACTGTGTAGCTGCTGGCCTGTCGACATCACAGTAACAAGATAGCAGAAGCGGGAGGTGGTTTCCAATACTTCAGCACCAATGCTGATTCGCGGCAATATTGAAGATTGCACCTCCGGTGAAGGCTGAAAGAGACAGACAGTTTTGCTTGTGTTGCTGGTGAGCCCGAATCTAGTCGCTGTCTGAGCCAGAGCACTAGTCATGTGCTGCAACTCATCCGAGCATTGTGCGAACAACGCACAGTCGTCAGCAAACAGCAACATACGGATAGTTGTTTCACAGACTAGAGTTCTCGCACCGAAACGACGGATGTTCAGCAACCCACCGTCATTACGGTGCTCCACACGAACACCGTAAGCACAAGCCGCATCAAAAGCACAAGACATCACTGCATGTAGATATGTATGAAACAGAGCAGGAGCTAAGACACAGCCTCGCTTCACACCAGAGACAACTGCAAAATCATCCGAGGTCTCTCTACTCAGCTGCATCCTCGCCCGCATACCACTGTGCAGACATTCAATTGAACTTACAAACTTACACGGGCAACCAAACTTACCCAACACCAGCCACAACACCTCGCGTTTCACCGTATCAAATGCCTTGGGGAAATCAACAAAAAGCGTATACCACGGTGGGTGTCTTGTTCATGTGTCTACACCACAATCCATGCACACCTGGGGCTCTTTCGTTTTGTACGCATGACTTTTGGAGTAATCTCTGCGCCAGATACCTTCCAACGTATTTTTGACTCGATGGTGAAAGACATACCCAATACATGCGCTTGCTTGGGTGACACCTTGGTAACTGGAAAAGCGACTGATGAACACCTACGCACCTTGGATGTAGTGCTGCAAAGATTGTCAGCTTCTGGGCTTGTTTAACAAAAGAGAAAATGCGTGTTCATTGTTCCAAATGTAGGTTACCCTAGATATCAATTGTCACGAAAGGGGTTACGCCCGACAGAAGAAAAGACTAGAACACCACCTAAGCACCGCACCCAAAAACGTGAATGAGTTGCGGTCGTTTCTGGGAGTGGTCATGCAGTTTTCTCGATTCATACCGTCAGCAACAACCCATCTGCATACCCTTCAACAACTCTTACACAAAAGTTTTTGTGTAAGAGTTATTGAAGGAATTGGAATTGGAATTGGTACAGTTCATGACAGTGCTTTTAACGTTATTAAGAAACTTTTGGCATCCGCCGAAGTTCTTGTCCATTATAACCCACGGAAGCCCATTGTTCTTTTATGTGATGCTTCACCTTAGGGTCTTGGTGCTGTATTATTGCATAATCTACAGACGGCTCTCACTGACCTGTTGGTTATGCTTCATGAACCTTGACGGCAGCAGAACGTAATTATTCCCAGCTTGATTGAGGGGAATCAGCGGTTGTTTTCGATACTATTCGCTTTCATCAATACCCACTCGATCGACCTATTGTAATTTATACAGTTCATAAACCTCTTGCATCATATTTTGGCTATGAAAAAGTGATTCAGCAATTGGCCTTACGCAGAGTGGTCCGTTTTGCCTTGATACTCTCTGCACATACATATCAACTTCAATACGTTCCTGGCCGGAAAAATACCACCGCTGACGCCTACGGTCGGCTTCCCTTACCGGAAGAACCTTCAGAAGAATTTGCCCCACAGGAACTCGTGAACCAGATACAACACCTACATAACTCTCCAATTATCTCAACAAACATAAGAGGAGAAACTGATAGAGACCCTATTTTAGCCCTCTTGAAATGCCACCTTCAGGTCGGGTGGCCGGAAAAGGCGACTAAGCAACTCATGCCTTTGCGTAACAGATTGACCGAACTCATACTCCATAACGGATGTCTACTGTGAGGAGCCTTGTTAGTAGTTCCCAACAAGCGGCGATCAGTTATCCTGGATGAACTGTATGACGCACAGCTGACGTTGCTAAAATGAAGCCGCTAACCCGCTTTTATGTGTGGTGACCTGATTTAGACAGCAGCATTGTGTCGAAAGTTGGGGTTATGTACTTTGTTAGGGGAATCGGAAAGCTGTGCCCATGTGCCAATGCAGCCATGGCAGTGGCCAGAAGCACCATGAAAACGTATTCATGTAGACCTTTTTGGCTCTTCCGAAGGTCAGATGAGCTGGTTGCGCATTGATGCCCACGTCCTGACTACAGCGAATTCAACTTACACAAGAGGTAAACTGCGTACGACGTTTGCAACCTTCGGTCTACCGGAAACACTAGTGCCGGATAATGGAACAACATTCACTAGTGCCGAATTTTCTGCCTTGCTTACGTTGCATGGCATTCGACATCTAACTACTGCGCCTTATCATCCATCCTCAAATGGTTTGCTTGAGAGATCTGTGTAAACAGTGAAGCATATGTTACTGAAGCAACCAGTAGCCCCACTGCGTGTGCGTTTGGACTGTGCTCTTTTCGCTTATCGAAACATGGCAAACGAGAGCACCGGTAGAAGTTCCGCGGAATGAGTGGTCAGTCCTCGGTTGCGTACACGGTTGGATTTATTGCACGGTTCCGTTGGTTCGGCGGGTTGCGAAAAATAAGAACGCGCAAAGAAACGCACTGATACCGGCAGCGGCCTCGTAGAAAAATCTGATCGCATCTAGGTTCATTTACCTTCAGATTCCGGGTGGCAACAGGCTATTATTAAAACAGCCAACGGGCAAATCATTGAAGCGAAAATTGAGAACGACAGGATTGTCAGACACCATCTAGATTACGTGAGGCAGAGACCGTCGACCTTAGCAACAACAGGTGAGTCAAAAATCCAGACACCGGTGCCGATCGATTCACAAGTGGCTGACGCTGAACAACCGAACCAAGTGCCTCTATGTCGGTCTATGCGCCAACCCCGACTGGTGGATCGATTCCAGTATCACTCCACCCCACAGAGGGGTGGGGTGATACGCCTCGCCAGACGCTCACCGAGTGCCTAAGTTCGTGCGTAAATACTACGACTATTAGCCGTCTGCCGTAATCATTGCTTTTTATTTTGATTCTGGGTTCATGTGACTTCCAGTGTCTTGCACACCCTTTTTAGTGTGCATTTGCACTTGCCGTTTACGTGAATAAACATCTTACTACGCATCTGCGTTTTCTGATTTCGTCTTGGCACTGCACTACCGATCTGAAAGCCATCCAGGGCAAACACACTACACTTTCTCGAGACGTTCAAACCTTGCACCCCACTTAGTCTTTCGCTCAGTTTTACAGGGCAAGTGACACTGAACCAGGGTTCCGGGTGGTCGTTGATGAACGGAAGCTCATTGAAGTCGAGCACCAGCCTCTATTAATTTGACTCCGGATCCCAACATCACCCCCTCCCACTGGCAATGTCGTGGTGCTGGTGTAGCCCCTCAAATAGCGATCAACATAACTAGTCTTTAGACGATTTTCGATATGATTAGGGTTATCCTTCACTGCGTTGTAAATTACGGACCTTGCATAGGGCGGGGTTGACACTCTAGGCTAGAACTTGCCGTTCAGCAGCTATGTACGAAATTCCATTTGGAAGCTATGCGAGCTTTCGTTACCCGCAGCTTGCTGGCGTAGGATAGCGCATTCAGCCGACATCCCAACTTCCCGGGCTCGAGCCTTAGTGCTGCTTTCTGTATATGATGCGTGCAAACGTATTCAAAGCGGTCGTGGTGTATATTGTTATTCAGTATAGTGTCGATACAATTTGACAAATCCAGTGGGATTTACGGTGTAGAAGACGTGTAACAATGGACCATATGCTGGTGCGTGAAAAGTTGAAGCTGTAATCGACGGTGTCCAACGAAGTTCACAGAAGCAGTGTGGTGTTTTTAACTTAATTTGAGGTAAGAACTTAGTTTGTATATTTTGCAGCTAAACAAAGTTATGTGGTCAGAAACTAGAAAGTGCAAAGAAACAGTAGAAGGAACGATGACTCAGGCTCCTACAAATGTGTCACTGTCTAATTAGTGATTCAGTTTCTTCAAGTGCACTTTAAGTGAGGTGCGGTCTAGCCCAAGTTATCATCATTGTACTCAACCACCAACGTGCTACTTCCTCTTGCTTGTTCCCTTCTTGGAGTTTGTAAAGCGCATTTTCCATTTGTGATGGAAGCGCTTATAAACAACGCGGTTTCAGCATGTGAGCTGACTTCGAACAACACATGAGTGGGACCATAGTAAATTTCAATTAATGGTTTGGGTCTCTAGGGCACCTTCAACCTGAGGTGCTTAGTTAGGAGATAGGGCCAAGAATAGCTCTTTCCGATAGCGGAACAACACTGGTAGCACTTTGTCATCGGGCAGGAACTTGGGAGATAACACTGATAAGCACGTACCTCCCATGTCCATTGAACCGGCAATCCACTCCGGAGTTGTTTGTTGGCGGGTTCATCGTATAGGAAAACGTGAGGTCCGAAAGGCAAAGTTATCCTGGTAGTCAGTCGATATTGATTTTAAAAAGCAAAACTATTACTTGGCCCATAATGCTATCTTTTGATTTTTATACTAGAAAATGGCAAATTTAAAGTCAAGTCAGGAAGTTACTTTATGCATCCTGCATGGGCGAATATTCAAGTACAACACACACCATCTCGACAGTGTACCAAAAAGGCAAATCTGTGACAAACAAATATGACACAGCACAGCTAGATAAGGAAAAAAACACAATCAAGTTGAAAGTCGACTGGTTAAGTCAAGGATGGCAGAGTTGGGTCTCGCAAAAGACGCGAGTGCTAAGGGTTAACTGACGTGCGGCAAGCTTGTGTGTGGGCGTAGTTTAGCGTGTAGCTCTGCCGTAGTAGTTGAAGTTGATAAACATTCAGATAAGGCAGTATGTAGGGGACGAGTTGTATCAATCAACATCTTAGAGGCCAGTTTAATACAAAAACTGATATGTGTAGAAACAAGGGTGTTGCAAAAATGAGATACCGGAACACCGCTCCATTGGCTAAGTACCTTAATGATCTGACAATAAACTTAAAATGATAAATGTTGGATTAAAGTTGGAAGTTAAAATGATTACCCAAAAGACCGAGAAAGATCACAGGGGAACAATACGTCCAATGGGGAAGAGCACAGGCATTGACAAAGCGAACGATCAATTCACGAGGAACGCAGGAGGCTCTGAGCCGATCGGCATAGAATGACAGCCTTCTGACTTTTGTGAAAGTTTCATTTACTTGAAGCGTCCAACATAAATCGTAACTGAACGTCACACCTAGATATTTTACTGATGTCATCCGTCGCCATCAATATGTAACTGGTTGCACAGTGTAAGAAGCTTCTCTTACCTAACTCCTTTGTGTAAGGAAAATAGTATGTCACAGCACTTTGAAACATTAAGAGACAGATCACGAGATTTGCGCCAAACGTTAAGATCGTTCAGAAGCGCTTGTAGCCTGAATGAACAACCGGCGCTTTAGTGATTGATGCCCGGGATGACATCGTCCGCATATTATACTAGAGTCGCTTCATTTGGAGCTGGCATAGAGCTGACGTAAGTATTAAAGACAAAAGGCGATAGAATTGTTCCTGGAGGACACCTGCGTTGGTGAGTAGTGGGGAGGAACACCTGCCACTGAGTCGGGGGATCCGAGTGCGTTCAGCAAAATAATCACAATAAATAGACAATGAAGGGTTGTAGTCCTTGAGTAAGTAGGTCTTCTAGCAGTACTTCCCGGTTTACACAGCCAAATGCATTACTGTAGTCGAAAAAATTCCGAGCTGCTTTATTCCTAGTGTCAAGCGATGACAACACAGAATGTACGAGGTAGGCCTCAGCAACTAGGGTAGATTCCGACCTAGGCGAACTGTTGTCCTTAGAGCGCGTTCTGGACGGCATCATTTCGAGAATGACTTTTTCCAGAACCTTCAAAGCAACGGATGTGCACGCCATAGGTCGATATTTATTGGATCCTTTTTTTCGGCACTGGTGTGATGTTGAAACTTCTCCAGCAGTCGGCTATTTGTTGTTGCCGCATACACATCGTGTATATACTCGCAAGAGGTGTTGCCAAACAATGGACACATTCTTTGAGATAGCATGTCCTGCCCACTAGCTTTACCGGAACGTAGATGTTTCAGTAGATTATTTACAGTTGCATTGTCAACGGACGGCAGTGGTGCAGCAGACCCCACAGGAAGAATCTGGAGCTGTAGTAGTATTATGCTTGCAGAACTCCTGCTGCAATTTCTCTACGTCTACATCAAAGTATGGAGAACGTCGAGTAACTCCGCAAAAGGTTTTCAGCATCCTCCAGAGTTCACGATAGCTGCCATTCCCAAGAACAAACTGGACATACACTTTGTTAAGACGGTGTAGCCCTTCCTTGATACTACCTGTGAGAGATCATACTAATGTGCCGTCATTTTCTTTAAAAGCTTTCTCCTTAAGTCGGCGTAGCCACTTCGGGTGGGGGTAGAAAAAATTGTCAGCGCGGACGTAAACAGTTTCCAATGGGCAACAGATATCAAAACGAAGTTTAAATAGCTTGTCAAATTATCACAATACCTGGATACATCAGGGTCAAAGAAAAAACTAAATTCCGTCGATGCGATCATTTCGCGAAATCCGTCGAGATTTTGTGGAGAGCACTATCTCCACCTGACCCTTCGATCATTGCATCGAGTGATTAGTTGTTGATTGATCTTGCTATAGATGACAGGTGAAATCTTGATAATTGTGTGATCAGAGTTGTCGATTGGAGCCTGAGTACATACGGAGAACCATTTCACCTTACTAAAAAACACCAGGTCCAAGGTTGCATTTAACCTGGTGGACAGATTGACGATGTTTCGCAACCCGAGAGCGGTGAGAAATGTAGTGTCACATTTATTTAAATCTCCACCGAAGATGCACAGGGTACGATCGATGTTTTCTATGACAGTAAATTCATCATAACGATTATTAGCTTCAGGTTTGGGATAGGTGAAAGATATCTAGATGTAAGGCAACAATATTAGGCCGTACTCATTCAAACACCTCGGCTTACATTGCATGACAAAACAATTGAGAAACTGTGAAGCGAAGCAAAAAACACGTTTTGTTGCTATACACCAAGGCGGATTGGTGTAAATAAGTATTCCATCACCTCGGTTTCAGTACGTGCATGGGCGGTCAACAAGATGGCAAATAAATTCTCCAACGGATACGACTGCATCATCCACTTCTTCATGGAGTCAGGTTTCTTACAACATAATGACTCCAAGCTAAGAAAGCTCTCTTGGGAAAACAATATTTGATCGTTCATTTACTTTCCCCATGAGTGAGCGGATGTTGGTGCTAAGCAATACTGGGATGCTCATGCCTCTCAACTTATTCTTTCGAAGAGCAATTCTGCATCCAGAACGATGTTTCCTAGCAGTATTGTTACACTCCTTATGAATTCGTTTCAGTTTGTTTCTGATGACACAACGGTTCGAAAATGCACGAGTTACGAGCGTAGAAAAACAAAGCGATTTTAAAATATTGCGTGCGTAGATTTGCATCGCGAGACGAGTGATGAATTAAATCAAGAAACGATAGAGCAAAATGTAAAATTTGTGAACGTGTGTGTTGCTAAACTCCAAAGAGAGAGGGGAATGGTACAGCACGACCAAATTTGAAGGCCCCGTTTTGCTTTGAAGTGCAGGTTTGTTATCTAGATGACTTTTTCTCAGAATAATTTCCCCTTCCTTATAATTAACGTCTCAAAGTGGCAGCATCATCCTACACTATGCCCTAGTAGCTTTAGGATTCACTACGTTCCTAGGTACAGTTAATAACCATATTAACATGCCGTAGCCCACTGTATAAGTAGGTTGTCTGATAACAGTGACCATCTGGTTATCACTTTAAGTATCAATAAAGCAGCACACGCAGTCACTCTGGATATCTTCAGTTGGAGTCCTAACCATGGCATCCGTTTCCCATAACCTTTGGCATCAAATGGAAGATAGAACTATCGAGGTACTTATAATGATCAAACTTAATTGGACATGAATTTAGGGATGACGAAAAAATGAACTTGGTGACCAAATCTGCACAAGCACATCCAATTGGCCAAATGGAAAACAAACACCCTCAAAGCATATGAGCGTGTGCCACAGAACTGTTCAGCTAGCGAATATTTACGGAATCATACAGCCATCGCCTCGCTTTTTCACTTTAAAACATCAACACAATGCCTAAAGCAATGGAGATGTACTCCTCATTAGCAATAGACATTACACCATAACAGTGCCCTGTAACTTCATTGTACCTGTACATCACGAGACCATAGTGGCATGAAACCACCATGGAAGTAAGTGTATGGTGAACAAGAAGCGCCTGGATCTTGGAATGTATGTGAAAATCAGGAACATTGAGAGCTCCTTCCGCTTTCCAATCGTGTCAGGAAATCACTACTAACTGTAACTCATTTTAGGTAAGTAGCATATGATGTACGCATCAATAATTTTTGGAACTAGACATAGCTATGATTCTGAAATTAGTAAGTCAAAAAATGTCTCTGGTATGAAGAGCGTCACGGTTTTTTGTACAGCCACCTTGGGCAGTCGAATATAATCATAGTCTATGCTCCCCAAAGCTCCCAGCTCAGCAAACAACTGGCGACTGGAAAAAAGGCGGAGAATTAGGAGTTGCTAACGCCTAGGGGGAATGCAGTTAGGGTTGCACACAAACTATACCGCCCACATATATGGTCAGTTATTTTCTGTCAAGTTTTCCCGTGCTGAAAGTTGAAAGAGCAAAATAACCTTTAGTCCTCAAGATATCACACTGCACTTATCCAAAGCAATCTCCATTGGACACTGTCAAAAACATCTGGATTGCTTCAGGTAGATAAAGTGTCCATACTGCGTCTCATAGTATGAAAGCGAATCCTCATTTCTAAATATAGTCAACCATCGTTCCCAAATAGAACATAGCGAGCGCAGTTTGTGTCAATCAATTGGAAATGGACTTAAATCAATGATTAAATAAGGGAACTTACTGTGAGCCAAAACTGAGTTTTATGGATTCCAATAAAAATCACAAAGTAAAAACGCGTTTCATGTATCTGGAGAAAGATTGGATCGTAGTCTTTATTATCCCCATGTTTGAAGCTATCCCATCTATCACAGACGTGTGAACATGGGTTACTGGGTATCTACTGCAACACTGTGCGGTGAAATTAGAGTGACAGAGTTGTACCCAGTCATAAACTTTCTCTTCAGTCGCTGTGCAATTCAGTTGCGGAGCTTGGTGCATTCACGCGAAATCACAATCACGAAATTGTAGGCGCTGCAGAAAGCCCTCGTAACTTACTGGTGCTTTCTACCAAAACCGTGAGGTGTCACGTCTCTGACGCTTAGGTCAAAAATGATAAATAGTGCCTAGAATAAGCGCAGAGGCGACCTCAACAAAGGTGTTAATCATCTTGCACTGGCACTGTGGTAACTAAGATAGTCTGGTAGTTCAATTGCGGAATTCGGAAGTGCTTTCCTTTGCGACCAGATACTTTTCTAGGTCCAAGAGTCTTATATAGGCAAGAACTGCACATTGGTTGTCTGCCGCAATTGAGGGGAGAATTGGATCTACATAGACAAAGCCGATAAAAAGTTAAAATATAAGGTCAAGCGCACGTTATTTACATCCTAATGATTAGAGGGGATACTTAATGGATGCGGGATTTTCTATCTTAAGAACGCAAAACCTAAATAGAATACCGCACAGTGTCAATATATTTTATTTGTGCAATGTCCTATTCAGATGCGATGCGCTCTGGAAACTTGTGTTCCTTAAAGTGGGTGTCTAGGAATTCCTCGAAATCTGACATTGATCTTTCCCCGCCTACGTCTTGGCAACCTATTCCAATAGTTCACCACTCGACGTTTGAAACATAGCAAGTGGGTTTCATTCCTCAGATGAGGTACTACAAGTTTGCATCGGATACCTATGTGTACTGCTTGGTGCGGGCATTTGAAGTGGCGACCTCAGCAAGGGGAATTCTTCTAGAGGGTCGTTGTGAGGACAGGAAGTGCAGCTGTGGTTTCCGGCATTGGCGGTCTCCCTACCACAGGATCCGTACAATGAGGATGAGCGTGCCTCATCCCAGTTTATCAGGCTGATTCAGATAAAGGCCCTCAAAGATGCTCGTTTGTAGCAGTGCAATCAAAACACAAGTCCGATGGAGACAACAGACAAAAATAGATCTGAAATTATCGTACCGTCCATGACTAATGTTATACATGTCCAACTGGTTCTGAGATGGCCGCGCGTGAGAAATCAGTGTCAACTTCATCGCCCTTTTTCGTGGACCACAGATGCGACTGAAAAGAAAAATTAATCAGCTCGAGATTGCTGTGCGTTTAGCTTTTCTTGCTCTGAAACCTGCACATAGTCATCAGTTTCCTTTTTGTGTTTAATTCTTCGGTAGCAGTAATCGGCGATGGGAGTGGCTCCCGAGATGTGATGGACGTAGTTAGACACCATAACCACAGTTTTACACAGCACCATAAGCGAGGTCTGTTACAGTCATCCGACAAACACGTTGTGCTTTGAAACACTGAAAGCCATTTTGGCTGGCAAATTCAGGCTCAATTGCAGCCACCATTTATAACTGTAAACCACGGTTGCTTCAGTTACTACAGCCGTAGTTGAAATATGAACTTCGCCAGCACCAAGCAATGCAGTTAACAACCGACTTCACCGTTTCACGGGTCACTCAGGTAGAGATAGGTTGCTTGGGACTGGAGCCCGAGATGTGTTTCTTCGCAGACGACCACAGGATTCAGGCACTAATCTAGTTGACTCGCTATTCTTAATCGTTGTGGTTGGTATTGCTTGTGGGTACTTCGCATGTCTTCAAACCCCACGCGTCCTACATTTGAGTTCAAAGCCTCATGTCTCTACTTAAAGATTCCAGGCAACTACTCAGCCGGCTGAGGGTTTACGCGTTGGGGACATGAGACTCTGGGTATGGCAACGTCAGATGCAATCCTAGTGATCGGAAATAACTGCGATTAATTGTACAGTAAGTTGGCGTTTGACTTAACGTCGCGTGTTGTAATACAGTCAGAGGCGAGTGATATTAGCTCCATAAATAATACACTCCAACCTTCGCTTGTGTAGTCACTACCTTTGCCACATCAAAATGATTTGTGGTACAAAGCGAATACGTGTACGTTAGACCTAAAAACCCTCTCACATGCGTTGCAGTTGGCTGTTGTTGTATCACACCTTAGTTTCCCTCTTGTCCCAACGGAGCTGCGATGCTTGGAATCATACTTGTTAAAGCACCAAGTTTGGGCTTATAGTCTCCATAAAACTCACGGCACATTACCCAGTCAACCACGACTTCAACCAATTTTCAGTAAGCTCGCAACTTTACTCCTCGGTGTGACTGAAAGATAGATGCACGATTCATTGTGTGGCATATACAAACTTCTAATGTATAACTACCTGAATACTTTTTCCATAGAGTTCGTGGACGTTCTCACATAAGCACTGATACGTGGCATGAATACACGCGGCAATGCATTCACGTAAAATCTGTCCCGTCCTTGGTGGTGATGTGAGTTCCTGCACCTGTGAGTAAGGAAGAAATAGATCCTTTGCAAAAGTGCAAGATGGCTGAATGAAAACAAAGGTGCAATTGTGTTTAATGAGCACTTGCAGCCATGCATTTAAGCGAGCAACCTGAAATTAAGTTTTGGACCACAGGCTTTAAGACTTGCGGTTTGCTCACCCGCCGCTCGAATTTTACTGTTATATTGCACAGGAAAATCCAGAACGCACTGTGATGTGAGAGCTCATGATGACACAAAAGAAGTGCTCTAGCCTCCTTATATTGAATCCCGGCGACAAAAAACAAACTTCTTATCACAACACTTTTCAACCGTAGATAATCTAATCATCTGAAAGCAAACTTCAGAAGACACAAATGAAAGCACGCAGTTATGATGGCGCTACTGGTCTTCTGCAGAGGAAAAATGTACTACAGGGTGTATTGGAAATCACGTCCCGAACTTGGAACGGCCGCACTCGCGTACTTACGTGCCGCGGCACGCTGAATTCCCAAACGTCCAATAGCGAATATGGATTAGACCAAAGTGCCGGCGCAACTGGATAGCAGATGTATGTTTGGGACACAGAGGCGGGACTTGTATGTCTGCGATCGCGGTGGAGACCAACGGAATCTTGGCCGGTCGGCTGAACACCGAATATTGACCAAACACCTAAGCCGCAATGGATGTGTCATGCTTTGGTCGCAGGGCAGACGATATGCGCACTGCAGGACGCACATATCCCACGGACCTAAGGAAACGCTCTATGCTTGAATTACAAGGAGGTAGTAGGGCAGTGGATAATGTGCGGTGCTATATCACATCTAGTAACTTAGTCAAGACGATCGTTGCCGTCCCTCGTAGCTCAGTGGTCTCACCACAGGCTGGTAAATGTCAGGTTGCAGTTCCGAGCCGTACAAGGTTCAGATGAAGTGCGCACTGCTGACGATTCCCGAAAAGCTGAAACGGCCGTACAATGCTTTTCCGGGCGGGGAATGGTTGTGTGATTGAGTCTAGATGTGATGAATTTCTACCTATACCATTCAACTTCCAATCTACGTTCCATCTAGGCAACAAAAACATACAGCTTCCATGTACTTATTTAAACTGGATTTTAATTGCTTATTCCCGCGAGTTTGTAGTACGGAGGAAGAGTGCTGTGCGCTCGATCCTTTGAAAATAACCTCTAATAAGTAGTAGGCGTGAATGTAGTTGAATCGCCAAACCTCTGGTTTAATCAACAACCACTTTATAAACAGTGGAGCTGAATCTTTTATCTCTGTTAATTACTGAACATCGCAACGACATCAGCAGTATGCTATAGCAGCTGTGGTGACATCGCGGCCACCATGGCTTTACACACGAACGTGACCCAGAGTTGTGCTTGTATTATTAGGTGGCCTACAGTACAATTGGTGTCAGGCAAATAGTAAGGTTTCTCTTTTCGTTTAACGGACAATTAGTGTAGAAGGTAAAGGATAGAGTGAGCTGCAGTGTTCACCTCAGACACTACGTGGAACAGGTGGAACAGGTGAAACTGCCGTAGAGTTCGTCTAAACGCAACTGACGCGACTAACAGCAATTCGGCCTACCTGAGAGTACCGTGCTTGACAATATTGCTATTGTTCAAAAGACTGCCTCGTATTGTTATAAGTGGCTTATCCACTTTACTTATATCACCTAGCGAACTTATCTGTCGTGTAAAATAAAAGGTAAACGAAGGATGTACCTTAAGACGAAAGAATGTGATGCTTGTCAGCAGATCGACAGTGGATTTCAGGTCCAGCAGTCGCTCTGGCTTTGAGGCTGGAAAAACAGTCTACAAAGAGAAAAGTGCGATGGTCAGTTTGAATGTCTGATACGCAGGACTGCATGGTCACAAATACCATTGTACGGTAAAAAACCTGTTTACTTTGAAAACCATATCCAGGAAACCAAAACAGCATGGGTTTGAGTAGGTAAATAGATGATAATCCATCATATTGATGCGTGTACAACTCTGCCAATGTTTAACGGTAATCGGAGACTCAGACTCCGGAACGGAAATCTGGAGACGAATTATGAAGGATAGCCAATAGGCCATACAGCTATAGTATCACTTTTCTACGCTTCCTATTGCAATCATTTGTTTCCACCAAAATAGCCAAGCGTCCATTCACAAACCTGTGCTTTTAACGTTCATCACTAACAGTCACGTTCCTCTCGGGTGAGGAATACACAGTGGTGAAGGCTAGCCTTTGGGTAAATATACACGTCAGTGATGATACTACGTTGTAGATGGCAATACTATATTGGTAGTAGTTAGCCATTTTTTGACCAGAACTGGTTGAATTGCATGGGAAATGTAAACAATGACACTAATGGATGCCTACGAGACCTTTCTTCTTTGCTGTATTGAAAGGGAACTCATCAAACACGCATTAGGTTTGTAACACACATCGATCTATCGGAGCTAACACCCTGAGTCAGTGTTTTACCTACTGACTGGAGTGGCACTAAGTCAGAATAATAAAACTAAAAAGCACTCCTACTGTTCTAAAAACGACGCTCAACATTTCTAATGGCACTTGTTGTAGGTGAAAGCCGCATCCTTCAGGTAAACGTTCGGCAGAGTAGTTTACAAACGGTTCACTAAGCCGCAACTGAGTAGCAAAGTACGAAATAGGTAAAATTAAAAGAGTGGAGGCCTGGCAGAAAAAGATACGATCTCGCATAAATTGGTATTTTCGACAACATTACAACTTTATTTACATGGCTCGGTCGGTGTCTTATACATACCTCGTGAGGAACATCCAGTGCAACATTGAGAGAATTATATTGTTGTCAAGCTGACTGACATGGTAGGATAAGAGAAAGCTTTTGATGCATTCACTTAACAGGGAAAACGTTAGAGCAGTAAATGCTGTTTGCCTATTCCGTACTTAACACCACAGGAGCCGAGAAGACATGTTGACAAGGCCTCGATAGTGTACATGGTGTTCAGCCACTGTACGCTCACCTTTGCCATAAAGTGACCAAGAGTGGCATACCTCAACATCGGAAATGAAGTTCTGCTACACAACTTGATACCGAATTCCGATGAACTATGATAATTGCTACGAAATCATGTTTAGCTAATCACCCGTAAAAGGAGAGACACGGCGAGTAACCAATTGGAACTTACGCGGTATTTGGAGAGGTCTATGCGAATTGCGATATACAGACTGTCCAAAATCTTTATAAACTTTTCACGCTGAAAAGTGAAAGGAAAGCAGTTCGGTTGCTTGTGAGTGAGTGTGTTGGTGGATTCCAGAGACAAATGTTCCCATTCAGTGTGCATTGTTTGTAAGATGTTGCGAACGCCGGTGTACAAAGATGATTGAGAAAACTGCTTTCAGGATTGTCACCTATTACAGTACTAACCGTTGCGGGTAACTCAGTGGTCATTGACGCTAACCACTCCCTACCCGTGTAACGCATGGTATCTTCCATGGAATTTTTCTTGAAAACCCACTCCACCAGACCAGCGCACGACGTTCACTTCGTCGTAACCGGTTGTATCAGATTTAACATATGACAACTTTCTGCTTAGTCAATGCTCTTCACAGTGCTGCTTCTGATTAAGCATTAAACCGAATAGAACGGTTATCACCGTTATCTGCCTAACAAAGTTAACTTTGGACCTCTTAAATCGCTGTGGATTCAATGGTAGTCGCATGCATTACAACGAACGTCTAATTAGTAAGTAGACAAAATGTGAAGTTGTCAGCTTACTTCAACAGTTTTGCCATTCCTCATTGCTTCCTATCTTGGATAATTGTTTAAATTGTGTAAAACAGCATTGCCACTGGTCACTAACGGTGTTAGGTTGGAACAAACAGAACTAGACCCGCAGTATATACGTCCAAAATTCTCCCCTTGGAATTCGTCCAAATCCTGATACTAGACATAGAACATGTGCTGGTTGAGCTGACAAATGAACACGAAAAGGAGGCTGACAATCCCAATTTAGCCTGTTGTAGCAATATCTGATAGAATTGTGCGTGATGAATGCCCCACAAATTCAGCCTCGCAATCTCCCCTAAAGATCTACTTTGCCAAACCGAGCCGGTGATGAGTGCCGGTGCAAGCGGGGATAAAGTATGCAAGTATCGCACACGTAGAGGGAATGCCCATGCCCGTTACAATCCCCCGCGCCTCCCAGTGCACGGTTTGTGGGATCTAACACTTGTCTGATGTGGTTTGCAAGATAATCAAAGAGAAGTAAGGCTGAAAATACTGTGCTTCACTGACAAATTCACCCGCAACGAGCGCGAGTAAATAGTGAAAGCGCACCAGTTGCTTGTACTACTAAGTCTTAATGAGTATGCCGAACGAGCGCTGTTTGAGTAAGTTGAATTCTAGTCCTCAATGCAGACCAGAGTGTGCTGTTTCTGAATGTAAAAAGCAAACGATGTGTAGCAATTTCCATTATAATTTTCAATGGCCAAAAGCAAGGAAGTAAACGCTGATGGATCAATGCAAGCGCCTTTGGTTAAATGTACACAATTTGGTAAATCATGTGGGTTGTGTTAAACGCGTTGTGACAACAAAGCACGAGAAGTCGAACGCATGATGGATTGGGACCAGAACCGTGTGCAGAGCTATGGGAATCTAAGCACTGAATAAACAGAATATCAAATGGATAAACAAAATGGTTTCATTCGGCTTATGCGGAATTCGATGGCTATAAACTTCAGGGTGTGCGTCAATCACACCAGTTAGGAGCACAAAAGTTGGAGGCGTTGCTCATCGCATGAGCATGAGACGAACAAAAATGCCGGAGACTGGCGCTGACGACAGAGAAGAGGTAGAAAGCCAGATGAGGAGTAAACAAGCTACGCAATAAAAAATACAAAGTTGTTGTCTTCCGCGACTAATGTATCCCCTGTTTACAAAGGCACTTGTATCAAGTTGTTATCAGGTGGATTTCTGGCACATTTGTAACCAACGAACATGAGAAAACTAGACTTTCAGTTGCTTTGGGAAAGTTTCTGTTTTAAACCAGTGAGAAAGCATACACCTGAAAATTGCGTAGCATGATAGTATGCACAAGTTGTTTGCTTCTCGTGTTGACCATATTATCGGTTCAAAATACAATGGTCTGCTCTGGTCCATACGTACAATGAACGCATGTGTGGCAGAAGTAACAGCTGTATAGGAGTTCAATGTTACTCAGCATTTCTAAATTTAATGGATATCATCTCACAGCGATAGTGAAACTGCTGAAATGGAACCCCTAATGGCGCACCAAACTTAGTTTAACTAGCTGGATAACTTTCATGAACGCATGTGGCGGAATACAATGTTTCGGAGAAGAGATCGATAAGTCCGAAGTCACATCTTCATGAACACTTGCCAAGTAATGAGCTGATTTTATCAAATTCGGCCAATGAAGATTAGTAGCTGAGCAGTAACCAGGTGGTCCATTTATGTGAAACTGTTTAAACCTAGAAAATAGCAACATGTGTAATGCTTGTCGCACGACATTTTGGTTCAGCCACCATTTAAAAGCTCCCTGGTTGCAGCAAAGCAGATCTTGACAAACCATTTTGGCATCTAAGTTCATCAGGTAGTCATCCCTTACGGAGGGACAGGGGTTTCTCAGTGGATTTGCTTCAGGCTATAGGTATACGCAAGGATAAACAGAATTAAAAAGCTAACACTATCGGCTCCTCTTATCCTAAAAGTAGGTCAGTGGTCGAAAACTTGTTTTGTTGCAACTAACTGGAACGTATTTATTAATATAACCTATCCGCAGTGATAATCAGCTAGTAGAAGCTTTAAACAGCTACTTAGTTGAAGGTTTGCGTGGTATTTCTTGAATTCCACATCAGTACTCGACGTCCAAAGGGGTTGTACATATTCCATCTGCGGCCACTTGTTCATTTAGTCACATTCTAATGTTGAGGGAGTCCATTCAAATTGTGGCCTGTTCTTGAGAGAAGCAAACACTAAATTTGCCTTAGTCAACTAGATATCCGCACTGCCTTCCGTTTCATACAAAGATCTGTATCGGGAAGACGGAGGTGACTAGACAAGGACATTTCCCTGTGGGAAATTAATCTTTTAAAAAGCATATACAACTCTTGTCACTATAAGTCGTGTTCACAATTAATGCATGACTTTCCTATTGATAGAATTGGTACTGCACACACTAAAATACAAGGATGAGTGAGCGGCCCACGGCGAGCAGGTTAAACTTCCTATCTTTACCCCTTGCCTGTGGATGTCTAGTCTACATTCAAAAACTAACAGAAACAGCACACTTCCTGACAAAATTTAGGCTTAGCTGCATAGGCAAAGATACCAAACTATGAGAAGCTCAGAATGTACGCGAGACAATTATTGCAAGCTCTCTCCTTAAACGCCTCAGCGAAAGATAGCAAGCCACATTGTTCACTTACACCAAAATTGCTCGCACTAAAACGTTCGCTTGCCGTCTGACTGTTTGAAGAGGTGGTATGAGCGTAGAAGGCATTCACATTGGCCAACAAGACGGAGAGAACCGCTGGCACCGATGGACAGTTGTACTTCGTCGTCAGGCATGCAAAGTGACTGCAAAGGAAACATTTTCGAGCTATTACCGCCTGCGTATGAAAAAGGGGTGACCAAAAAATAACAAAAACTGGAAACTGAGTTGCTATCCAAAATCTTGTGGACTAACTCTAGGATAAGATGTTGCTAGTAACTTGCGAGGAGTAGATGCGCGAAGCACATTTCAGTTTGGGTAGCAGTTGCTTGCTCACCAAAAAAAGAAGATCAAGGAGTGTTGGCGTTCAATTGTGGAATTGTGGACAAAACGATCAGCTGCTAGCATGGCTTCAACTCGTGAGAAAATTCCTGCCAGAACTACTATTGTTTGTTGCTGGAAATGCATAGATGCCAGTTAAGTAGTTCCTGAGCAGTTGTGTAAAACAACAACCCAAGTTATTAGGAGCTTGTAACGGGGCTAACTGTGTGGACAACAAACGTGCCACTCACAGTCACAAGACGATAATTTGCTCTTTTAAGCCTGTGAGTATTTACGCATTGCCCGGTTCGTGCAAGATTCTAGGAGCTTCAACAAAAACTGGTGCAAATGCTTTGGGCGACCACGTCATTAGATGGCAAAGTTGTTCCAATTTAGTTATCGTTAATTGCTTTAAGCTGAATCGACCTAAGAATGAGACATCTTTCGGCCTTGGAAGTAAGGTACACTACAGATTGAACACAAGTTCTAGGAGAAAGAATGCATTTTTACCTAACAGCGCACATTACCACCGGAAACAAACCCCGCGTGTGAATCGTTTGTAGTGACAACCTTGTGAACGATCGCCTCGTAGTGGACTTATATTTGATTGTGAATACAGTGACATGACTTTGGGTGAATAATGTCTCAGTGCTTAGTCCACCACAAACGGAAGAGTTGTCCATCAGCAAGAAAGTAGGCGAGCATACGCCCACGCGCAATCCTACTACGCCTTGCAATATTTATTCAGATTGATCGGCTCATCCTCTCTTCTTGATGTCAATTGATATTAACGCTCAACAGTTACTTGAGCAAAACGTCACCAGCGTTAATCTACGGTGCGGAAACCACATGCGCACAAGCACAACATTCCAGAGAATCTGAGACTTCTGATAGGATTTCCGCACTAACGCCCTACTAATTGTTAACGTTAGCAATCACCGGACAATTGTTGCCATTTTCCGCAGTTCGTGGGTATTTTCAGATAATTGGGATACCAGTTCCGTATGTGGTATCAGTATGGAAAAGACAGTTGGGGGTATTCACCTGTTGCAGTGGGCGACAGGAATGCACTAGCTTCAACTTGACAAAATGATACCCAGTTTGTGTACTCCATTTGTACTTGGTGGCATATCATGACACCTTCGTGGCTGGACCTTCAAATTGGCCGTTACTGTTGTAAATTCATATTTACACCAGTTACTGCGGAATTGTCAATTTCGGATAGATTGTTTTGCAATTTGTTTATCTGGATCAATGGTGATGACCCCAAGATCCTATTCTGCCGACTTTTAATAGACTTCGCGACACCGTCTTTTTCTCGAAATTTGTTGAATATTCCCATAAAGTCAAGAACGATGTTAAATAATTATGAAAAAGTAACCTGGAAGAATGAGAAAGCACCGAGCTGGTTGGCAAGTCAGTCTAAGACGTCATTCAGTGAACCGGACACAATTACCAATGATCCTTTCCAGCAATGTTCGATCATTACTAGAAAAAACTTGTGGATCTTACCTCAATCTTGCGTCGAAGTGACTAGTCACATGCCGCCGTTATGATGTTACAGAAAAGTTGGGTGCATTCTGATATACAAGACGAAATGAGTTGACTTACGTACTTTCGTTCCGTCAGGTCCGATCGCCCAGTATAACCCCAGAATCGTGGAGGCGGTGGAATTACTTACATCAACCAACGCTGGTGCAATTCGGCAGCCTTACTGTTCACGTACATAACAATCACTGTTAGCTGTCATTTGATTGAATGTAAGCCACGGTTCCTGTGCGGTTTTAGTTCTGTTGTCGTCGAAAACGTAAACATTTCGCCTGACACACCATCGTCCAACCCGAACAAACTAGGTAATGAGTTATCCACGATGTTATTCATGAAACTCGAACGCTGTTTGCGTGATGACTGGAGATTTCAATAAATGTGACACTAATTTTATTTAGGCACTTGATCTGGAAAACATAGTGGCTTTTTTAACTAAACTATAAGCAAAATGAAATCTTTTCTTCATAAACCAAGCTTGACTGTTTTCCAAGCATAAAAGTGCTCCGCTCGGCAACACTGACTATTGCACCATAAAGGTATGCCTTATTACTTACACTAAGACAAACTCCGTTTATTTGGCTTATATACCATTTGAAACTATCAGGCGAAAAGACTGTTCCATGTCCAACATCGTGAGACTTCAAACAACTTAGTCCTCCATTGATGTTACCGTTTTTAACAACGACAATTTATCTGTTCAATGTAAGCATCTAGGCGACTATCTCAATTTATGCTTCGACCTTTGCTGTCCAGATGAAATCATTTATTTGAGAGCAGACCGGTTCTCCTCCCATCACTGAAACAATTTCGAAGGAAGAAGCAATGTGCATACAAATGTAAACTGTCCGATCGTGTCAAATTACATTGTTCAGTCATAAAACTGATTATACGACTGAATGGCCTGCATATTGAGGCCATTTTATTCAATGACATTTGCCGTGATTTGTGGCAGATTTTGAAACAACTGTCTGGTAAGGGCTCCAGTACCCATCTAGGGGTTGTAGATGTCGATAAACTAAACTCTGAAATCCGATCTGCTCCTAAAAATCTCTGCCTCCATTTCACTCGTTATCACCATCCGCGGCTGCTCCAACATTTGCATTCCAACACTTCGAGGTCTGCCAGGAACCCAAGAGGCTGAATGTGAGGAAGGCCGGAGGACCTGATGCATTCTCATCAACTGCACTGAATGAGTGCGCCGACTCCCTCACCTTACCTTAAATAGAGCTCTTCAAATGTTGCCTACACAGTGACACTATTTCCGACACTTGGACGCCCGTCGGGATAACGCCAGTCCCCCATAAAGAAGCTCAGAAAGTCCGTCCCACTACTTGTACATCTACTCTGTACATCTGCTTATTACTTTCATTTATACAAGTACCCAAGCTAGTGCTGCCTCTCAGTTTGCTTATAAACCCAAACACTCAAGGTTGGATTCAGTGGCTTATCTCGTTCACACAATAGCATCTGATTTAGATGCTACATGTAAGGCAGTATTTCTGCTTTTCCTGGAATCATTCAAACGCTTTTGGGAGTGTCGAGGAGTCCCTGCTTCGAAACCTACTACTCATAAACGGCGTCCAACCTGCGGTGCGTAATCTAACTGAAAAATATTTTACATATCGTTCATAATTCTTTCAATTGAACTGTAAGCAATTCTTCACTCTTGGTAACGATTAGGGTCTTTTACAGGGGCAACCTTCCCTTATGTTTTCTTTGCATATTGAGAGACTTCCTATTCTATCATGTTTTATTGGATGTAACTACGCCGACGATGTTGTTTTAGTCAGCGTCTCTACGACAAACAAGTCATTCTCAGCGCTCCAAAAAGAGTTAGACAAGCTTGAACAGTGCTCATCTTCCCGATCCCTTGTCCTCCATGCTTCAGAGTGCCGCGATTTAATATTTTCTCTCTACCACGCTGAGAGTGCTTCAAGCCCCATTGTTGTTAATGAATGCATTATACCTAGTTCGCTTACTGTTAGGTATCTTGGGGTAATTTTATCCCAAAATTTAACCTGGTCTACACACATCGACAACACGTGTGGCAAAGCAAGGTAAATATCATTTTATGCCCTGCGGCTCAAGATGCTTTCAGTACTACGTTATTAAATATACAAATTCGTAGCTACCTGTATTCTCCCGCATTGGTTGTACTGCTCGCTTGTTATTTTCACTAGTCTTCTTCAAAACGATTTTATAATTATTCTTCGTTCAAGTAAGCTTATCTCTACATGCCGTAGATTACCCGAGAGTCTCCTGTAGACTTCAGTTACCAGGCATCTTGATTCATACCACAGATTTTCTTCACAGATTTTAAATGATTCGTATTATCTACTCTACGATGAGTTATCGAAAACTCGTTCCTTCTCATCTACAGGCTCAAAATCGAAGGAACTGCATTCTCGCACCGCTTCTTATCACAACCCGGTTTTGCCTTCTTTATCGCGTCTTCTAGTGAACTCTAAGAAAATCACTGTGCCACAGATGAAAGTTTGCTTGAGTGAGTTTGCTTTTTCACCATTTGCCAGTTGTTTAAGTAGACTTTTTGTTCCCGTACATTTTTATCTGCAGTGTTAGTGTACAAAGTGTTGAAAATGTGCTCAGTCGGGTACATAAAGCTTATTTTGACTTGACTTGTTGCTCGCAGCATATGTCATGATGTGTTCAGCTGAAAAGTGAAACGACGTTCAATTAATTTGGTTGCGTCCTACAACCAGAGCAAGATATTGACAGTATCAGACTAAGCTCATGCTTGAATACCTTACCGGGAAGTCACAATTTGGGTAATCATTAGATCATGTAGCACGCGACACCAGTTGATCTCTGCAGGCCGAGCTCTTGCTACCCACATGAAGGTTAGTATAGTACAAAGTAGCGATACAACGCATGAAGCAAAAAGCATTTGTTCAACGACACTTCTAACAAATAAACTGGAATTTACCGGGAATCATTGATACTGAGGTACCAGCACTACCAGAAATTGTCTTGTTCTGTACTTCATACCGAAAAGCGTAACAAATCTTTGATATTATAAACGATTGTAGTACACGAACGGGATCCGTGTCCGATCTCTCATCATAGAGTATTCATGTCAGTAAAAGATGTCAAATAGCCACATCGGCTTGATGACCAATCCTTTGACTGAGGGAAGATTTTCAATTTCTTTACGATTCTTTAATGGTGCCGCCAATGAGGTCTCAACATAAGACAACTACGCATGTCATATAAATAATATGCCCATGCTAAAATTGTTTGACATATAGGTTGCTGTAAATCAACCTCATATTACTAATAGCTTTATCATCCGTCATCATACTTCTCGTCCTCTGATTGCCATGGTAGGACTGGTTTTCCAATCCAATAGATTTTTGTTCATTTCAGCTCCATCGGTGTTGTTGATCATGTACATTACCTTTGAATATGGACTAATACCGCTTACTTTAAGCACCACTGACCTTATCAAAGCTGATTCAGATTTTTCGTAAATCCGGATCACAGCCCCACAGTGTTCGGTTTTGTTTGTCTTTAGGGAAGTTTAGGAACCACGGTTAGCAAATCAAAATCTAGTTAGCAATGACATGAAGAATATTCTTTTCGATAAGTTCCTTTAGACACTTGCATTTATGGAATCTTGGTCAGTGTTGATTGAATGACCATAGACAAAACTACTTTGTCCAGTTTGCTAGCCATGATGTGTGAAATATCCATCAGTGGTTTGTTTGATCAGACTACGCCGTCGCAACGAGACTGGACCTTAACGTGGTGCGACGGTTTGGGTACCTAGTCGACACATTGAGCTATATTTGGTGGGACTGTCGGGCCTCTTGAGAGCTACTCCTACCAGGTTGCTCAATGGTTAGAGGTTAGTTGAACTCAGTTCTTGTTCCTCCAGGTTGGGATTTTGAAATGAGATGACGTTCATTTCTGTAAAACCGAATTGTTGTCACCTCCCCGCTGCCTTGCAGACAGGTTTTTGAGCTAAAGGCTTAACTCTTTCTCCCATGTGCGTGACTATCTTCATCGACTCGATGATTTGATCAACAGATAAAGCAGCCTATTTAAACCGAACCAACCCCAGTCCAGGTATCTTAGCCTTTCGCAGTTTTAACCAACTTTTATATATGTAGTACACTGAAGAAAATAATCGAAAAGAAATTTCATTCGTTGATTTGAGTTCGTGCTTCTATATAGGTATATTTCACTAGCTAAAGGTTTTGGTTGAGGACTCTAATCATTCTCCTGCCTATGTCTAGGTGCTCTGACAATATCATAGCCAGCGTACATGTATGACTATTGTTCAAGTTTCAACCACATCCTGCATCAGCCGTCGCGCAGCTTAGCAAGAGTCGTATTGTCTGCTGCATACAGCAAGACTGATAACCGAAAACTTGCTACTGCTAGTGCCTCCCATCTTTATTTTCCAACTGTTTCTTTTAATCCTTCCCAACCGCATTACTAACCTACCTTCCATAATTCCCAGCTTTATTGACAACAACCGCAATGTTACTGGAGTCATACCATCTGCAGCCATGTTCATGCACCACCCAATGGACACTATTCGACAACAGCCACTTAGCAGGCCTCGCTGTCCCGTTTCCCTGGCAGCGTTCAACATTCGCACTCTGATAAATAAGTCAACTGGTTGCACTCGCACGCACATTGGACAAGCTGGGCGTTAACTTGTGTGTCCGAAACTAGAATCAATGGCTCACATGGGGTTGTGGAATTAACTGTGCCCGGCTTGTACTCTCGCTATTGGTTGCATGCATCCGGAGGCGCTGATGCGACAACCACTGGTCAATCTGGAGTGGGCTTCGTTCTCAGCTCCAAGGCGGAGTCATTGTTGGTTGATTGAATTCCGGTGAAAGCGGTTTATGTGCCGTCCGTTTGACGACTTCAACTAAGGTTGATTCCCGAAGTAGTACAAGACGCTGTTTGTTTGTGATTTCTGCTTTTGCCCCCACCAACTGCAGTTCTGATGCTGCTAAGGACACATACTGTCACGAACTGAATACATTGCTACGTCATCAATTTAGATGTTACTGTCTTTGCAGGGAACATGAATGCGCCAGTAGGTAGTCTGAGATCTTCAGATGTTCAGCTAGGTGGTAACTATGGACTTAACTCCGAACGGACGGACAACGTTGAGCATCTGCAGCAAAGGTGTACGGAAAACGCTTCCCTGGATTTGTCCTGGCTGTCTGGCTGAGTCCTAAATTTCCTGCTGACACTTTCAGTGGAACAGATTCACGATGGACACGTACGAGTTGGGCACATCTGCTTGCGGCAACATCAATCGACACCGTACAAGTCATTGGATATCTGAGGTTGCTGAACCTGTTGGGATAATTAAGAAAACTCTCAGCTGGCTCTGAGCACAATGTTACGGACGTATTATTAGGTGCGAACTAAAGCGGAGCCTACGTGCTTACAAGGAAGCCTGGTGGAGCAGTAGGGCTTGGGAAATGGAGGAGGCGGGAGCAGTAAGCAATTATAGAAAGCCCTTCCAACTGATCCGCGCTACTGGTCCCAGAGTACCAGGCGTGGTAAGGTAATCAGCTGCCCTGATTCCCAATAAGGAGCGTCGCATGGTTTGTTTGGCGGAGCCCTTTTGATATTAATTGACTTAGCCCCATTGTTCCTGCATCTTTTTCTTCTCAGGTGGTGTAGGCTGAGCTATGGACGGTTAGTTTAGAGGCTCCATCGGAGGCTGACGCCCGAAATGCGAGCACATCCGGCAATCATTTATGAGCTGATGATCCGGATTCCTATGCACACGCACTATTTAAGGATTGTGGTGATTCCTTCTTCAAAGCAGTGACCCCACATATTCGAACAGGTCTTGAATTATAAGACCATCCCAGCTAACTGGAGTAAAACGATTATACTGGTAAGGCAGTCTCACCGACTTTGCTAATCATATGGGTATTAGCTTAACGTCTGTGGTGACAAAATCACTATCCTCAATTCTCAGTTGTCGCCTCACTGCTGAAAGGGAATCCCGGACAAGGAAACGGCAGACAGGCTTTCGTTCAGGACGGGGCTGTATAAATCATAGATTTATTTTGCGGCTGATGCTGGATCACTGCCATACATACCTCAGATCGACAATAGTTGTGTTCCTTGATTTTAAGGGTCTACGACTCGGCCGAGCGATTCATGGAAAGATCTTCCCCTGAAATACGTGAACATTTTGCATGCATGTACTCGAATCCACAGACCGCATCAGGGTCTACGGTGACTTGTCAGATATCTTTCTGATAACAACAGACATCGGCCGGGGTTGTCCGCTTTCCCATTTTTGTTTACTTTCGTCGTGGACTGCAGCATAGAATGTTCCCTTGCGGAATCGCAAAATGAAAACGTCGCGGTGCTGTTTGGTGAAGGGTTGGTTGATCTTGATTATCCGGAAGAATTTGGTTTGCTGTTTGACCATGCTGGCATGGCCCAGTCAACCTTGAGTATTATCCCTAGCGTAGTCCCATCATTTGACACGCGATCCGCACCTTCAAAATAAAAAGCATTGCTACAAGACCACCGGGCACTTTATGTCTCCTTGACTCTTGAAAGAAAGGAACTAGCGGTAGTTGATCAATTCAAGTGCCTTGGCAGCTGCGTCAGCAACGATGAGTACATAACCACTAAACTTCAGTATTGCAGAAGGTAAAACTACCTCCCCGAATCTGCGACATTTGTGGTGTCACAGGGTGTTTCCCTCCGTCTAAGAGGCCGTGGTTACAAGGCCACAATGGGCGCCATCCTACTCTATGGTAGTGAAACTTGGCATTTTCCATTGGGGGATTTGCGATGTCTTCACCTATTTGATTAACCTTGTCTGCGATGCATTGCTGCCGTCTGATGACTTCAGTTTGCCCGCAACCATTATGTGTGTCGGCGAATACTAGGTTGTGACAATCAGGCTTGTTCCTTAGAACGACAGATAGCACCGAAAAAGTTGCGTTGCTTTGGACACGTATTACGTTTGGCTGGTCACCGCTTACCTAAGAGGTCCTTGTTTTGCATACCGGATGTATGGTGGCGCAAAGTTCGACGCGAGCAAAAGCTAACTTGCCAATGGAAAACGAAGTCACCAGCTACTAAACTGTGTGCTATTTCTCCATCTCCCTTTCCAGGCTGGAGTTCTCGTGAGCTGCGTTGTGCTTGGCATCAGACGGTACAGCACATAGCTCACAGTCGGCACCAGTGGTTTGTCAACTGTCGCCTCCTAGTCGAACTGCCCGTTAAAAGTGTGTTTGGTGCAGTCTTATTCGCGGGATCATGGATGATTATGAGGCATGGCAGTGACAGGCGCAAGGAAGCTGTCTCATTGATGTCGTCTTATTTTTGCACGATAGCCAGCTGTTTGTGATGGTATGTGGTTGACGCAAGGTGCAGGTGCCTTGACCCTGGCTGTTTGCTTAGGTCAGTAAGGCCTTACGCTAGGCCCACTTTCTCCTCCTGTTGTTATTTCTCATTCCGTAGGTCATTGTGGCTGTGCGGCAGCGCAGCATCAGTTCGAATGAAGAATGGGCTGTTATTGTTGATGTTAATCAGACACGGCAGCATACGCAACAACATATGACTTGCGCTGTACAAGAGGTGTTGGGGCACGTTTATGACCAAACTCACAGCCTTTACCAACTCCCGTTGTTTGCACAGTTCCGGCTTTAAACACTGATTGTGATGGTTGCGAAAACAACGACGAATATTACTTGAGCTTCACTGAGTAGCGTCTAGAGATAATACAAACACCTTGGCTGAATTCGTTCATTCAAACATGGTGTTCCGTCCCAACCAAGTGTTGTAAAATGCAACCACAGGTGCATAGCTGAAGATTTTAGACCGGACCGGGAACCTTTCCTTTAAGTGCTGCGGAATCAATGGGCTTGTTTCGGCAAGTAGCTTTATTTTACAGCTGAAAACCGGTGGGTTAATGTGGCCGAACATTTTCCACACATCAGTTTAACAGTAACGTCACTTCTAAAGGGAACCTTGAAGAATATATCCACTTTTGACACTATGTTGATGTGCCAGCGAACAGACGCGAAGTTATCGTGTTCCAGTTGGTACGGATTTTTCTCCTATCTTCGCCCTCTTAGCGCAGTTACCGTACGCTCATTAAGATCGACTTTATTAGCGCTATTCAATGAGCCGTCATAAGTCGTATTATCTTCCACGAATCACGATTCCAGCAACGCCCGCCGTTTCAAACAGCTTCGCGTTTAACTTCACATACACAAGTTTTCCGCTTTGCGCAAAATAATCAGCTGTGTAATTTCGACTCAGAAATCTCGAGGCTTTCCAATGATTTCAAGCTTATTCCGATACGGTGTTCCTCAAGACAGCAGTAGGGGAATTTGTGCTCTCTTATTCTTGCTGTGCCTCTCGCTAGCATTCAGTTTTGGAAAATACTCCTGCCCAGTCAGAGTAGACATCCATCTACCCGCCAACCAACAAAGCACGCTTGTTTGCCTTGCCAAGGAGTGCAGTCTAGCGACTGCGCACACAAGCAGTGGAACAATGGTTTTGTATGGGTAAAAATGCTAGCGCTGAACAGGTTCCGTAGGATGGTCATGGTGAAACCGCAACATATTAGCAACGTTGGGTTTACAGCGGGGAACACACTGAGGTATACGAAATATAAGCTGTAAATTCAAGGTAACTCCATAAGGAATGGCGGCAAATGGGATGTTGGTAAAAATCGTATGTCCTGGTGTACACCCACAGGAGATGAAAAATTGGAACGAAATCTGAGATTTGACCGCCAGTGAAATCTCTTACAGACGCTTGTGTTTATCCATGTGTACCTAGTCATGTAAGGTGGTGCAGCGAAATAAGTGCACTGTCAACCCGGGCTTTGAACTCTGCTAGCGCCGGAGCACAGATGACAGATTCCGGTAAGGGATTGCATGTGCTGCAAACGCGTACGGAAAAGAAATTCCGGCGGTATTCCATACGATTGTACTGTTCTGCCGGCTTGACATGGTGGCCTCTCGAATTGCTGTTGTGACAGCTCTAGCAACTAGCGGCACATGTGGTTGGGATTGCTCCATATCTGGTAATCCAAAATGAGGTCACCGCGCAATCCCCGATACTATCCGCTAAAGATTCCGATCACTTGAAGCCTTCGTTCATAGGACAATTTGTACAGATCCTTGACATTTTTGATTGCGCGGCGTTGGGATATCTCCAAGGCGGTGAGATCTTTCCTCAGCCATGGCTACCAAACCTGTATTGCGTATTCTACATGTGACCGTATGTATGAGCCGAGAAGCTGTGGAAAAATCGAATTATGGAATCGTCTGAGGAGGCCCACGTGCTGGTTGCCTCTTCTTGATGCCGTTTCAGCCTGATTCGATCTAGACCAAAACCAAGATCCTTCTTGTCAGAAGACGTTTGAAGCTCTTGATAGCGAGTTTGTAAGAGTACACCAACTTGTGCCGTAAGTGCAGCACTCTGCATTTGTCCTCATTGAATCAAAGTAAATTCTGGATTGACCACGCATATACCCTATCCAGATCAGCTTGAAGTACTGTGATATCATCTGGTGTATTGATCGCCCTCCACACCTTGATGTCATCGGCATAAAGAAGGCAGTTCGAGCTTATGAGGCGTGTGATATCCTTAATATACGTCAAAATAATCGCGGTCCAAGTACCGATCCCTGTGGTACTCCGCATTCAACTCGGATGGGATCTGACAGCGATTCATGCACTCGTACTTCCAAGCGCCGGTGCAGAAGAAAGCTTCTGATCCATCTTAGAAGAGAATCACCAATACCGAAGGTCTGGAGTTTGAAGAGCAGAATGTCATGGTCTAACCGGTCGAACGCCTTTGAGAAGTCGAGAAAGACTACATCAACTCGTGTGCCAGAGTCTACTGCTTCAGTCCAGCTGGATCGTGATAGTAGTAGATTTGTAGTGCACGATCGATTTCGTCGGAAGCCATGCTGTTCCGGTGCGAGGTAGTTAAATTCTTCTAAGTAGGCCGTTAGCGCATCAGAAATGATAGCTTCTATGACCTTTGGAAGAACCGGTAATAAGGTTATGGGTCGGTGGTTTGCTGGATTGGAACGAATACCTACCTTGTGAATAGGAATAATCCTCCCGTTTTTCCACATGTTCGGCACGTACCTTTCTTCAAAACAGTGTTGGAAGAATCGAGCCAAAGGCTCAGCTAAACCCTCCTACCGCCGCTATTGATTTCTGTGTATATTATCAACTCCAGGAGAGTTGTGTTTGCGCATACGTAATAGCATTTTTAGTACAGCTTCTGCTGTGAAGGAGATGTGAGTGAGTTTTAGGGCTAAAACAACCATTGTCATAGGTTCAGGTGGCCTAAGACCGCACTGAAACGTTAGAGCATATTGTAGGCGCAGGATATTCGCCGCCTCCTTTGGTGGGTGTGAGTCCAGCCGCAGTTTGAAGAGGAGGAATTCCCCGTCTCATCTTTCTTATACTATTGACGTACTGATACAGAGGCTTGTGATTTGAAGCGATACGCACTGCCAAGTTCTGCTGGTAGTCCATTCTGTCCTCGCGAACAAGCTGAGTACAGTGGTTACGTTGGGTTGCATACGCCATCCTCTTCACGGTGCTCGGAGAAAGCTTGTGGAACTGCCAAATTTAGATTCACACCGCTATACAATTGAGTGTTTTGCTTCGCAGAAACGAGATCAAGTTTCTCGGGAGGGACGTCCTAGTCGTTGACGTTTTGACAACCAGGGAGCAAAATTGACTGATGAAATGTACACATGCACTAACTGGCGCCTCGTCTGTCAAAAAGGTCCAGTTGGTTGTCGCACCCAGTCGAGCTAATATGTCTAAGCGTATAATCGTTTTTGTTGCGTCAGCAATTTCCACGGGATATTCTGCATTGCAGATGTATTCGAAGTGTAGGACTGCATGATCGCTGTAGCCAAAGCGGACGTCGATGATCAAGTCGTCGACCATTAGTTCTTCGGAGTTGAATATCCGATGCAGTATTGAAAGCTTATCTTTTTCTCGGAATCTGGTGGGCGTTGCATTAACCATACAGTGGGTATCTGGAGACAAACGCTTGTAGAGCGGCCTTACACTGTTCCCCGGGACCTGCTTGGGATTCCAGTGTATGGATGTTGTTATCGTCAGTATTCATAATGTGACTGTAAGTTGTGTTTATGATCCGCTTTAGTACGGATGCAAGAAAGAAGTCCATCTCGGGCGTGGAAGAAGGAGGGCGGTAAATGACCGACACTAAACAATTGTCGTCACTTTTAGACGTAGATGGCAACAAAGGGAATCCTATACCGTGCTGACCGGATCGTTTGAGTTCAAATTGCAGGTCGCTGCAGTAGTACAGAGCCACCCCTCCACGTTTGCTAGGTCAGTCGTGCTGAACATTGGGCAAGCCTGGCAGTGCGACCTCCATGTTACTTACGTCAGGGCTTATCCATGTCTACGTTTTAGCGATGAGGTCACAGGCTTTTGAACTCTGACGCAGCCGCCTTTCGTTAACTTCAGTCAGTAAGTTCTGAGCGTTGGTATACATACAGGAAAGCGTCTCGGATGTCAAAAGCTGTTGACCAAGAGCATATGAAGGATGTGGATTTGCGCCAACCGATGAGAGCTCGGCACCTAATTGTATTTCGGGTAACTTGCCAAATCTCGAGATGAATGCAATCTCCTTTTGGTCTCACATGTATCTGCTGTAGGTGGTCTATCAGTAGGTTTTCCGATAGCTACGGGTTTTAGCGCACAGGTTTCTGCATGGCAGTTGTGGTTATATTGAGTCGCAGGTGGTATCGTTTCCGCAAGAACAGCGAGTGGCTGCAGCTGTCTAACTGCTGGCTTCGGTCGTTGTTCCGAAGGAAGTGTATTGCCCAGTAAGTGCTAGCAACGGATTACGTTCATGTCATCTGTTGTGACTGCACCGTCAGTATCCTCGAGCCACTTCTGTAGTTTGGCGACACGGGTATCCGTATAATCGACCGAAGTATGACGTCACTCGCACAGAGAGCTTCACGAATGTACCATCATACTTTCAGGTCAAGAGCGCGAGCTTCTTCGTTGATGGTTGTCGGTAGCTCGGTCATGCCACGAACGAAAATAATTATTTTGCTACTCTCCGTGTGGTGGTCCTGTGAAGTATTTTTGTCCCGCTGGCGTTCGCTCCATGGAACATCCGGAAATATGTTTATCCCAAAGTTTGCAATCCGCAGGCGGTATGCCGACAAAAGCGCAGTCTCGACATCATCTGTTGATCCCAATGTTACTCCCATTAGCCGGGACTCAACCTACTGAGCCTACGTTGGGTGTTTGTGAGACGCACTAAATTAGTCGGCCTGATTTGAACTCCAATTATAAAACAAAGGAAATTCTATTGCTTTAAATCTACCAGCGTTCACCCCCTTAAGGAGTTTGCTTTAAATTCAGGAACGCTAGCGTATATATAAATGTCAAGGCCCCGTAGTTCCGCCTCGTCTTGATACCTTTTGCGATTGTGCTGGGTTAGGCTACTGAGGTCGCACTTTGATTATACCGAGCAGTAACGGTTGCATAGATGGATCCGTCTTTAGAGCGCTTCGGATTTCGTTGGTCAATCGGAAGGGTGGGTGCTACCAATGTTGCATCAGTCGATACGTTGGATAAGAGGATGTGGGCGGTGGGGCTATGCATGCTTCTATTGGTCACGATGACGATTTGGTTCGTGGTTCCCAAGGTTTCTAGTACTGCTTGGCCGTGTGAACGCCTGACCATTGCACTTGGTTTCGAGGCAGCAATTGAGGGAGGCGGATGAGGTGCAGGAGGTGCTGTAGTAGCCTCGAGCGAAGCAATTTTTGCATTTAGACAATATTCAGTTCCGGCGATCAGGTTGTCATACCTTGGGTTAAAGCAAGTACGCGTTTTACGAGTGGAACCTTAGTGCACTTCGGACAGAACCAAAGTGAACCCGGCGTATTACATTCCTTTATATCGGTTCTAAAGACCTTCACGCATTTCTTCTGGTACTAGCCAGTGCAATTTGTACAAGTCAACCCTACTTTTACTACCTCAGCACAAGTTTGCTTACCACATAATACCTCGTTTCGGGTTACCGGTATGGTGGTCATGATGGACGAATGGCCGCTATTTGTTGTGCGGTTAAGTGTCGCGTCGCCGTTGACAAACGTTTGGTCGCCAACAGTCAGGTCAAGGTCAAAGGACGGGCGCATCGTGCTTGTGTGTTCCTTCCGTAAGTCATACGGCGTCTGGTGTAAACAATTAACGTACAGAGCAGGTTGGTTTATGGCACCTGCTGAATACAGGAGAGGCGAACGTTGACAGTTGCTCCACTGAGAGGGTTTCACAGTAGAAACCTAGTTTTCTATTTAGGTATAACCCACGCTGATGAAATGAGACGAGTGAAAGCTTGATCGAAAGCTTGGAGAATTCTCTATCGAAAGCGGTCAAAATCCTGGGTGTGTGATTCTAAAATACAGGAAGAAAAAAGGACGAAAAATTGTCAAAGATGGTACATCCGGTGGAGATAATCCCCGCAGTAAAT
This sequence comes from Dicrocoelium dendriticum, assembly GCA_944474145.2. Lineage (NCBI taxonomy): Eukaryota > Metazoa > Platyhelminthes > Trematoda > Plagiorchiida > Dicrocoeliidae > Dicrocoelium > Dicrocoelium dendriticum. The sequence goes on along the minus strand of OX104070.1, from coordinate 51,151,624 downwards.
ATTCCGAAGCAAATGCTTTCAGCAGATGAAGCTCCTCAAACCGAGACTAAAAAGTGTAAATCCGGATACGTGCGCCAAAATGTCATGCAGAACAGGTGAAACAACGTGGAGAACTACTTGCAGTGGTCACCGTCCCAACCCGGATTAAACGACGCGGGACTTATCTCACCACCATTATGAACGTTGAAAAATGTGACGGTTGGTTAAATTTGCAACTGCGCAAGACCAAAAAACTGCATGCCTTCAGTGGATAAACCTACCCGAAGAGTAATTATCACCTGGGTTCTATAATCTGCAAAATGGGGCTAGAGTGTTTTAACGCCTCGAAATGCATAGGGATAAATCTATATGAAAATAGACAGTACAGCAGCAAAACGGAAGCAGTCTGATTCTGCCAGGTGTACAAAACTCTCCTAGTCTTCAGAGGTTTAGTAGCTCCAATAAATAAGTGTGCAAACCTGATAGAAACGATTGAGCAACTGGTGAATGCCAGGGAAGTGGAAGTAAACGAAGCTAAGCTTGTGTCTCAGCGGACACCTGTAGAGTACCTGAAAACACACTTTCAATATTTTGCAACATGGGATTTTACTGTTGTTTTAACCTTCAAAATGTCCATTTGTTTCACTGACGGCATTTCCACTTTGACAAACTGCTTTGGTGAGTATCTTGTTGCACCGTTTCTCGTTCTGGTTGATTCGCTTCTTATTTTGGTAGCCTACACAATACACGATGGGTTCAGTTCCCTCCTACTTCTACACTGTCGCGTATTTGACACGTCACTTACGTGTCAATGTGATCGACTAGTATCCCAGGCGCCACCCAAAGTTAGTCACTCAGGTCCAGAAAACGCCATCCGCTATTTTGAATTTTCCTTCTGGTGAGCCAGTCTATTACTTTGATTCATTACTCGCTATCATTTTGTTTTCTTACCTGCCGTATATAACTATTCATTTCTAAAGTTGAATAGTTCGGATGATAAACCATCCAGGTACGTGGTTAGTGTCGTAGAGCTAGCCTCTGCACCTTTTGGTAGAAGGACCCGTTTTTATGGTTTGCACATTTGCAATCCCCTTTTTACAATTGTAGTAGTTCTTCTGATTGTGCTAAATATCACCAACTTATGTCTCGGCTTCCGCGAAATGTATTCTCCCAGGTGAGAAACATCTTAGCTTGCCATACTCCGGATGCGAAATATGAGGCTTTAATGCAGTCGATCATCCAGCGAATCACGTCCTCTGACAGCGTCCGACAGCAGCAAGTATTTAGGGATCTGCAACTAGGGGACAGACTGCCTTTAGCTATGTTGTGACAGACGCAACATCTCTTAGACACATCCGGCATGGACGCAAGGATTCTTCGCGAAATGTGGTTGAAACGTCTCCCGGAAAACACGCAGGCCCTCCTCGCCGTGTCAAGCGCCCTACCTCTCGCAGCACTAGCAGAACTAGCAGACCGTATTATCGAACGACATAAGTCAATGAACGCATATAGGACACTTACTGACATAGCACCGTCGCAGCCAAGGCGACACCCGCCACTAGTGAGCCAACAGCAATGGACGCTTATCAGCACAAATAGCGTCAATAGAACCTCAAGTTGAGAAACTCTCCCTAGACCCGTAAGCAGTGAAGCTGCTATAGCTCATCATTCCGTCGCACGAAGTGTAACATTTCAGGCTTTGGTTTTTAGCACACGCATTTTGGTAACAAATCCCGCAAGTGCATGCAACCATGCAGTTTCTCTGCCGCGAAGCAGGGAAAATTTCAGGCCAGCCTGTAATGGCGACTGGCCGTGTCGGCAGTGCCTAAAGTCGTCCCATCTACATTAGGGATTATGATTCCAAATCTAGTTCTTAGTTGATGCCGCGGCGTCAGTGTCATCCCCCTATGCCAGAGGAACCAGCTACTTTTTGTCGACCAGGCTAAGGGCCGCAAATGGCAAGCCAATAGCCACATACAGTTCTCGGTCGCTTATCCTAGACCTAGGTCTTCGGCGCACGTTCCGCTGGGTATTCATTGTTGCTGCAGTCCCCTATGCCATTATCGGCATTAGTTTTCTCAAGCATTTCGACCACTTGGTTAAGGTAAAACGCCAGAGGATAGTCGATACTGCAACAAAACTCAGTGTACGTGGCAATACCGTTGTTATCGCATCAATCAACCCGGTCTAGGCCTTTCCCCAGACATCGTCAGACTACGCTAAACTTTTCTCGCAGTACTCTAAATTTGTTCAGCCCATGAACGCAGCCCTGTCCCTGGCATCCCAAGTCATGCATCACATAAGGACGAATGGCTCAACCGTCTCACGCCGTCCACGCCGACTATCACCAGAAAAAGTAAAGTTAGCTAGGGCATAGTTTGAGCACATGCGCGAAATTGGAATAATCTGCACTTCCGACAGACCTTGGTCCTGTTCCATGCAAGTGGTCCCAAAGAAATCTGGAGACTTGCGCCTTTGCAGTGACTACCGGGCACTAAACAAACTTACGGTCCTTGACAGATACCCCATACAACGTTTGCATGAGTGCACTGCAAGCCTCACAGATCAGACTGTCTACAGCAAGATCGATCTTGTTTGAACCTATCACAAAATACTAGTTGAGGAAAAGAAGATACCTAATACAACCGTCATAGCTCCCTTGGTTTCTTAGAATTTTTGAGAATGTCTTTCGGATTGTGCAACGCCGCACAAACATTTCAGCGCTTCATCCACGATGTCACTCGTGGCCGGCCTTGCCTATCTCTACCACGACTGCATTCTAGTGACCCGTTCGTCCGAAAAAGAGCATATAGCTCATCTTCAGTCCCATTTGCAGCGGTTAATCCAACACAGCATCACCGACAATCCCACCAAGTGCGAACTAGGCAAGTCCTCGGTAGGGTTCCCAGACCACCTCGTCTCATCATCTGGCATCGAGGTGCTGAGGACAAGGTCCAAACCATCAAAGGCTTCCCAGCCCAGCCTACATGTAAACACCTACGTCGATTTTGTGGCCTAGTCAACTACTACCAACGCTTTATTCCGCAGTGCGCTCAGTTCAGGCAGCGTCTGACTGACCTACTCAGAGGGAATGAACGCAAGTTCGCTTTCCCTGACACAGCACAGACAGTCTTCACCGGGCTCCAGGATGCTATCTCCAACACAGTCCTCCTCGCTCATTTCGAATCGACGGCACCTCTTTCTATCACGACTGATGCCGCAGACGTCGCGGTAGGAGCCGTCCTCTTGCAACAGGTTGATGGGCAATGACAACCCTTTGTGTTCTCTAAAACTCCTGCTGCTAGCGGAAACCCGCAACAGCACGTTTGGCAAAGAACTGAGTGCCATTTACCTAGCAATACGTCACTTCCGGTACACAGTTGAAGGACGCGTTTTTACGGTCTACACTGACCATAAGCCCTTCAAATCCGCCTTCAAGTCTGCCTCCGACAAATACTAAACCCGTGCAACAACACACCTAGACTTTGTCACGCAGTTCATTGCTGACATATCTCATGACTCAGGTGTCGACAATCCCGTTGCCGACGCTCTCTCATGCATCAACCGCGCTCTCCAGTCTTTGCCTATGGTCGACCTTGCTACCATGACATCGGCTCAGGCGCAAGATGAAGACTTTCAACGCACTCTGCAGTCCATTTCGCTGCGTGTGCGATCTGTTCCTCTCCAAACACGGTAGGAACCATCCTCTGTGACCCTTCCACAGGTTGTCCTTGACCCCTCGTCCCCGTCTGCTTCAGACGCACAGTCTGACGCACTGCACTCACTATCACATCCCGATATCAGTGCATCTTTGAAAGTGGTCACCGAACATTTCGTTTGGCCACGCGTAAACAGATATTCGTACCTGGGCTGGCGCCTGACTTCAATGCCAGCGCCTCAATATACATTTTCATACCCGTAGTCCTTCTGGTTCATTTCCCTCCCCGGACTCTCCGTTTCCCCATGTACGCTTAGATCTGGTAGGTCACTTGTCTCGTTCATGCGGATTCGTATACATACGTACATGTGTATACCGCTACACCAGGTGGCCAGAAGCCATTCCCGTAACAGACTGCACAGCTGAGACTGTTATCCGGGTCTTCTTAGATCAGTGGGTCTCGCTCAACGTATACCCAGCCGCCATCACAACCGACCGTGGAACTCACTTTTAATTTTCACAATTCAATACGTTTTGCAATTGTTTAGGCTGCCGCGACATTCATACCACAGCGTATCACCCCCCAGTAGCCAACAGTTTAGTTGAACGCTTCCATAAACAGCTAAAAGCCTCACTTTGCGCCTCCTCCGAGCCTAGCTGGAGCGAAAACATTTCTCTGGTAGTCTTAGGTATTTGCATCAGCATCAAAGCTGACTTGCAATGTGCACCAACACAGCTGGTCTACGGCAAGATGCTCAAGTTTCCAGGAGAATTCGTTTCGCCTCCTGAATCGTCGGCTGTACCTCCGCCTAAATTTGCGTCCTCCCTAGCTCAACGCATGCGTTCAGTACACCCGACCCGATTGGTGAGCAGACAAGAGATGTGCAAATGCACAGCGGACTGTCTACCTCACTCACATCCTCCTCCGCGCAGACGCGATCCGTCGCCCTCTCCAGTATCCCTACACCGGCCCTTGCAGAGTCCGGCAACGGACCGCGAAACATTACGCCGTAAACCAGTATGTTCCCAGAACTAAGGTGTCCACCGACCTCATCAAAGTGGCTTTCTTTGACGAACCACTTTCCACTCCTTCCTGGTGTTATCGCAAAAGCACCCGCACCAGCGGTGAGTTCCCGAGCACCAAATAGCCGAAACCCTCCATTCAACTTGACCCTCAAGCTACCCCGCCTCAATCTTAGGCAACCGACCGACGTGGTAGGCAGATCAAGGGTCCGGTCCGTTGTTTGTGTCGCTGCAGAGACGACTGAGTCTGGGAGAGTATTCCACGGGTGACAGACAAGAATGGAAAAGAAATTTCTGCGACACTCCAGACGACTGTATTGTTCTGCGAGTTTTAACGAGTGACCTCTCAGGGTTGTATTAGTGCTGAGTCGCAGTAAAGGGCGGCACACATGATGTGGGTCTTGCAGAATCAAGTATGTCATAATCAGGTCGCCTCGTATTCTGCGATAGCTTCCACTGAATACCCCTAATCGTTGCATCCTCACCTGGTATGAAAGATTGTGTATTCTAATTTCGTTCTTAGATGCTTGACGTTAAGGCTGCTCCAGTGCCTTAATGTCGTGTTTCAGCAATGGATGCCAGGCTTGACGTGCGTAGTCGGCATGGGGGGCGAAAATACGCACTGAGCAATTGTCGAAATATTGAGCTGTTTATTTGTCCAAATACCCGCCTCAACAGCCCGACATTTTGGTTCCCGGTCTTCGAGGCCTTTTCGGATTGCCTGGAGCAACCCAAGTCATCTTGAACCAGGACACCCAAATCACGTTCGAGAGTTGATTGTTGCAGTACATCTGTTCCGAGTCGGTATGAGTAGCTGCTCTGATGTCGGATGGAAAGCACCTTGCATTTACTGACGTTGAAATGCAATGAGTTTTGGGTCGACCATTGATACACCGTATCTAAATCACTCTGAAGCACATGTTGGTTGGCGTTCGCCTGCATCCTGCGCCAGATGTTGCTATCGTAGGCAAACATTAGGAAGTTTGAAGCGATTCCCTGTGCAAGGTCATTAATAAACACCAAAAACAAACGTGGACCTAGAACCGAGGCTTGCGGCACACCACACTCCACTTGTATGGGGTCCGATAAAGAGCTCCGAACTCTGACCACTAATTGCGATTGGAGTAGAAAGTTGGCGATCCAGCTTAAAAGAGGGTCGCCGATCCCTTAATGCTGCGGCTTAGATAGTAGTATCCGATGGCCTAGACGGTCGAAAGCCTTGGCAAAATCCAGGTCGATTATATCAACACTTTCTTCAGCGTCAGCTATCTCGGTTCAACTACTGCGTGCAATTAGTAAATGCGTTGCACATGACCGCTGTCGACGGAAACCGTGCTGCTCAGGGTGATGAGGTTGCAGTTTTCCAGATAGCACACCAGTGCATCAGCAACTATGGATTCCATGATCTTGGAGAGTATAGGGAGACTGGATACTGGGCGGTAATTGGAAGGATCAGTTCTGCTTCCACCTTTGTGAATCGGGCTTATTATTCCACGCTTCCACATGGCCGGTACTTGGTTCTGGTCTAAGAAGCGCTGGAAAAACTGAGCTAAATTTCCTGCCACTTGGCTTGCTGCTGCTCCCAATGTCTCTGGACGAATGGTGTCGACACCCGGCGTGCTGTGTTCGCGTAGATAATCCAGCTTTTGCAATGTAGCCTCTGCGGTAAAAGTGATGTGGGTTAGTCCTGGTGAGCAGAATACAAAGCTTGGTAGATCGCTTGGTGGCAGGACACTTTGGAACGTGGGGGCGTATTGCATCTGCAGCGCGTTTGCAGCTTCCATAGATGTTCTTGTTGGGCCATCAGCCGTCTTGAGTGGAGCAAATCCTTGCCTCACCTTTCGTAGGCTATTAATGTGCTTGTACAGCAGTTTGTGGTTAGCACTGAAGGTTTTTGCGATGTTCTGCTGATAGGCGGCTTTGTCTTCTCCTAACAGTTGAGTGCAGTGGTTACGTTGGGATAAGTAGTTGTCCCAAGTTTCCGGTATTGGAGCTTCTCTGTGCACTCACCATGCTGCGTTGCGTACTGTCATCCATTTTCGAGTCCTGCTCCTAACAAAAGAAACTGATTTGCACTTATTGCAAGCTTTTATCTCTGAAGCCTGTGCAATCAGCTGACTGAATGTGTTGACGAACTCGAGCCAGGCGCTGACGAGCTGGGCTAATCGATCGTGGACTGGGATGGTTCGCACAGTATCACCGTTATCATTCCGATATTCTGCATAGCGGACAAAGTTGAAACTGATCACGGCGTGATCACTGCGACCCAACGGGCAGTCTAAAACCAACACATCAATCGTATGCTCCTCGTTGGTAAGCACAAGATCTAGCACAGATGGCCTGTTACCAGTTCTGAACCGAGTGGGCAAAGTGATGTGGTTGTAAAGAGGAACAGTAGTTACTAGATCTTGTAGATCGGTTTTGAATTGTTCTTCGATCGTGGCAGGGGATTCTAAACAATGTACGTTGAAATCACCCATGATAAGAATGTGAGTGTACTTTTGTTGTAAACTGCATCTTAAAGCAGCCGTTAGGTGGTAGTCGGTTTCGGGTGTTGAGTTAGGGGCGCGGTACACAAAGACAATAAGGCAAGCGTCCCTGCTTTCTAACTGCAACCGGCACCGAAGAGCGTCGGGGAACTGCGAGTCTGAATCCTCCACGGGTTCGCACTGTAAGTCGTTTCGGTAATACAGGATTACCCTTCCTCCTTTTGTGAGCCTGTCGTTCCGGATCAGCGACATGCCGGGTAGCGAAACTTCAGCGTCCGTCATTCCCGTGTGCAACCACGTCTCGGTGATACCAATGACATCATACGAGCCGGAAGCTTGGTGATCTTTCAGTTCATCCAGTTTGTTAGGAAGACTCTGAGGATTCGTAGACAAGCAGGCCAGTTTCTCGGTCTCTAGGAGCTCACAGAGAGGTGAAGCGATCACGCGTGGGAGAATGCGGACTGATGGGGGGCGAACGACTGAATGCTAGGTTTCTTCACTATATACCCACGGATGCACACAGTGTAATTGGTGTAAGAGTCCCAGTTGTACGAAGTGTGATGCAATGGACAGTCATGTAAGTAGTTGTCATAAAGGCTAGATGGAGTGATTGTTACTGGCGATGTAGTATCTGATTTCATCGCAACTGGTACAGCGGTGTGGGGAGCATGTAGCATAAGTGTATGAATGCCAGAGGGAGGGAGCTTGGGCTCCATCAAGAAGGTTTGCCGATTGTCTGGCTGATGTAGTGTTCGGACCGCAAAGATGTTTCAGTAGCAGACACAGAAGGAGACTCAGCCAACGGTTGTTCAACCAGTGCTACGCGGCAGGAGCGACAACGCCGGGCGAAATGGCCCCGCGTAACACAGCTTTTGCAATCTACTGTACTAGCCGGACACGTCGAATAATCTGTTTTGCGTCGAGAACCTCCACATCGAAAACACAAAACACTTACATTCTGAGATGGCGTAAACTTCGTGCTCCGAATCTTGCTGATATCGGGCGATTCTTTGGTGCTGAACAGAAGTGACTGTTCAAGGGTAGTTGTTTTGAGCCTAGCAATCTCTATGGCTCTATCCTAGGAAAGCTTCGATGGGTCTTCCAGAAGTAGTGTTTCTCGTACGCGATGATCCGTGACGGCGGATATTAATGTTGTATAAACATAACCCCTTCAACTCTATTCTTTGGATGGCTGGAGTAATCGTATGTGTTTGCTGCACGGATCACGGGGGAAACAACGTGTTCCAGGGGCTATGAGCCCCTTTGTCTTAAACGGCAGAATTTGAACCGTTCAGCAAACATAAGGTCGTGCGCACCACGATCCATCCAGCACACCTAACGTCTTTGTGAGCATGTCCGTATTTTGTAGTTCCAGTGCGTCAAAGTAACGCTGGCCTTCATTCCCTAATACGTTACGGAGAAGTTTCAACTTCGGGCCCCGTTGTAAGTAGTAGTTGATAGTAGTAAGTCCAAGTAACTTGTAAATGATGTTTTCCTTTGAGCCTAGTCGCTCCCAGTAGGTTTGACACTTGAAACACAAAAGAATGCGTTTGCAGGTGGAAGATGGAATGGCTCTGATAGCACTGCTACACACTCACCATTATCTAAATTCCAAAAAAATTGATGTAGCTGTGAACCACTCCAACAAAATTACCACAATTCCGACTGAAACGATAAACCGGATTATAACCATGGAGGAAGAAGTAGCCAGGCTGAAATGCAAACTTCATGAATTCAGCACATACTATGAACAAGTCCTATCATTCTATGAATTACTTAGAGGTTCAACAACTGTTACAATAGACCGATTGGGCACAGCTGTTTCCTTACTAGACTCAATTATATCCGAAACGCAATAACGCTTCCGTAGATAGCATAATGTTATCAGTTTTAATCTGCCTGATAAACCGAACGTCGACAGAGTAACAAATACCTTCTTAAAAGCATGCAATATGGATGGAGTCTCCTGTCCATGCTTCAGACTGAGGAAAAAGGAAAACATGACCACAAGTCCGATACTTCTATTGTTTCCAGACGATAGGAGCGCATCCAAATACGCAGGCAGTAAAAGACTAGTTGTTGCACAAACTAATTTTAAAAAGATTATGATCAAACATGCTCAAACGCTTCTTCAAAGGCGACTAACCAAGGAACTAAACCCCTCCGCCCATCACGCCCCCCATGTTCCTACTACTGAAGCCAGTAATGACGCTGTCGCCAGCAATGTCGCGCTTGATAAGTGAACCGCGTCGTTTAAGATAGGTGATGATGGACAGTTCAGTCTTCAACGGGCTCATTAGTGATTCTCAAACAGCAGTAGTGATATGTCCATACCTAAAAATGCAAACCAAGCTGGAAGTATAATGACGCAGATACATGCTGACCACACACCCAACTCTTTTTTCCCTACTCTAAGCCGCGAGCCTTTACAAAAGTTGACAGTAGCTGTACCTGAGACCTATAAAGAGCGAGATCAAAAACCCGGATCGTCATGTTGGCATCACGAAAAACAAACCTAAATCCGATCCGAATGAAGTAATCTATGACTTATCTCCGACCAGTCGAGGAGTAGGCAAAAACGGGTTCCACTCATTTCATCCAGACCAACTAAAAATGCGCCTGGGAAACATCCGTGAAGACCTATCCGCATTTACTATGGCTAATGAACTACTATTAATGAAGTTCCCCGCAGTGAAATCGCAAGTACATGGCTACAGATGCCGCGTCCCAGAAGGCTCCATCACCCTTGCCGGAAAGAGAGCCTAACGTTTGATTCAGTTCGGGATTTAGGAACTAGGTACTACAACTCTTTTACTTTCTTCGAACATGTGCTTTATCAGGTTGCGAAAGCAAGGCAGTTACGCGGAGATATCACTAGAACTTTCTTCCTACCTGAAGCACGACTTGAGTCATTCACGACATTAGTACGACCGACTCGAGCATACTGTACTATCGTTCACATCCAATTGAGAAAGAAAGACAGAATGGCTACGGAAAATGTCCAACGATCATTAACCAAGCTGGTCATTGGGCGCTGCTCAAACCTGAGTTATTAAGATCGCTGTCTAAAACTCCAACTGGATCCTCTTTGGCTGAGACGCTTAAAGAAGAACCTCGTTCTCTTTTACAACCTTATAAACCAACGCATTTACGCAGACTGCACCGCGCTTGAAGTACGGAAGACTGCAATCTACCCCACTCGTAATGGCGGCTACTTGATACACACAAAGCTTGCATATCATGAAACTCGATCGAATTTCTTCTTAGTGAGATACACTGATCTGTGAACAGACTACCCCTACAGATACGCATGAGTGTAAGCTATGTCCCATTGCGAAATTCCATACAGACGTCCCTCACTATATCAAATGCGTTGATCTTTGACTCACAGCAAACTCTAGAAACATTGACAGAAGCTGGCATAAAAAACATATGAGCAGATATTTGCTTACAACTTGATTACTCACTACATGTCATTACTTACAATACCAAATTCTGTGTCTGTGCAGCCTAGTCTCCCCATTTTATTATCTACTCCTGAGTCCCACAAATTAGAAAATGATACAAATATCGGTAAATTTTCCATATTAGGTGCTCGGGTCTAGGACCCGAGGAAAGTAAACTCATAGTCCGAAATTCCATTATTAAGCTTTGCTTTACTACTATGATTTACGCGGCATAAACTATGAAAGTTATTCACTATACAAATGATCATTCTCGCTTGTGGGGCCGTGTACCGTTTGGCGATAAATATACAAATTTATGTATTTATTTATTATATCGCATCTGTGACACCAATGTTGTATCGCAATACGCACGCTAGGCCCATGCGCACGCAGGGTCTTGAATCGCTAGTGCCAAACCCACTAACGAAAGCAGAACAAGGGGCTGACACGCCCTGGACACTCTATCCAAAAAAGTGTGACAGAGAAGGTACTGGCGGAATGACATTGATATTGATCCATCGATGACGCTCATCCAATCATTTGCAGGTCGCGTGCGTGGCGTGACAGACATGAATGGAAGTTGCGGTAGGCGCTACAACAGTCGCACTTTGACAAGGTTTTCCGTGTCACAAGCTTCCAGAAAGGTGATCCTAGTTTACTGAAGCTGGTTTTACAGTCTGAGCTAATCGTGCAAACACTTCTAGAGAGCTGTAGTAAGTTCCGTAACATGCTGCCAAATGAAATTCGACCAAAAGCAGCAGACAAAGCCACAGGCTACTGATTACTCACTGGGGGCGGCAAACTCAGCGAAATCGCCCGTTTTGGAGTCTAGCACAATCACTAATCTAACAGCTGTCATAACATCCGGAGGAACACCGAGGGGCGCGACTGACGAGCAGGGTCATCATGATCTGGAATTTCTAGTTCAGTAAGGTATCCCAACTCGAGCTAGAGAACAGGGGACTGCCCAAATAAACCAGGGGCGACCGAGTCTCAAAGCTGCTGTCTACACTGTCCACTAATCTTCTAACATATAAGGCACTTTTGTTTTTTATGCCGATGCACAAGGTATTTTCAGAAAATTATCAAGTTTTGGCTTTGTCTGGCCTCGATGTCATGTCATCATGGTGACCGAGGCATGGTCGAGTGGAGTGATCATTGACCCCGAAATCGTACTATCCGGAAGGTCCATCCTGCTCAACGACTCACTAAGTAGTGGAGGTCGTATACTACTCTATTATCGTAGTAAGCTGCATCTTAATCTCATCGACCACGCGGAAGTCCAGTTTGTCGACACGCTTTGGTGTATTCTTCACCTAAGTCGTGGTGACGCATGTTTACTGGGTGTTTTACCGCCGTCCAGTAATCGATAATCGCCTAGGCTTCTCTAGGAAAACTATCCTCGCACAGTCACATGCTCCTGGTTGGTAACTTTAATGTTCACACCAGAGAAGACCCCAGCGTCTATAGACAAAGAATTCAAGATGGAATTGCAGGACCTAAACATTGGATTACCAATCTACAACTACGTTACCTTCTTCCTAAGATTCAGGAAGGGAAAAAACCAAGTATTTTGGATCTCGTTGTCATCACCAAAGAGCTTATAATCAAAACGGTAGTCTTTTGGCCGCAGCGATCATGCACCCCCCTTGTTCAAAGACATTTGCCATTCAGAAAACGCCAACGACTCCCAGCTTATTACCGATTACGGCGTTCTGGCCACAGTCATTAATGCAACGTGTGATGTTGGCTGAGACCGGGAGCGCATGGAATCGATGCGGTACCGATGGACTGCAGGCCAATCACACGAAAACCTAGTAAGCACTACTGGTCCGGTCCAGCAGAAAGCGGAAAAGTGGATTGGTCAGCCGTACGGCGAGTGGATGGTATACGCCTGAGACCATGGCAGCAAACCAGGCAGTTGTGTCAAATAGCCAATCGTGGGATCGTCAACTAACTGAGCGGATGGACAATCAGACGCCACCGTGCAGTCTATGCGCGATGATAACAGCGAGGCGAAGTAAAACCATGCACCCAGTAAGCGTGGCTCGTATGGAGAACGAAAACAAACCAATGTGATGTGACTGATGTTACATGCCAGATAACGATGGTCAGCCAGTGAACGGACAACATCAAAAACTACTATGTAGTCCATAAGTAACTGTGCCTTCTTGATAAGGATTTGTGATCGCGGCCCAGACTTTCTTCTTGATTCTCGGAGGCCTAACCCAAAACAACCAACTGGTCATTTCCAAGTGAACTATCGCCCGATGTCGCCTGGTGTGATTTTGCTCATTACTTCAGCAAGTTGGTAAACAATGCTTCGAAGGACAGGACATCACGCGCGATGAGAGTTAAGACATTGATACGCAGCAAGATGTGGAAGTGTATGCTCATACGAGATTCACTCTGGCAAAATTACAGAGGTCACTGGGTGCCGAAACATGGGAAGCCTACACTATCTAGCGAAATCATTTTGTGAATCTCGTACGCGAGGAAACGCTAAAACATAAATAAGATCTAGCCGATAAATTCTCCCCAAACCCCAAGTTCCTTTACGGACATGCTAATCACCATCATATGCAGCGAGGTATTCCTGCCCTCCGCACGCCAAGCCCATAAACACAAACTGTAACAGAAGCAGCCAACGCCCACGTAATTAATTCTCTCCAAACTTTCAGAACCCGGCTTCATCATCTACGTGGTTCACATAGACTATACCACTGCAATGACATAGTTACCTCTCATTTATGGCTGCAAAGGTCTTAAAAAGGTTAATTATCTACGCCAGCATACATCTACCGGTGCTGATAATATCACCCCAAAGGCACTAAAGTTAGCTATAATGAACTTGGCAGATCCACTCTCGCAGTACTTCTAACGACGTCTCGAGGAGATGCGAGTTCCAGCAATGCGGAAGCACGGAATCGTCACACTTATTCACAAGGGGGAAATCGCTCAGATCCCGCCACTTATTGCCCGATAACATCGCTTCCGGTACGCTCTAAATTCATGCAGTCTGTTATTGCCGAATGATACAACATGATAGCACCGAAACAACATTATTCCGGCTAACCGGTCTTCCACCACAAACGTGCTACGCTCTCGCTTTAGTTGAACTGAGACCGTCAACCGCGGTGGGGTATTTGACGCAGTTTAGCTGGACTTCTTAAAGGAGTTCGACCGTCTGAACCACCGCGTCCTCGTTCACAGGCTTCAGAGCTGTGGAATTGTTGACTCATTGCTCGTCTGGATAAATAACATGGATTCAACGACATCTGAATGTTAGAGTTCGCAGCGGCATCTCCGACTTTATCGATGTTTAGTGCGGGGAGCCAAAGCGCTCAGCACTTGGTCCACCCCTATTCCTGATTTACATAAACGATCTCGCGAGTGCTCACTTCCAGTTTCTTACGCTTCACTGATGATCACAAGATGTGGCAGGTCATCAAAACTACGGGTGATCGCGCAGCGCTTCAGGATGGCCTTGATGGGATATACGAATGGGTAACACAGAACCTGCATCATTTCAACGCCACTATTTGTATCACATTGAGCATACACCGTCAATACACTAGCAAATATAGGCTGGGGATCAAGTTTTGCAGTGCGTTTCTACTTAACGCGACCTAGGTGTGATAGTACAAGAGGATTTTGACTGTTCGACTCAGGCCGAGAAAGTATCCAAAAAACCAACCAACACCTTGGTCCTTTGCGAAGTGCATTCGGGCGTTTTGACCATGCACTCCTCTCTAGAGGTCTTAGTGTTTATGTTAAGCACTATTCAGTACACGTTATCTATGCTGACATCTCTGGCACATGCATGGCCACACCGCCCTCGAAATGCCGCAACAAAGAGTGAGCAATGAAGCAAAGAGTCTGTTTAACCTTCTTTGCCGAAAACCCTGTGGGTTTACAGTTGGCAAACTCGACGCAGGCTTGGCGATTGGATAATAACTAATTTGATCCTGAAAAAGCAAAATCATGAGTATCATCACTTTCTGAACCTGCATCCCAGTACCACTCTGAGAAGTCACCAAATAAAGCTGGCCACATAGTATAGTCGGTTATGATGCCGCCAGCTTTGTGTTTCACTACATGTTTGCCAATCGTAGAACGCCCTCCTCACTTACTGTATTCACAAGACATCTCGATGACACATACATTTATATTACGCCATATAGCCTCTTATATCCGGGCGTCAACATGACACTGCCAATCAATGTGCTCATTTTTTATTTTCCGCACCCCATCTATTAAACGCTGATACTGTGGGTACTGGAAGCAGCACACGAGCCAGTGCCGTCACATATTTTTATATTTACGCGCCGATTACGTGAGCTATAGCTGCTCCCCGAATTACTTCATGTGCGCCTAATGCAGTCCCGTTTCAAACTATCGTAATGCAGCAGTAAAGTTAAATCAATAGCCATTTGAACTGACGCCTTTTCAGTTTTTATTCAAAGCACTCCATGGGACTTGTCAAGCACCTGCTTTTTTACCGATGATAAATCATTGTCCATTGTTTATTAGTGACATTGTGCGGAATGGAGTGCTTGTTGATGAGTGGGTTGGGACACCTATTTTCATGCAGGGTGCTGAATATGAGTTTTGTTTCGTTTTCAAGCGTCCCAGCGCTGTAGACAGCCTTTGCGCGATGGCAGAGACAAAGGACAAAAGTTTCTTGCATCTCAGCTATACAAAATTGTGGAAGTGGGTGTATTGACCTACTATGTTGACTTGCGGAAGACCCTCATTTAGGTTGTTCCAACTTCATGCCTGTGTAGTAGAACCTCTAGGTAGGCAGTCAGCCATCAATTTCTATTTAATTACTGAATCACAATGAAGGATGCACTCGGCTAAAGTGATCTTGTAAGCTAACGCAACCAATGGATGAGTCATAGACAGTGCATGTGTCATCCATAGAACGGTAGTACGAATTAGGTGCAGCAATGAGGTGCCCAGCACTGGTCGCGTGTGCTGTTGCGTATGCGTTCTATAGTCCGATTGAACAAAACACTGATTAGTATTCCATACGGCATTATTAACGAGCTGGACAATATGCTCTCTTCAATGAGCATCCCTCAAATATTTGCCAAAGTTTTCACGAGCTTGCTTGTGTTATGACTTTCCTTTATACTTGTAGATATCTGAAGAGATTTGTCCTTGAAGAACTAGGCAGAAGTCAATAGCTTCACGCAAAAGATGCTAGTGAGGTACAAAGGCGTTCTGCATTTATGCGCGTCGAAAAATACGCTGATGGGTATTCGCCAGACTGACACTAAAACGCTTCGTCCGTACAATCGTATTTTCTGCGCCAGGTCCACCCAAACAGCAAAAGTGAAACGCATGGATCTTAATACTTCATTTAGATACATTTCATGAGATAAGAATTTAATCCGAACCCCGAATGCAACCAAACAGTTGAGTCCGACATTATCATCAACAACAATAGGCAGTAGACTGTCCTCAGTGATAGCGTATAATCATTAGGGACTGTCGGACAAATTGTTATACTAAATTCGTGTTCAACAGATCAATTCCGGAAATCTGTCCCCGTCGGTAATGGCTGCGTGCGTTAGCAAAAAATTGAGTTCCATCAAGTCTGACATGCACTTAACATAACTTGCGAGTGTGGACCAAAATAAGATAGAGGTTGTCTAAGATTTAAAAATCTATAAAGTTGCTCTTTAATATCATCACCATACTGATGATTATTGGCTTGCAACCAGAAAGAGTGAACTTCATGGAATTATAAGTTATACGACTATACTGCCACTCAAAACTGTCGGCCCGGTACATGAGTAAGCTACACTTACATGACCTTTTAAAGTGCCCCGTGTGAAGTATTCGGGTTCACCATGAACGGGGCGAAGCTGGATTTAGCCATTATAGCCTATGAGATCTAGCAGCAGAGGAATGAAAGAAACATATACCTTCCCCTGGTTACATCGGGAAAATTTAATGACTACTGTACAGATTGTAAAATCGCGTCGTTCGGCTAAGAGCTATTATTTATTAAGTGACAAGGACACGATCAAAAAGTCACGATGACGGCGGGCGGAAAACAGGCGTTTATTCAGTACAGTGTAGCCTATTTAAAGGAAATAAACACTGTTAATCTTCGAGCCTTCTCAGTGGGTCTCCTGTTTTTCGGCTCACCTCATTGGTTGCGTTCCCCTTTTATTTCATTGGGTTATGTTATTCCTCTGCGGTTGCTGTCTTCCTATCTCGCGCAATGATCACGTCTTTCGTGCTTGGCATCTAATTGGCCGTATTTCTTTGGACCGCTCATATTTGGCTTTGCACTCTGAAACTTGCCGTTAATAGCGATTCTCGAGTTGCTTGTACACCCTCTATATTCTATTGTCCAATCCGGTTTGTCGGTTTCTGGATACGGGTGCCACTCGTGATTCGTTGTCCAGCCATCGCTGTGTCTCCCAGTGGGTTCACGCGTTCTCTCGATCGAACTGATCCCCTGGCTCCGGTAACCTGCGCTTAGGTGGTAAGGTCGAGCATACTGGACCAGTTTCCTAAACCCCGTTACATTATTGTGTTCGCAGGCTAGCTTTAATTCCACCCATGTAGGCATTTAACACAAACCTTCTTTTTACAAAATTCAATATGTTAGTGTCTGTAAATTGGCGATTTTTATTAACTCTTGCTGCTCTCCACGATGCCAGCAACTGTCAAAATCAATTTGCGCATTATTTTTGCGAATTATTTTCTTTCGTTCAGATGGCGAGATGCTTTCCTTGACTAATATATGGCGAGCTTCCTGTCTCTACCGCCAAACGGTCCAGTCGTCTCTCGTTTAACAACTTAGTTGCAACACGCATTGAACGACTTAATTATTGGGTTGGTTTTCGGAGATATTTTTGTTATATTTTTACAAGATATGTAGACGCTTCTTCGGTGCATTGTGAAATAATGTAACTTGCCAATTTTTATGGAATAGCAACGTCTTGAAGACAAACCGTCTGCATTCTCTGTTTCTTTCCATCAACAATAAATTTCTGATTATACTAGTGTACATGCCAGAGCATTACGGCAGTTTTGAAACACCATGCTTAAAAAGACTTACGTCATGGCTTGGAATATCGGCTCGATGCCGTAGCGCAAAGCAAATTCGTCCACCACCTCTTGACCGACATCATTGAAGTAAACGCGCCAAGCATCTTTGTTATTCTGTTAAACAAATAAGATCAAGATTTACTAATACATTGTTTCCACCGTTGGCTGGGTAAGTTTGTTTGCAAATAGTGCAGGTAATAAAATCACGACGCAGTACTGTTCGCAGTAGACTTTCAATGCTGAGTGATGGGACGTAGCAACGGAGGATAGTTGTCGCTACACGAGCTGAGTCGAGGTTGTGCAACATACTGTTATCTTGAATGCGCATATCGTCGACTCCCATTGGCCCACGTTCACTACAAGACAGGAAGTGACGAAGTTCGTTCTACCCCTGCTATTCGGTAGTCCGGGTCTTAATTGGCAGCTATTTTCTATACATCGTAGAACGGGATTTCTTGACCACCATTTTTAAGTGAAAGACGTGTAAACGGTTGTCACCGAACACAAGCAGTGAGACACGTGCGCAACGGGTGCTTCGCGGTTGATCGACTGGAGTTGTTGCATGTTTGCATCAGTGCAGTTCAGAATCAATGGCTAGTTTACAGTTTTGTTAAGACCAGTGCTCCGAATTAACTGCAGATGATACAGTTGTCGAGCTTCACAATCTACAGGAAGAACACTTGCAACTAACAGACTTTGCTGATTTTTCAGAGCGACCCACGTGTCTCTTTCAACACTACAAGTACCGAGCTGATGACGAGCGTGTACTGGGTTACCCATCTAGAACTATCGATCCGCCGGAATATACGGGAGATGTGAGGTTGAGAGCGGTTTGATGCACTTCTGTAACAAAACCGCTGATCCGATTTGGGGCATTGGGATTGGTACAACTGTCATTACTCTCTGACAGTCTGTACCACGCTTTCCCTACCGTTCTTCTCACTACAGAGACGGTCATGGTACGTCAGTTTTGCAGTGGAAGCAGTTGCATGCAGCTTCAAACTGAGTGATGAGCAATTTGATTGACGGTATGCAACAAGGGTTACCCCGGCATTTGAGCAAATATGCAGCATAACCCAGCAACGCGAACCTATACCACGGGTGTAGTCTGTATGGAAGGGGCAGAATAGACACTTTTAATTCCTGTCGATAGGCTACACAGATGCTGTCAATCATGATTGATCCTTCTTCTGGAAATTGGCACTTCATTTTTATCACGCTGCAAGTCACGTTTAAGAGATTCTATTCATGCCAGCAACAGAATGATGTGGGTTTCAAACATAATCAACCGAAACGTGGACTGAAAGCTCATGTGAGCCAACCGCTTGGAATCAGTTGCAAAAGTGACAAGCTATTTTAGCATTTGGGTTGCTAAAAACAGATTGATCGAGGGACTAGATAACCGAAATGACGCTGTTTCAAATGGTACCATGCTACTAGCGTTGTGCCTTTAATCAGTGTCTGGATACACCAACTAAACATTAATCCGCTTTTCGCATAAGTCAGAATGGGCCGTATTATGCTTTGCTTATTACTAAAAGAGCATGAGCTGCAGATGAAACAGGGTAGAACCAAAGTCCTCACAACTTATTTGTGTATAAACTGTGCGTATAGTAAAACACATTACGATCGCCTGTGCCACGACAAACATGCTGTCCATAATCATTTTTGAGCGAACAGCCCTCAGACAGCAGATCGAGTGGAAAGATTTGAGATAACAATCGAGTGATTAGTTTCGGCCAGATGCGCGGCAATCGCAGCGGTACAGCCTTTAACTAGTCCACGACTCGGCGACGTTTGAAGAGACTATAGGACGCTTTCGGCTAAACGTCTTGCGGTGCGGTCTATATGGCCTGTGCCAAAGGAATAAATATGTTGGTACACACAAAAGGAGGTGGCATCCACAGACAATTTATTCCGTAACTGTAGAAATAGCACGGGTGTGAAACCAAAGCAAATTCGTAGCTGTTCGGGGAGCCACGTGTTCCTGATTGTATTTTTATGCCTTGTACTAACACCTGTGGCTGGATTATCGGCTGCGAAAAGCCATGCGAAACATACAGGTTACTTTTACATCATCTGCACTTTAATGAAAACGGTTAGCACTCAGAGAATTCCGGTCGGGTTTATGCGGCACGTGTTTATAACTGGTACTAGCAAACTTGTTCCATATATTGAAGGAAGCGGCACTTTACCGTAGAATTAGTGCTCGTTTACCTCTTCGTAGCAACGATCGAGGTCTGCCCACGTGACACAAATTGATGCGAACATCAACCAACGTCAGCGATTGATCGACTAGGGGAAATCTAGAATGAGCAATGGTTAAACGGAGGAACAATTCTTCCCTCTACAGTCATGCACCTTGTTATATGGCCCCTACTTAGGGCTACTTAGGGAACTGTGGATGCTTTGCTGCGAGACAAATGGTTTCAAGCGAATGAGTAGAAGTGACGGTTATTGGATACGACCGGGTGCCTGTCTGTCCGTTAAACCTTATATCCCTGAATGACCAAGTTATCGGAGCTGGAGAAACCGTGGGCTGTGTAAACAATTACAGATCTACTCACTGCATAACTAAAGAGAAAACTATACGTTGCAAAACGGTTATTCTGCAGCTGTTGTTTCACACTGAAACGTGCGTCTGACAATACGTTTAGTTTTTTTCAAATCACTGCGAAACTAAGACTATACACCATGTCCTATCATCGGCTGCGCGTCGGTCACATCGTGTCCTACTGCATATTACTTCTCGGTGATTTTCCCATGTTGAAGCCCACCGTTTCACTTGCGAACGGCAAGCAATACCCGCCGACACCGGTGCAAGGTTGTGGTGCAAGATATAAAGCGAGTTCCCTACCATCCGTGCCTCGAGCGTAGAGTAATAAATGTTTAGAACAGTCCGCAGAACAAGACGTGGAAGCCAAAGTTGTGCAGCAATGCAAATATTTGCAGGATTTGCATTTCAGCGCCATTCGATTCGGAGAACGATTGCATATTGGCAATGACCTGTTGCATTTATGAGCACAATGGTACTGTAAGTCAGACATTATCGAACGCTACATAAGAAACTGGAGAACGCTTATAGTATCAACAGCTGGCTGCTACCTTTTATGACATTCTTGATTATATTCCCATGGAGTTATACAGATTTAAATATCCGATTGCTTTCACAATACAGTATTAAGCGGTCGAAAATTTGGCAGACTACTGGACCTATTCACTTGCCCTGTAGAAACTGATCAGAGACTGTCACCGTTTGGGAAAATTGCGTAGAATCGTAAGCTTAAGACTGAGGATGGCACCGGAAGTAAGTATCTGCGAGCGAATAATAGCGCTATACGCGTTCAACCTTTTAGCAGGCTTTATAACAATTGACGGTCCGCTGCTCTTGAACTTTACTTGATTGCCAATAGCGTCAACAACATTTCGAAAGTAATTTCCTCCCCAGCTGACACATCTATGCTCACCAGTGAGATCGAATGTCAAACTAACTGCTTATCCTAAATCGATAAACGAAAACTCACACCTTGCTAGATGCCCGCATGCCTTATCAGAACTGGGACCAGACGTGTTTGCTACCACCAGACTGTCATTTTCTTGAGAGAAGATTGTCAGGAAAGGTTGCGTCATATACCGTAGTCGGCATACAACCAGTGACGACTATACTCGTGAACAGAAATTATTTGCTATGGGTTTGACCATCTTTCCATCATCACTTGACTCACCGTGTTCGATTGTATTGTTGCCCGTTCCGGGAGATAAACTGGAGGATGTTGGCCGCAAAGGTAGCAGAAAATATTCTTTGGAAAAGGTAGAGAACATGAAGCAAACAAAGTTAGCGATGCGTAGCTTCATTGTATCAGTCACTTATTCTGTGGTTGATAGTAATATGGAAGAAATCCCTACGACATATAGTGCTTCAGATATTTACATATGGCAAATCGTGCATCTGCTGTGTTATTTGCGCGACGAACAAATGCAGGCTATTCCGGGATGAGCGGCACCATACCACTAACCTTAAATTGGTTATGGCAGCAACTGAGCTCACCCAAAGTTCCTACTTGATAAGCAAACGTAATGACTGGAGCCAAACAGGGTTCAGTTGAAGTAGACAATGTGACTTGATTTCAACCGGACAAAGTACTGGCTAAACGGAGGAATATTGGGTGTTGCCAGTTTAGGAAACACTGCACTCGAAGTATCCTAAGTTCACTTCAGTCCTAACCGCGGTCCACAATGAATTTGCGCGTCGCAACCCACTCACACAAATTGAGCCTAAAAATGATCCTCGCACTTAATAGTTGGGCACTTTCCCGAATGCCTGGCACCCATATGACTAAGCATAGTTGAGGGAAAAATCTTAAGACACTCTAATAGCAATGAGAAGTAGTTGGTCAAATCAATGACTTGAAGTTCTATGTCGATTACATTTGCTTGGAGAATGGGAGTTGGATGTAGGGCCTGAAACCAGGAACACTGCTAGGAGTCGTCGGGCATTATTGCAGTGTAACTCTGTCTATATTGTGACTGCATATCTGATACTCTAAAACCGCGATTATCTAACAATCAAAGTACTTGTGGTATAACGATAAGTTCTAAATTCCACTTTCGATTCCAGACGCTTTTAGCTGTAGCGTTCAAACGAGGATGAAAACATCCGTGCAGTGCAATGTGAGGTACGAGAAACCCAGAAAATTCTTCAATCTCAGAAATCGTAATGAGATAGATCTACTTTAGAGCAACTCGTGATCCAACTTATGACTGCGCGTTGCAGTCCAAAAAAGAGAGCGAGTCGGTTTTCCCAGCCAAAGTGGTAGGCAAAATGTGCACTCGAAAGGCAGCAGGAATTGCGTCATGAATCAAACCACTCAAGCGAATGCGTCCTGACGCCAAGACAGGCGTAGTGTTCAACTTTAATTCTACCGGGAGGTCGATAAGAAAAGACGCAATGGTCAGGAGACCAGCGGGATAATAGAAGCAGCGGTTCATTTAAATGTCTGGACATCGCGACTATAAGCCACAGTAAAAAACTGCTTATATATATATATATATACATATATATGGCTTGTGGAGGATAAGACGCGTATTATCACAGTTGGTTTGTACATCATGACGGTCCGAAGCTGCCCCGCATGACCCAGTGGCATAAACTGCTGACTGGCGGTGCAAACCGCTGGTAATTTTGGGTTCGGATCCTGATGGATCCGATGGATACGCACTACTGATTATGCCCAACAAGCTGAAAGTGTAGTCTAGCGCTTTTCCGGGCGTGTGAAAGACTATCTGATTTGGAACTTGGCTGTGACGAACCTCAATTATATATATATATATATATATATATATATATATATATATATATATAAATATTTCACGGAAGTGAACTAAACACTAGTTGGTTAAATGGAGATGTACGCCACCTGGGATCATCCTGCACTGTGAATCAAGGAACGCCTGCTCTGCGAATGTGAATTTGAATAATACTCTGCTCTTCTCAGGCGACGTGAGTAGGGTGTCGTGGACAATCAGCGGCAGAGTCTTGGTGCGCGGGGGTTGTGGGTTTGTCACCTTATGACACATCAAATACCACAAGAGCTCGTAAGACACTGTGTCAAATCTATTTGGGTCAGTTATAGAGTCACTGATCACTCACTTCTGCGCCTAGACGTGAGTATCCAACGGAAGGCGGATGAACAACTTCGAAGAATACCGGCTTCTACGAAGGCGTATGACCCAATTGACTTTCAACGGCTTTCCTTTTCCAGACGAATTCAGTGGTCCAAGTACATTCTCCTAGCCTCCGATCTGGTGTATTTGGGTTCCTTTAGCGTCCTGACTAGTTTGTTTCTATCCGAAAATCATGTGATCACTGTGATAGCCGGCTCCCAATGGTTTGCGATTTACGTCAATAGCCCCGTTGCCTAGCAACTCAGGTGTTTATGACCGAAGGCTCCCGGTGGGAGCCACTAACTGCATCCTCTTTCTCGGCCTGGGCTATCGGGAAGCTCCATGTCAACATAACGCATTGAACAATGTTTCAATTATTTGCTTCTCTCTCTGCTATTTGACAAGGTTCCGGCAGGCGAACGCGCTACATCACGCACTAACGCATCACCGACCAATTACTTTGTTGCACCTTTTTTCAACCTCCTAATCCTTGGTAATCGCCCTACGTGTCCGAGTCCACGAAACCGTCCCAAATTCAAACCGGCAACCTTTAACGTTCGGACGCTGACGCAGGTCGTATCACACTCAGCCCTTCCTCGCAAGCTAGTGACTACTGCTGCTGATGGTTGCTGCCTCAAGGGAATCCGATTACAGGACCCTAGCATGACGCTACGACTGGTTTCAACGTTTGAGAGTTCCGATGGTATCTTTCCTCTATGTTTACCTGGAGAATCAACAGTTGAAGCCGCTGGTCTTGCCGGCGTGGGGATTGCAATGGCACATGTGCTGAGGCCGGGCTACTATAGAATAGATCCCGTCAACAGTTTACTCTGCATGATGCGACTTGAAAGCTGAAGACGACTGTCAAGCCAGAGAGTCCGTAGACGTTACATGTTCGTCGTAGTAGTGTTCCCCCCTATAGATTGCAGCGCGGAGTCAAAGACTAGTTCTGCTGTCAACTTCCAGGCCTGCTTTGAAAATAGTGCGATACGTGTAGCAGAACTCAGTTCTCCAGGGACAAGCATCTATTCGGTAAAGTCAAATCAACGAAAAATACGACATGTTTGGCAGCGTGATTTGCCCTATTCGTTTAATGACATTAGGGGCTGTCTGTTGTTTGGTCACCGCTGCCTTTGGAACATTGCTGGTGGCAACCACACATTAATAATGAGGTTGTTCGTCATAGGAATTACAGATAAGACATTTTTTGCCTGCTGTTGAGCTGCACAATTTTAATGCGCATGCTTCGGTGGCTTGAGTAGGCGCTTCGCACGTCTACTGAGCGTTTACCTCGCCGTGAGTACTATACGCGCACATATGTCGGCCGGAAGCAAAAACATGTTAGCCCACGAACAACTTTGGGCAAAAGTATGAAGGCGCTGATCTCAAATTTGGCCTTGGTCAACATCCAATAGCCATCCAATGTTTAGCGAAATTCGCAACTTGCTACTGCCCGTGCTACTAGCCTCAAACGTTAAACTTGCTTCTGTCCCCTTACCATCAGTGTTATCCAGCATCAAATTCATAGCAACAATGGTTCTGAAAAAGCTGCTATCCTTGCGTACACACAGCTTTCCTGGTGTGCATAAGTTTCACCCTAAAGCAATGCAGGCAGAAACCATGCACTTCGCCCAGCCACTTACCGGATTCTTTCAGAGAAGTCCGTCTGATCCTACCAATTACCGTCCGGTAACACTTCTCTCTGCCCTTTCCAAAGTCATGGAAGTGATCATCGTTGTCGTAATGACGGTCTATTTGGTAAACGTAGGCAATGCATTATTGGGATGGGTTGGTAATTTCCTCCGTGAACAGCAGTTCTAGGTTAGAGTCCGAACATCCCTGCCTGACCTTACTCGAGTGGAGTGCGAGAGCCATCCCCCAAAATTTTACTTTTCCGGATGACGTTAAAAGTTGGTCTGCCACCAAGGTAATGCATTACCACAAGATCCTCCATGTGCTACCTAGAAGGGACCTGGCATTGACCGGTGAGGATTTCACTGCCGTTAAATGTGGTCAAGTGACACATTATCCACATCCGCCATAGACACGCCTATCTTTAGAATATTGGGGCATATTATCTGCAGACAAGCCCTCAGGAAGTTGACCTAGGTGTGCTGGTGCAGGATGACTTCGGTTATTCCAGACAGCCGGAATCCAAAAGTGGTAACCAGCACGTTGTTAGCTTGCGGATTGCATTCGAAAGTTTGGATTCATTCATCTGCTCTATGATGTTCCATGCCTACTTGCGGTAACACGTGGAATACGTAATCCAGGCTTGGCAAGCTTGGCTAAACCGTGACCTTGCAGCGCTTGAAACTCACCATGGTCGAGCAGCGACTAAAAACACGCAGTGTTCAGTAGACGCTACAGGGGCTACGTGGAGACCACATATTAGTCTATCACATACGAAACGACCTCACGTACACATTTTGCCACCTACTGAAACTCATCCCGAACACTAACTTCACAGGCAGTAGCCTGAAACTGAGTCAACAACATAGTCGGCTTTTCATTAAGGCTGCACGAACCTCGGCTCATAGCGACTCAGTGCTTCCGCCATAAGTAGCCATCGAACGTTTCGGTGCCAACGCTGTTTATGTGCTTAACGACAGGCTGGACGTTAATAATTCTATCCGACCGGACGCATCATTAGCACTATTTGCCAGCGGACCAGTTTAGTCGGTAACACATTTGTGAAAGAGGATAAGTATATTAACAGAAATGTATTGGAACGATCATATATACTAGTGAAGGATATGTTCAAAATATCCGCCGGCATTCTGCTTGCAGTGCAGAAACCGCTTGATGTAATTGGCGAGAACTTTCTCCAATGTATTCCTCGTGATCGCGCGACTTTCGTTCACAATATTTTCTTTCAACTGGTCCAATGTACGCGGCCTTGTTTCGTACACTCGCCGCTTCAGATAGCCCCACGAAAAAAGTCCTTGGGGTTCAAATCTGGTGAGCGAGCAGGACACTCAATTGGTTCACCGCGTCCGATCCAATGGTGGCCAAATTTGTCGGTGAGGTAAGCGCGCACCGTTTTAGCAGAATGCGCAGGTGCACCATCCTGCTGCCACCAAATGGTAATGCATTCCCCTTCGCCCTCCAACTGGGGAAGAACAAATATCTGCAGCATTTCCAAATACGACGGTGCTAGGAAAAGATAAGGCTTTAGTACTTCAAAACAACAACCTACCGGTCACACTCCCGGAAAATAACTATGGGCCTAAGATTTTCTGGCTTGTTAATCCGACCCAAAACATTAGTATCACACTGTGGTGCATACCTGATGCGGTAAATTTTCGTGGGTTGATGGTAGCCCAACAGTAATGTTTCATTGTTCCATGCAGATAAAACAATGCCTCATCTGTAAAGATAACGGAACCAATATCCCCGTGATCCAGAAACCAACGGCAAAATTCATGCCGCTTCTCCGGATCGCATGGGTTCAAAACATGCACTTGAAGTGCACAGAATCTACGAAATTTTCGTTCCAATAATATCCGGTGTATCGCATATCTGGTCGTGTCACAGTGCTGTGTGATCCGAAGGATGTGAAGAGATCGGGACATTTTGACACTTCACTGACTACAGCGCAAGCTGAACAGTCGTCGGTGGTGATGCGAGGCGGTCCGGTTCTCTCCATGTTCACACTCCCAGTTTGCTCGAACTTCTTCACGTTTAAGCGCATACCGGGCGGTGACGGGACGCATTCCTGCGTTCATTGCATTGTATTTTCTTGAAACTGATGCGGCGTTTAAACCGCATTCACCGTACAGCCGAATAATCAGCGAGCGCTGAGTAACAGGAACGTTACGTGATCCCGACTGCATTGTCTGCTCTTGCTCCATTACCTGTGATTCAATAATCTTGACAAGAGTTGCAATGCCTAACCTCGTCGTCAGCTGAGCTGCCATCACGTGCGCGCATTCAAGTGACAGTTTTGTTTGCTTAGGCGGACTTCGCTGCGTAGCCAGCGAGACACACAGAGATAACAATCGATCGCTCCAACGCCTACGGTTGGCCATGACCTTCATCACTCAGCGCGAAGTTAGCTGACAGCTAGCGAACGCTGGAAACACGTAGTGGCTGTCTGTAGTCATCTCGCTCGATGATCAACAGCCTCATGTCAGTGTGTCTTTAGACGTTAGGCTTTTTCTCAGCTGAGCCCTGAACTACATCACTCGTCTGCCGAGAATTCCATACGTCCGCACCACTAAGGTGAGAGAGAAATTCATGTCTCTGCACGCGCAGTAGCATGTTGCGAATCTTGCTAAACATTGGATGGCTATTGTATGTTGGGGACAACAACCGTAAATGACCGGCGTTCACCATAAGGGAGCCACGGTAGGTAAATGAACGCTAATCGGCCTTCTTCCATCAGACTAACCGTATATATATATATATATATATATATATATATATATATATATATATATATATATATATATATAGCATACACGGTTATTTGCATGGGATTGGCGGCAGCTGGTTCTGGATTTGCCTGTCAATGCGGCTCCCATGGGACAGGCACAGTATGCGTGAGCCTAAAAAGACCATGGATGGCTTGTGTTGCACACCCACAGCTCCATCCACACACCCATATCCAGTGTAAAACCGAATAAATGCGACCGAGAGGCATGTGGACTGGAGCCAAGTTTCAACAGCGGAGCCGGCCCACCCTTCTTCACCAGGCACAATAGCAGCATCCCCGTTCATCTCATTTGGAAATCCTACTTACCAGATGTGCATAAAGCTTTGGCTGGGTCGTAGACAGTTTCATACTGGATGGAATCACTATTTGAGCCTAGCACGGCCACGAGAACCATGCACTCTGTCTCCGCCAGCAACGACCAATTGTCTCATGGAACCAACAGAATATAGATGGCGCTTTTTTGACCGGTAAACACCTTGTCGACACTCACATCAAGCGCAGCTATGTATTGCGTAGCAGATGAGAAGCTTGTTGTTTAGCACACGTTCGACAAAAGCCAAGTTAAACCCGAATGAAATGACAAAGCACGTCATCCGCAACGTAGGCCTCAGTCTTGGAAAACATGCATGCAACTATCCCTATATGGTTTGCAGCTATTATGCAGATATAACGTCGGAAATTTGAATGTCTCCTGTAAAACCACTCGGGCGCTAAGTGGGATAAATAACACATAATTGAAGGACGGTCGTACGTGCATTCCCGGACCCCATGAAAGACAGATAATTTTTACTCAGGTGCGAAGCTGCAAATGCGCCGGTGTCGATAAGATACCGCTACGTGCTCGTCACCACTTGGCGGATAGTAGCTGGATGGTAGAACAAATACCGCTAGAACGGTAGGATGCAGTCATCATACAACAGCAAAGGAAGCACGCAATGTGTTAACAATTATCTTGATATCAACCTGTAAGGCTGTGTTTGGAGAATGATTGCTTGGACCCTGTGCAACGGACTCACGTCCTAAAACCAAAGGTGGTCAAGAAGAAGTACGGATTCTTTTGGGGCGGTTGTGTGGTCGATATCTACTTTGCGGCATATCAACTGTAGCAGAAGTTTCGTGAGCAAATGCCACCTTACTACTCGTTATTACGTGACTTCATCAAGTCATTTGACAACGTGAACCGTGGTGCATTTTGGCTATTTTTGGGAAGTTTGGTTGCCAAACTAAATTTGTAAGTAATTGGATACCATCACAGCGTTATGTGGATGAGGTTGCAGATATGTGGACAAATTTCGGATGACTTTGGTGTTAACTGTGGAGCGGAGCAAAACTGTGTCTCAGCCCCTGCCCTATTTACCATTTACCGAACTAGTGATGTCTTGTGGTTTTAGTGCTTGTGATTATGGTGTGGTCCTGGAGTACCACAATGATGGTGTGTTGCTAAACATCCATCGTTACGATGTATGAACCAGAGCGGTTGAGACATCCATCCGGAAGTTGTCCTTTGCCATTGACAGCGCGTTGTTTGCACACAGCGAGAATGAGTTGCAACTTATAACGACGGCTCTTGCTTCGACGGACGCCAGTTATGGAAGCACTATTAACACAAACAAAACTGACAGATGTTAACATCTCGTCAATGTTAGTACGTTCACAGATGTATAAATACAGCTAAGGTGTGACTGATGAAAAGAAGGACGGTGGAGAACAGATGTGACACTTCTACATCTATGGCAGCTTTAGGTTTACAAACAGTTGCTTTGCACACAGAGCGCCGGTTTGATCCTTCTGATTGCGAAATGTTAACAACTGCTAGTTTTCGTTTTCCCATCGAGTTGCTTAAACTGTCATAGGGATCTAAACGTTTCATTTTTATCCAACAAACAGCAAATACTTATCATTTTCCGCCGTCGCCAGGTGTGGAACCCCTGAGTTGCCGTAAATTAAAAGTACTGGCGAAGTCTTGGAGAACCCAACAAAATTTATCATAAAGCGGAAGCACATTGTCGACGAACCTGCAAATAATCGGCAAACTGCGCACTTACACATCGAAAGCGTGCGCCGTTTTCGGTAAGATGGGACATCGGATGTGGTGGAATCCTAAGATGACCGTTGGGACCAAGCTTATCGCTTACAAGTAGATAATGTTGTCAGCTCTTCTTTACGGTAGCAAAACATGGTGAATTACAAGTAGGATACCCGTTTTCTGGAATGAGCTCACCAGCATTGCTGGCTCCAAATTATGCGACTCCGCTGGTGTGATAGTCCCTGACATGAAAGGGATCCGCTGAAGCGACATGTGCGGAATGGATTGCCTGCGTCTACCGCGACACATGAGGTGGCTGTGATATGTCCACAGTATGGATGTGACGAGGATACCGAAGCGCCTATTGTATGGCCAACTGCTTGTAGGTAAGTGAGGTGTAGGCAAGCCGAAACCGCGTTTCCTGAAAGTGATTAAGATAAGTTTCTTATGACCAGTTATTGACTCTAGGTTTTGGGAAGCTATGGCAGGGGGTCACCGCTTATGGAGTGATCACATCAAAAATATCGCTGCCCAATTTTACAAGAAAGAACTACCGCAGCTGGAAGCAAGATATCGATTACGGTAGCGACAAGCGCTAATGCAGTCTCGCCCATCGACGTCTGACATATGGTAATGCAGCGCATGGGGTCGTGTGTGTCTCAGATAGGCCAGTCTTGTCAGTAATCATTTTGAGCACTAGATATCCGATACCGAATTTGCCATGGCTAAGTAAAATGAGCAGGTGCCATAACATGGTAAGTACGCTGCTTCTGGTTTCATTTACTAACCTAGGGCAATACTACGATAGATGCTCCATCGTCGTTGCAGTTAGTCCACACATGTGATCGCGGGTGTTGGTTGTCGCATTTTTGACGGCGCTGGCAGGTTGGTACCCCAGCTCTGGCTGCACTTGGGGCGCAGGTTGACATGATGTTTACTTGTCGGAACCGCCATATTGTCTTCAGAAGATTGCTAGTCTTTACTGGGGGGACGGTATATGCAATCTTCTTGATAGATGTAGGCTCAAAGAGAAGTTCTACTCAATGTGGAAAAGGACTACAGCTCGGTCATTACACTGCGTGCATCTTGTAGACATGTTTACCCCAATATCATAGGAGTTGTCAGTAAGTCGAGGGAGAGTGGGTCTGTTTCGACTCTGTCGTGGATCTCGTCCACACGACCCCCGGTTGCTGCATAGAGAAGTCTAATCCACATAGCGCATCTGTCCCTCAATACCTTGATCCAGGCAGCCTGCGACATAGGCCAACCGGTCATCAGTGAGCCAGGAGCCCGTTATCCTCCCCAAATAATCAGTATTTTCCTTTTGGTTTAATTTGGCATCGAGCGTAAAAATACTACCTGCTTTATCCACGTTCTGGTATTCTATCCACCAATTAGGATTATTACAGGCCACGACGCCGGATGTGGTTTGTGTGGATGGAGCTGTGCGTGGTGCAACGCAAGTCATCGATGGTCCCTCTATAGGCACAGGCGTCCTGTGGCTGTTCCCAGCCTTAGGAACAAGCAACTCCGGAAGTACATACCACGAATCGTGCGAAAAATGAAGTAAAGAGTGCTTTAGTTGCACTACAGCACCAAGTATGCGCGGTTCGAAATGCAACTTCTTGGGCTAAAAAGGGATTTGCAGGTAATGATTGTGGTTCACGATTAAGTGTGCTATCCACGATGTCTCGGACATTACTGACCCCAGGAAGCTGCCTTTGTACCGTGAAAGGTTGATCCAAATGTTAAGTGCCGATGATCAGGAGTAACTGGACTGATGCGATTATAAAAGGGAAATTAATCAATATGATGCTTCTCATTTAGCGTACCATTGTTAGAGGATTCTTAGAGCATTGGGGTGTGAAGGAAGTCAGTTCGTACCCTTCCTATTTACTGATGGAGAGATGGAGTTTCTGCCGGTTGCCCTTTGGTGCTGTCGCGATAAGAGTGGATTGCGATTGTGCTGACGAGAGTTGGGCTGACACATAAAGCTCTGTGGCGAATGTCTACGACTACAGAGAAAATAGCGCATTGTGTGATACCCACATGAATGCAACTCACTTCATGCAATACGCTGTACTGTACGTGATAGGAGGCCACTTGTTCCTCCCCTTTGATTTCCACGGAGATTTGCAACCGGATTGCCCCGGAGACAGCCGATTTGTCGGTTCTTTTTTCTACCAATATGGGAGCACAAATCGAATTATCAGGGGATTATCGCAAGGGGGTGATGCCGTTAGATGTTTAAGAGCATTCTAGTGAAAGTAAAGCGCTGATTGCACAGTGATTGGCTCTGTTCAATCCGATAATGCTTTGCAAGAGTATGGTTCAAGGCGAAATAACCCCGAATTAACCTAAACGTTTATTATACTTTTAACACAGAATTATGAACGTAGGTTTATCGAGTATAGAAAGCAAAGAGAAATGACCATGCTTAGAAGTTCAGCAATATTGAATTACATTCATACCCTATGTGAGTATAGTGCCAGCAAGGCAAAGTGCCCTTCCATTGATAAGCCGCCTAGTAACATGGCTCATTACGCCAGAAGCAGAGGTTGGTGCCCACTAATTAATTCGGGTTTGCTTCCTTACCCTTACAATGAGCCTGATGACACTTGTATCAATTGTCCTCTAACATCTTCGAGTAAAATGCCAGTCATGGTTGTACGCTACCGTCACGTATGCCTTAGTGGTATAAGTCGCTGACTTTTAACAGTAAGGTTAATGGTTTAGGTCCAGCACTGAGCATGAGTACGAAAAAATGAAACGAGATCCGAGCGCCTTGCCGAATGTGCGATGGCTGTCTAACTGGGTCCGGCCGCGGTGAACAGAGGTGTGCTCACTACTGACAACTCCAAATGGAAAGAAAGGGCCGTCTAGTGCGCCACCGGATGTATGGCATCCTGTCTGAGTAAGAACCTACTGTGAAGAACCCAAAACAATTATGGCAAAAATGTACACTCTCGTATAATTTTCAAATTTGCTAAAGGCCAAAGCTGAGTGTGTTGATATTTGAGCACATAAGATATACAGTGTAGACCCAGTAGTTTTTATTAGCTAAGATTCGTGTCATCTACTACATAGACATAGTGAAATAAATTGCTGGCTTGTTGCCTGAGCTTAGCCCACCATGTAAAGAGCATGAATAGGGGTCCATGAATGAGGAGTGATACTTTTGCTGGTTAGTAAGGCGAATCTAGTATGTTGGGAGTTTGCAAGCGGAATGCTCAGACGCGTTCGTGAGCCAAAGTGAATAACGGAATGCGTGCGAGCCGGGTAGGGTTGGCGGTGGGACACACTTGGTTTGCTTGACGGTCTACGCGGCTGCACTGATTGGTAGATAGGTGGCTGCAATACAGCTGTATCAAAGTAAGAATCCCATAGGTGGAACAACGCAATGAAAATGGCATTAACTTTATATATATATATATATATATATATATATATATATATATACTGTTGGTGGGTGTACGGACGATTTAGAGCGAATATTGCGGTCAATTTTTGGGGTTTTCTTTGCTGAGTAAACTGCCATCACTGAAGAACAGAATGGTAAAACCAAGCAAAGGTAATTAGATTAAATAGCATTATTCTCGACAGGCACGAGGATGCAACAGAACTCTCCGAATGCCGTTTTCAGCAGATGTGAGTCTACTGCCGCCCTTTTCATCTCCTGTATGGCACGCCGTTTGATTTGTAGGAACACTGAATCGAAAATGGAGATCATACTGCAGCTGTCATTGTGTCTAGCGTCAAGTTAAGGCGAATACACTAGTCTGAGGGACGATTAATCTCGTCACTGACACAATCTGAAGTATGAAATCGACGGTTTTACCTAGTTGTTTGCTCAGTTAGCAATAAACAGTGGATGCTTGTGCACTAAGTTCTGTTTCTAACGAGATCTGATGTGAAGGTTCGGAACAAAAAGTGTTCTAACTTGTATTGACGCGCTGTTCAGAAAAGCTGCGAAATGTACACTTTAATCGGGATTGCTATTGAGCTCTGTTTAGTACACAGGTGCGAACCTATTCTTCCGGGACATTAGTCTGGCGAAATTGCGTTTAAGTTACTAGCTTGTTTACTGCTGTGAGTAGGTATTATAATCAACCTTACCAAGATTGTACCAAACATCCATCTCGCCACTCAGAGTTCTTATGTCGATGATAGTTTGCCCCAGGAAATCATCCGACTCTCGGGTGAACTTCTGCCGAATTTTCGATTTGAGATCATTGTCTTCATCCCTGTAAAAACCAGACAGCGAAAGATTAATGGATGGTGGATGACATCATGAGTGAAATTCTATACATGACATTAGACAGGAGGTGCAATTTTTCACTTGCGTAGAGTTTTCAGACCGAAAGTAGTCTACAAAACAAAGGTTCCGACAGCTAAGATGCTGTCAGAGTGTGAAGGCTTTCCTCGTTAAGCGCCAACACAACCACTTTTTCATTTTTGGAGTATCGGGGAAGCGGTAGAAAGGTTAGAAACGCCCAAAACCAGGCACCGAATTGCGAAAGTGGAACAGAAACCATTTGTTTTACCCCTGGCAGGCTTATTGCCAGGGCCGAAAGAGTCTTTTGATGTTGGACAAATCATTATCCTACCACAGGCGATCGAAATTACCTAAGCTGAATATGCAAGAGATTGACGCTGTTGAGTACCCTTGCACCACGCAGTCAGTGGATGGTCAGGTGATCACACAATTTATGTGAACTGTGGGATAACCGAACCCCAAAATCAGCCGCATAGTGCACCAAATTAAGATGGTTGACCGAATATGTATAAATAACCAGCGTCATAATGATTGGACAAAGCTTGATAACTGTCTCTGTCACTGATCACAGAGAAAATAATGCATAATACAAGTTCGGTTTAATAGAAATTGGAGCAAGACACGCTTTGTAGCACAGCTTTTAGTATCTTCAAACCAAATGAAAATTGAAGTATAGTGGTTTACTTCACCTGCTCTCTGAACTAAGGCCACTCAGAGTGTCCAGGTTTTAAAGCTAAAAGTCGGTCAGGAAACAAGGAGCAAACTTACTTCGTGGTATTTCTGAACAACACAAGTTCACTTGCACAAGAAGTTGCAGGAAAATGGAACTACCGATTGTGTCGTATACTTACCACACTCTAACTTTGATCCTTTCCGAAGCATTGTGACATTCGCTGAATGAAATAAAAATGACAAATAAGCACAAAATATATCATTATACACTTGCTTGGAGGTACACAAAATTAAGTGTGAGCTTACATTTTTATCTAAGTAAACCAGAATAGTTGTAGCGGGTTAGGACAATGCTCATACGAGATAGTTAGGTTTGCCAGCGGGCATTTACAAACCAGGGATCAATTCCAATGCCTTTTTCTCGTCCACAGTATTGCATTTAAATCAGTGTCTCACGGGTGCAGTATGCAGTGGGGTTGCACCACAAGGATCCCGGTTGAAGTAGTTAGAGAGGTCTGATGGGTAATCAGGAAGATAAGGATTCTGTACATTATGGGTGTAAGAGCTAAAATGTACGCTGGGACGCTGGACACTCAAGTGGCAAGCACAAAGCAGTAAATGCTCAGCAAAACACAACAACCACATATAGTAACGAAGATAAAATGAATTGGCTGAGAAAGGTTGAATCTTTTAAATTCAACGTCTTTGAATTTTGTGAGCACTCAGATGAAGCAATACTTTGTTTGGAGGTTGCATGACAGTTTCTTTCTCGAAAAGAGCACAACTGAGAAAATCCAAAGCAGTTGCAGACCAAAGTTAATCACAGCGATTAAGTTTTCCAGATGGCCATCTCAGGATACTCCATGCACTTATGCCTAGTAAACTTGTGGAGAGTACAACCTACTAATATGGCATAATTGCAAAGGTGCACTCAGATGCTGACGTACAACCGGTACACCGAACTGCTACTGTCCAATGGCGCCAATTGCTTTGCGGGCAGGTTTGAGATTGGACACAGACGCCACATGTGCGCCCACAATCGCAGAGAACACCGAGCCGTTCGGCTATGAGAAGTGAACGTTAGCCAGATATCACAGCCGCAATGAATGTATCATGTCCCGACCGTATGGCAAGACCTAGGGAACGCACGCCGTTCAGCTATGAGAACTGGACGTGAGCCGGATACCACATAGCCGCACTGAACGTGTCATAGTTCGGTCGATCAATAGTCGGCCTTCATGCAGGTGAAAAGCCAGCAACGGGTTTCCTGCGAAGTGTATCGTTGTGCTAGCAACTGAGAATAACAGCCTGGCCGTATGTGCTGACGGGTCAATGGGTGCCGTATTGTTATCATCACACAAGCTGTTGTCATCTCATGACTGGTTTCCAACAAACCCGTAAGCTGTAACCCGACTGCGTTAACTGCTAAAATAAAGCATACTGCCAGGAGCACATTGTAAGGTTACAGTGTTGCTCGTTTTACCGTTTCGATCGCGCGTGTGTTACAGCTGAAAACTCATCCTTCATGGGTGCATAAAAACGTTCTCTTGATTTGATGACTTGACAATGCTCTTAGATTTCAGTCTTCCCCGATGCACTGGTGGCATGGTTAGACAGCACACCCATTTAGTCATGAATGGAACGATTGCTCTCATGATCAGACAATTGCTACTTGTACAAATCGCTCAGCCCTTCGATGGTGTTTCTCATGTACAATGGAGAATATACATTTATCCATTTATTTACTTATATTTACATGAAATGTGCTGTCACACATATGAAAAGGAAATGTGCTTAACTAACTGCAACGTAAGTCGCAAGGGTAGGATAAACTTTGGATAGAATATAGGACCGGAGTTTCTTACTGCACCAGGTAAGTTTACCTCGCACGTGCAGACAGTAATAACAGCGAGTCCTGTTTTGTTGACTCACCAGGGGACCATAAATTGGATGGGTAATACTGGTGGGTTTACATAAGTTTATGCGGAAAATGCACAGCACATGACTCCGACTGGTCTGCATTACAAGACTTTCATCGTTATATCACAGACAAGCGCAGATAGTTAATATTTAACTTTCGCAAATATCTCTAGTAATGAAAGCTGTTCCTGTGTATCTGGGGGAAGTGAATGCTGGGCAACTTTGCGCGGTGCTTTCGAAAGATGAACCAGTGCCTGGAATGTCGACGGAACTATAGAAGGATCACTAATTAAGTCACGCGGTGGAATAGCTTTCCATCCTAACCTGTTGTGCACCACGCTTGTAGTGACCAGTACCGAGCCCAAAGGGTACATGTCCCATCGAGTAAGAACTGTGGACAGCATACATTGAGGCGTAGGACGTCTTTTCAAGCCACAAGCCGGAAGCGTTTTAACGCGCTATCTGGAATTGCCGCACCGGACGGATGAGGTCGCTCGGCTTGATTCCTTGTGATAACTAGTGATTTACAGGCATCAACCATATCGACAGACCAGCGCAACTACCGTTCGCAAGGACATCGGAAACTCTAGAATCGCAGCGGCGACTAATTTGCCAGTTGGGCATATCTATGACCTGAATAATCACTTCAAAGTTACTATGCGCGGAAACAAGGTATCGAGTAGTCATGTTTCTCCTACTTGATGGGAATAGTTACAGGAAAGCAAAGTACCTCGTCTTACCGATCCAGCAACGCGTGTGAGATTACAACATGAAAGTTGTGCAAATTTCTGGAGTTGAGTGCACTGTTTTGGATGGATATGCAAGTTCCTTCAGCGGGGATTAGGTTAATGTTTATAACTCATTTCCTTATCCTATTGTGGTAGACTGCGGTGTTCCACAAGAGTCAGTGTTAAGGCAGCGCATATTTCTGTTCTTCATGAAAGACCTAGTGGGGGTCATCGAGTCGAATTTCTCGCCTGTTGCCAATGACATCAAGGTATGACGGGCGATCGGTAGTCAGAAAGATCACGATCTGCTGGAACGGGACTTAGGCCGTGGTTTTGAAATCATAAAAGCAAAGCTATTTCCATTCAATGCAGACAACTGCAAAACTGTACATGTACGCCACAAGGGCATCAAGGAGACCACATGTCTAAGACCGCCTCACAGCAGCGAGACCTTGGGCTTGTGATGCAAGTTGCGGTCCTTCAAGGCATCCAAAACCGAGAACCAAAACATTGTTCTCTTACGAAGGGCAGTCCGCCGGTTCGACCCCTCCATCTTCCCTCAAATGACCAATGCATATGTGAGGTCGCATGTAGGTCACGTGATTCATGCCTGGCAAAGCTGGTTAAAACGCCCTCTGGCTGCACTGGAGACCCCGCAACAAGCAGCAACCAAAATCATGAGTGGATTGTTCCAAGTGCTATACCACCTGCGACTAAAAGCTCTGGAAGTGTGAAGCGGTAGTTATCGCCCTCTATGAGTTGACCTCATCCTGGCATACCAGACCATGAAAAAATCAGGTCATGCTTGCCGCCACCTCTTAAACTTAGCCGAAACACCAAATTGATCGGTCACCAGCTGAAACTTTCCACCCAATACAGTCATCTGGAATGTCGATGAAATTATTTGTTTCTTCGAATTTGCCATCGATGGCACACCCTTTCGACTTATGTCAATGATGCGCCCACCTCACCTATTTTAAAAAAGTTTTGATGATGCATTACAACACCGGCATTAGTTGTTTTGAATTCTGTTCACCGAGTGACGACGAGACGCTGATAAACATTGTCCTCACCAACGCCTACGAAATCGTGATGAATGGAAAGACATGTGTGTTGATATGAATAATATGGTGAGTACACAGACGTGTGTTTCACCTTAATATAACTTTTTAGAACTTATGTGTAACTCACACAAACCAACCCACGGGATTTGTTAAGCTTTAGCTTATTGTATCCATATTACCCGTTTGTGCCATTGCTATGATGCGTGTCGCCGAACAATGGAAAAATGAAGCAACGGTGTAAATACGGATAAAAAAAGCCAAGATTTGACAAGTCCCGTGGGATGGTTTGTGGGATTAACGTTAGTTCAATTAATTTACACAAAATTGAAAAACACATCTGTGGACTCACCATATTATCCACGTTAACACATAGGTATACCCGCCTACCTCTGATTTCGTGGGGTTGGTAAGCACAATGTTTGTCTGCGTTTTATCGTCACTTAACGTATAGAAATCAGATCAAGTAATGTAAATGGTGTAAAGCATCATCGAGTCGCTTTTTTAATGGGTAGGCGCAGAAATGACAAAGTCGAAAGAGCGTTAACGGTTGGCGAACTCGAAGGGAACAACGATACCGGCGGTATTCAAGCCGACGGTATTGGGTGGCATGTTTCAAGTTATGACCACACAATACTGCGTCGCAGCTAAGCTTCAGGAGGCGGCGGCAAGCGAAGGGAAACATAATTTCGACGGCACTCAAAGCGACTGTATTGGGTGGTAATTTTCAATTTATGACCCATCGATTCTGTGTTGCAGCTAAGCCTTCTGGTGGTGGCAAGCATGACCGAGTTTTTTTCAAAATGTAGTACGCCAGGATGAGGTCACCCCGTAGACGGCGATATCTTTCGCTGTAAACTACCAGGGATTTCAGCCGCTGAAGCTGTAGCGTATTTGGGCTGAACGAGAATTTACACTATCTAACTGAATGAAAAGGTACTGAAAGTGAATCTAGGTGCCTTCTTTATAAATATCGTGTAGGCAAAACTTATTTGCCTTAATAATGACCCGCCATAATAGTTTCGGTATTCCGTTTATCCACTGTGTACAAGGATTTTGGGAGGGAATCTGTTTAAACCAAGATTTAGTTCGAAGTCTAGAAACGATTGGAAATTCCTAAGCTCGAATGATTTAGAATAAAATCAATTTGTATAGATTTTTGTTCTGGCCAAGTTTTGCTTTTGATGCAAGGGTTTATTCAGACCAGTCCAATCACTAAGATCATAGCCGACGCGAAATTTTGGTTTTGCTTGTCCTCAACGCTGTCCTCCACGAGTATTTGTCACAGTCTAAAAGAACGGCCGGCAATCCAAAGCTGCGTAATACGTAATTGATGCCCGTTCTAAGTTTCGCTGGCAGCGTCAAATGACCTATAGAGCAAAGAGCCAGAAAGCAGTCGCTAGGTTTCGGGTTACACTCCCACCTCCGGCGTTTTGTACTTGCAATGACGAAACCAGCTGTAGAGAGCAGTGTTGGGAGCGAACAACAGAAGAACATCCTACATCAATTCATCACCAACGGCCTTGTAACCACAACAGATCATATGCAGGGTATCGTGGGAGGGTAACAACTAACTAAATGAATGACGGTCAATCTGTTAGCTAAGACACTATGTGACTAATCAGTGTTTTAGTTGAGATAAGTTATTCGAAATCCGAATAATCGGTGTCTATTTTAGATATTATACTAGCTTGCTTGTTTCACATTTGGAGAGAGGCAACGCGGTGGTCGTTGTAAAAAAGACCCATTTGGAACTGAAGTAGCTAACAAATACTAAAACCTACATATCGATAACTCCTAGTGAAACATGTTTCCACTGAAGTCGCCTACCAACTCGAAACTGTAAAATTATATTACCTAGACTCCCTTAAAACGTCTTGCCTCACACCATATAGTGTCAGCCCACAGCTGTTGTTCGCCATTTCTATTATGCGGACATGCAGAAGTTAGGGTACATGTCCAAACAGCATTTTTTCGCTGATACAGTTCAGCAAGGAATTGATTGCTGTGTGCCCTCTTTTAGTTTGATTGAATTCATGATCCCCAACAAAGCTGAGGTTCATTGCTGGTGGCTTTAAGGGCCTTCGGGGAAATGCAGGCCTCCGGATCATTCTAAGCAATATCAGGCTACTGATAAAATGAGTTCTGTCGAACATTGCGGTAAGATTTAACTGCTGGGCTCAAGCGCTATTGAAACCGGAGTTCGTGAAAACAAAAGCAAGGTAGATTAATCAAATCTTAAGACTGTATGTCTGAAAAAATTATCATGTTAAATCTGTAGGTAGAACTGCCTACTATCTCACTGTTTACTACTTTTACTAAGGCATCGATCGCCAACTCTCACATGATCTGTTGCAGGTAAGTACCCAGTAATGTAATGTTGCGGGCGCGTCAAATATCCCCGCAAAAACGCGCCAGAAACCCCAGCAGAATGGCTGTGGAAAGCGAGGGCCAATTCCTCCCCACAACGCAGTAGAGCTCAGCCACTCCGAGACGCGGCCCAACTGCGCACCTTTCGACAATGCTAATTTGCAAACTACCAATTCTGCGTGGTGACTGTTTTCCCAAACTTAATAACCCATAGCACTGGCTGTGATTGCCCTTTGTCGGTCGTAAAAGAGCCTTCAGAGGACCACTTGCCTTTTCTTTCTCTTCGCCTCATCTGGGAGTCGGTCGGGTCGAGTGATTGCGTGTGAGTCGTTAGCTGGCCAGCCTTCGCGTCGAAGTCATTAGCCGCGTGTCTATCGTAAACCCCCATTCGTCTGCGTCCGTTCCGAGGCTCGCCTTCTATCCGAACACGTGCGGCTAGGATCGTTCACAAGCTCGCGCAATTATCCGCCTCACCTGCTAAGCCAGCCTCATCAGGACAGCGCAATTCCGTTCGAGTGGTCAGTGTAGCGAGCAATAATCGTAGGCGTGCCAGCGACCCTCTTATCAGGCAATTACGCAATTATCTCAAGAGGTGGCGTTCTCTCAATTATAACATGTAACCCTCAACGTAGCTCTCTGCTACATGGGCAGGGGGTAAGCCCTGGCAGTGTTGTACGTTGTAGCGGAACTCGAGTACTGTGGAAACCTGAAAATAGTTCTTGAGACATGTAAAACCAAAAAGCGAATACCATAAACGCCTCAGAATCAATTTGAGGAGCTCGCTGTGCAGCAAAATAAATGCGCCTTTGCGGGTTTGAAATCGTTGCATTCGCATTCCCGTTAAGTTTACCGTTTGATGTATCATCACTGAGTATTGAGAATGCATTCAAACAGCGAGGTGAGCAAGCCCCTTCAGCGAGTTCACAAAGAAGGAGTCACTCGCCTAGTGCTTTACTAAATACTCTGGTCCTAAGGTTCATTAGGGTACTATAGTGAATGGTGGGATAAAAACGCATAACTACATCATCTACAGGTGCCAGCACCACAAACACCTCATCATCATCATTATACAAGTTAGCTAGAGGTGGGAAAGATCTCAGCTACTGTGCCGCAATGTGTAGAAAAAAGGAGAAAATATGCAACTGGTGCAAGTCAGCTGAGCTACCGGTAACGGATGGGCATCGTTCCGGTAAGCTACCAGCCGGCTAATATGCAGCAACAAGAATTACTGCAAAATTATATAAGGCTAAATAGTGAGCTCGTGATTGGAGGGGGGCGCTAAGAGGGATGGGGTGGGACAAAGAAACCACACATAAATCCGCTAGATCCGAATCGCTTTCTTGCACATAGAATCCCACTTGGTGAAGCATCTCCTCAGCCAGCAAGGTCATTTTCATCTCTTCATCGTTTATACCCATGCAACGGCTCCAATAATTGAATTCTGATACCCAGATGCGTAGCCACATCATATAAGGAAAGCTCGTACCTGACAAGTTAGTTAGCCGTAACTCTCCCCCGTCATTGTTGGATGTGCCCGTAAGTACAGCTTTGGCCTCGTGTTTCACCATCTGAATCGGTGGAACGAGATCAACTGGTTATTCACAGTGCTCGAATAATTCGAGATCGTAAGCTTATTACATAGAGTTTTCTTAAGCGTACTTTGGTGCACCACACAGATCCGGGTAAATCTTCACCGAGTATGTGGGAGAACTACACGCCTGGGATGAATATTTTAATAGCAAGCGGCGTGTTGAGATTAGCAGTGGACCAAAACCGGAGCAAGGTGTTTCGGTACCTACAAATAAACATGACCTCTAGCGTGAACTAGCACAAAAATCATGTTAAGTTGTTTGTAGCAGTACGGGCCGAACTAAACTCCCGAGTTTAGGCGTTCCGCGCACTCACTTTACGTAACTTAGCAAGGTCACGCCTGTCATGCAGTGTGCTTGCGTGCTGGACCGGAAATTCTGCAGACTGGTTGCAACAACCGGATGAATGGTAACCACCGAAATCGTCTCGATGGAAACAAAAATAGTACAATTGTTGATTCTGTGGTCTCTGTCTGATTCTTTCCAAGGGCCAAGAGGCAAGCATAACTTCCAAAGTATCCCCTACGTGAAGGTAAGGGACGCATACGTTTTCCGAGTGTGTGATGGCAGAATCCTACAAAGGTGAACGGACGGGCCAACCGAGCGAGTCAGATAGCCAATGAGATGCGGGTGTAATTGATTAGACGGCTGGACATGGATTGTCCGACATTCATGTGAGCTAATCATCGATTGTTTAACTGCCAAAAGAAGTATCTCATTGCCTCAGAAGGGTCGTTAGTTATGGAAGTGAACGCCGTCGAGGAGTATGGCTTGCCAAACGTGCCGTAATATGCGCTGAGCGGTCTTTGTCGAATAAACGTTTGTCCCTGAAGGGCTGTGTTCTACAACCTAACGTCAGAGAAGACAAAGACGAACCTCACCGGTGGCGCATTGATGCCACTTGGTTCACGAGCATCTATTTAGATGCATGTCCAATTGCATATAGATAAACGAAACCTGGCGAGTAATTCGCGTCTGTGGAGGAGCAAGTGGATGGGTTTCTGCACCTTAGTATGTTTGGGCGAACAACCGATGGCGTATCACTTGTCCGTGTTTCGACGCGCAGCCGGATATGACGCGCGCCGGGTTCTAGAGACATTGCACTACGACGAAGTCTAAGATCTCGAAAATTTGGAGATGGTCATTGGAAACTTTAGTGAATTTTGTGAAGGTCAAACCAACGAGACCTATCAGCGCTATCTTTTCTTCTCGCGCAACAAAGGTCCAAACGAATCAGTAGACGCGGACATCAATACATTGAAGATTTTGGTCCGGTCCTGTAATTTCTATACGTACTTGGGAGACAGTCACATACACGATCGGATCGTGCTAAGAATCTTTGGCGTCCTTACGGCTAACGTACTGAAGGCTTTCTATTCGTTACCTGCATCCGCTGGCGGGTGTCAGTAACCCACCCACCCATTTAGCGATTGACCTAGTTTAGAGTAGTGAATCAATGCGTTGTACAACATGCCGTTTAGAATACCGTTCTGCCTTCCATGTGCCCGACGTGTTTTGCTTTGTGATAGTTCGGCTAAGGCCAACGACTGTGCGTTAGTTCCGCAATTGTCAAAATGTGACCTTTTGGCGACAAAGGTTAAAGTTGAAATAAATTAGTATGAGCCACCTTACCCCGCCTGATCC
This sequence comes from Dicrocoelium dendriticum, assembly GCA_944474145.2. Classification (NCBI taxonomy): domain Eukaryota; kingdom Metazoa; phylum Platyhelminthes; class Trematoda; order Plagiorchiida; family Dicrocoeliidae; genus Dicrocoelium; species Dicrocoelium dendriticum. The sequence continues at coordinate 51,107,567 of OX104070.1, read as the reverse complement.
CTTTTGGAAGGACACGTCGTCCAAGCCATCCTTAGCAATTTGGAATCGTTGAAAACCAACTTTCTGTGACTACCTTGAGCTTTCCACAATTACACTCCCCCACCTCAAACTTAGTGAAAACCAATCTATCAAACTAATGATACAACACCTTGGTGTAGAAGGTCAATGGCATTTTGATGCGTTGCTTTTGTACGAAAGCATATCCCCGACGAACTACTTTAACGCTCTGGACGACCTTTGGGAGTCGCGGCAACATGTTTTTACTGCGCGCCTAAGTTGTTTTCCTTTACGACAGGAAGAAGAGAAGAGTGTTAATGAATTCATCAGTCGTATACAACAGTACCTTCCTGACTGCCGTTACAATGAAATTCCGGCAACGAAATTTGGAGAGACAATGGCGGTGCATTGCCTTTTGGTTGGCATTCGAGGCGATAACGCTAGAGAACGCCCGGTGTCAGGAGACGAAAATAAACACTTTGGAAACAATCTGCTCATTGGTCAGACAAAGGGAAAGCGCTATTCAATAACTAATTCAGTTTCGAAGCGATTCTACTTCAGATGCCGTTCATGCGGTTAAATCTCGACTATCACCCACCAACAAATGTTTCCTTATGTGCTACAGATGCGGCGAGGCGCATGAAAAGGTTACTGATTGCAGACACAAACAGTCTACTTTCGTAAGTGCAGAAAGATCGAACATATTGCACGCGTAGGTCATTCGAGTGTGCCTCAATCACCGATATCCCGGCCTGCCCTGGGTACTGTTCAAACTGTGGCAAGCACCGACAATCCCATATTCTATCTAGTTTCACACACAACCATATCGCACACAATGGGAATACCCCGTACACCACTGATATACACATTGAAGGCCAGCCAGCAAGTCTGGAGATCGATAGCGGGGCCTCGATCATAATGATCAATAATGGAACTTCGCCCGACCTGGTTCTGACTCCGACATAATCTAAATTACGACCATGCACTGGGGAAATGCTCGATGTTTTGGGGGGTATTCGACGTGAATGTAAATCATAGGACAAATACCTTGACTCTTCCTCTCATCGTTGTTAACACAGATGGACCTAATCTACTTGGGAGGAGCTGGTTAAAGTGTTGCCGGTAATATTACACTCTGTCGAGAAGGTGGACAGTATTTCTGACTTACCTGCACGCCTGAAAAGCTTTGCCAGTTTTTTCGATACAAACCTACCTAGGGAATTATGTGCTTTCAAAACTTGCTTGAATATCAAGGCACGGAGCCAACCGAAATGTTACAATGCACGGATTCTACCTTTTGCCATCCGTCCGAGGGTAGAGTTAAAGCGATTAAAAAAGGACGGAATAATTTTAACCGTACGCCACTCTTCCTGGGCTGCACTCATCGTTCCTGTAAAGAAGCCTGATGGCTCAGTTCGCATTTGCGGCGACTACTAACTGACGGTTGATCAAGCGACGACGACGGAACATTATCCTATTTCACGGAGAGATGATCTTCAAGCAACTTTGCCGGGTGGACAAAACTTCTCGAAATTTGATCTAAGCCATGTTTAGTCTCAACTGGAGCTACAGGAATCCTCAAAGGAAATTACTACTATTAATACACACTTTGGATTACTCTGCTTTAACCGATTACCATTCAGGATACACTCCGCGTCTGCGATCTTTCAGAGAATTATAGACGACTTAGTGAAAGGCATACCCGGAGTTTGCGCTTACTTGGACGACAATTTGGTTACTGATCCTACTGACTACGAACATATGACAACACTTGCAACAGTCTTGAAATGCCTTCAAGAGATCGGACTGAAACTCAAGGAATCTCAAGGTGTCTTCTTCTGTGATACAGTTGGGTATCTGGGATTTCGTTTGGAGAAACTTGGGTTACATCCTGTATGGGGAAAAATTCAACCCATCCTGGATGGTCTAACACACCAAACAGTAACTAATTGCAATCATTTCTTGGGATCTTAACCCATTACAGTCGTTCCTTACCCAATTCGGCTGGTCTCACAGTATTGTATACTTTACTTCTTAAGAATACCAGGTGGCAGTGGTCAAGTGAACAACAAAAGCTTACGATGCCGTCAGATTAGTTATTAGCAACACTAACTTGTGTTAGTGCATTTTGACCCAATAAAAGCCGATCACTCTTCGTTGCGATGAGTCACCCACAGGGCTCGGGGCCGTACTGTCACACCAAATGGGAGACATGACCGAGCGACCAATAACTTTTGAGTCCAGAAGTTTGACACCAACGGGAAACAACTATGCGCAGTTCCACAGGGAAACTATAGCGGTTATCTTTGGAATTAAGAAATTTAACCAGTATCAGTGGGGAAGAAAATTTGAGATCTTTACTGACCACAATCCTTTGTTAACCCTGCTTGTTGATAACAAAGACAGAAACCAGATGGCGTCACCTCGTATGCAATGCTGAGCTTTATTACTCACCGCTTACAATTACAAGATCGCCTATGTCACTGGGAAAGCAAATAGACTCGCGGACGCTCTGAGCCGTTCACCGTTGAATCCCCTAACAGATTGTGTACTTAAACCTGTGGAGCTTGTCCATTTGCTGTAACATTTGGGGGAAAATCCGGTGACAAAAGCAGACATCCGTCAGGAAACTGGACGAGATACATTACTGGCCAAAGTCAAGCGACTAGTCTCTCAAGGTTGGCCTGACAGTTGTGAACCGGAACTACTACCCTACATTATCCGACGCACAGAGCTCAGTCTGGAGGATTAGTGTTTGCTATAGGGATCTAGGGCGATCATACTACCACGGTGGCGACAGGATGTCTTACAAGAACGTCACGAAACGCACGTAGGAATCACAAGAATGAAAGCACTTGCGCGATCCTATGTGTAGTGGCCTAATATTGACAGATTTATCAAACAGTTAATCCGACACTGCGACGTGTGTTATAACAATTAGAGAGATGCTCCTCCTGTACCAGTTAGTTCTTGGAAATGGTCCAGTAAGTGTGGGAACGCATACACGCAGACTCCTTGGGCCTGTAGAATGGAAAAATGTTTCTCCTCGTGATTGATGCTTACTCGAAATGGATAGAAGTTTTCCACTTGCACATGTCACCACTGAGACGACCGTTCCTTGCATGCGGACGTGTTTCAGTACCTTCGATATACCATATACGCTGGTAACAGACAACGGTTCCGTATTTACTAGTCAAGAATTTCAAGAGTTCCCCTCAAAAGCAACGGCACACCTCATGTGAAATCTCCCCCCTACCAACCAGCTTCAAACGGTTTGGCTAGCAGAGCTGTCTAACCGGTAAAGAAGTGGCTATGGAAACAAGTCTCTGCTCCACTGAGAACTCCAACTGAGAAGTCGAACAAATTACTTTTTGGCACCGCATCACGCCGAACGAAACTACTGGGAAGAGCCCAGACGAGTTGATATTCGTGCGGAGGTTGAGGACACGGCTGGATCTTCTGTTTCCTGACAAGTGGCTACTGTCGAGGCTAAACAAGATAAATCTAATGCAGAGTATGATCAGAAGGCTTCCGATCGAAGATTCTAAGAGAACGAAGCGGTCTGTGTAAAGTTGCACAACGAAACGACCTGGAAACCTGGATAGTTGCGCGAAGTTGCGGGACAACATACGGAGGTGGCTTGACCTGATGGCAGAGCAGTTACTCGGCCCAAGGATCACGTCCGTCATCGTTCCGTTTCAACTCGGTCAGATGACGCATCCTCAAAGCAGCAAACTGGGTTGACAAATACACAGCATTTTCAAAACTCGGGCCAACCGGAGGTTTAGCAATCTCGTCGTTCAAGTCGGCTACGCCGACCGGTCGACCAATACCAATCTAGCCGGAGTGGTTAAAAGTAAAGGGAGAAGGAATGTGGCATACTCACGGCCAACGTACTGAGCCCTTCCTATTAGTTGCTTGCATCCGCTGGCGGGTGTCAGTAGCCCACTCATCCATTTAGCGATTGACCTAGTTTAGAATAGTGGATCAATGCGTTGTACAACATGCCGGTTAGAATACCGTTCTGCCTTCCATGTGCCCGACGTGTTTTGCTTTGTGATAGTTCGGCTAAGGCCAGCCACTGTGCGTTAGTTCCGCAATTACTAAACTGTGAGAGAATCAATGATGAAAGTAGGACAAAGCGGCTTTTAAGGCAACGCAACTTGTCGTTCCAGCAGTGCATTGCTATCTGCAACATTGAGTCCTCGACCACCTATCAATACCAACAAATGCAGCTCGCAACAGATGCAGAATTGTGTGCAGTTTCCGGAGGCGAAGCAACCAAGCCTACTAAGGTGAGACGGGTGACCTGCAAATTTCGCGCCGTCTGACATCCGAGCACCCGCGAACAGTGTCCGGCAAGGTTTCGGAAATGCGCCAAATGTCGAAAAAGGAACCAGTGTGCTCTTTGCTGCCAATCAACCAATATGAGTGCCGTGGTTCGTAACAAGTCCCCCGCAGATGCAGTACATTCAATTGGCAAGGTGCCTCGGAGTGTACGGCAAAAATGTGTCTATGCAAGTCTTTTGGTAGAAGGTAAAGCGGTACGATTCCAGTTAGCCACAGGTGCTATTGTCAACATTCTACCAAGGAAGCATTGTCCTGGAGTGTGCATCCGATCTGATCGCGATTGTGTGCGCATGTGGAATGGTTCAGAGTTCATCCGAAGGGCTCAGCTACAATCGATGTGGTTAACCCAAGGGACGGAGCCTCATATCTACTGGAGTTTGTGTTCGCGGATGAGGAGCTCACGCGGATTCTCGGCATTGATTTGATCCATTATCTTGGTTTTGTTGTTTTTAATCATTATCGTTTCGTGCATGCTTGCCAGGGTGAAAACGATATTAATGACCAGTATCCGTTTGTGTTTGGCCGTGTTTGGGAAAGTTTGAGGAAACCGCTTACTTATCCTGAGATCCTTTGATACGACCGACATCGCTACCGGCTAGGATAGTTCCATCAGCATTGCGTGACAGGTTCCGCGCTGAGTTGATCAAAATACTGAGAGAGCGTATGCTTGCCAAAGTTGACGAGTCAACCGAATGGCTTAGCCAGCTCGCAATCATTATGAAGAAGACGGACGAACTGCGCGTGTGTATTGCCCCGAAACCGTTGCATGCGGCCCTGCGTAGAGAGCATTATGCGCTACCTGCCCTAATAGACATTTTGTCGCGTTTGGCCAAAGCTAAGTATTTCACGAAGGTAGACCTCTTTCGCATTTTGGCACGTTGTTCTAGTTGAGAAATCCAACTTCCGTACTACCACTGCAAGACCGCTCGGGCGTTATCGTTGGCTGCGTTTACCGTTTGGCTTGAAGGTGTCGAGTGAAATTTCCAAAAGCGATTGGTGCAAGCGGTAGACGATTTAGATGGTGTAACATGTGTGGCAGACGATGTTTTGATCTACCGTTTCTTACGGCGTTGTGTGCAAAAGAACATCAAGCTTAACAGTGAGAAAATTGAGCTACGGAAAAACGTGATTTTCTATGGGCTTGTGCGAACCACCCAAGGGATGCGGGTCGATCCACAAAAATGCAAGGCAAAACAAGAGATGTCGCCCCCTAACGACGTAAAGGGAATTCATCGCTTAAACGGCATGGTGAATTATTTGAGCCGGTTTATGCCTAGATCCGCCAATATCATCACGCTGATCAAGAAGTTAACTCACAAAGGAGTAAAGTGGAGTTGTGGAAAGGAAGAGGTATCCGCATTCGAATCTATTAAGCGCCTCATCAGTAACGCGCCTGTACCCGGGTATTATGATCCAGCACAGCCTTTGAAGGTAAAATGTGAGAGTAGCTAGGGCGAAATAAGTGCTGTTCTCTTACCAAATGAAAAACCTTTGGATTTCCACAGCCGTGACCGAGCAGCGTTATGCGCAGCTTGAGAAGGAGATGCTTGCGGTAGTCCATGCCATGGAACCTTTCAAGGATTATACTTTCGGAAGAAAGACAACTGTGTACACGTACCACAAACCGCAGCACATCCTTCCTCATTGTTTTCAGCGTATGCTTATCCGGCTGCAAAAGCACAGCGTGGATATTGTGTACATGCCTGGTGCATAGATGTTCATCGCGGACACGCTGTCAAGAGCTCAGCTACCGGTACCTGAGCATAATTCAGAAGTGGAATCGGTTAACCTAGTACAACATCTGGCAGTGACGGAAGCTCATCTGAATGTAATAAGGTGTCACACAGAAAAGAGACGCGACGAATGCAGCTTTGTGAGGTGTTATAAGTGGTTTGCGAGAGACAAGGTAACAGCTGCAGAATGAACAAACACTCTACTTCAATTTTCGGGATGAAATCGCTGTTTACGATGGTTTGCTGTTAAAGGAAGCCGTATTCTGATTCTATTATCACTCCGAGAAGAAATGCTGAAATACGCTCATCGCGCTCACCTGGGTGACAACTATACCATTAACAGAGCAAGAGATTTGATTTGATTTGGCCAGGAATGGCGGGTCAAATCTGTGATCATGTGTCTAACTGTGTGGCGTGCCGTTAATACGAAATCAGGCAGATGAAGGAACTAATGACGCTGCATGATGCCAATGATCGACCGTGGCAGAAGGTGAAGGTGGATTAATTCTGCATCACATGGGGAAGATTAGCTACTCACGGCGGATTACTATAGTGCTTATTTCGAAGTGGATTTACTCACCTCTACGACCAGTGAAGCAGTAAGCCACAAGCTTAGATGTCAATTCGCGCGGCACGGAATACAGGAAGAGCAGCTCTCTGATAAAGGTCTTCAGTTAACTAACGCTCCGTTCCAGGCGTATGCAACCACGTGGGAATTCATGTACAAGAAGGCCAGCCCATATCATAGCCAAGCGAATGGAAAGACATTGTCATCAGTGAAACAGGTCAAACGACTGTTATTAAAGGCTAGAGCTACTGGTGAAGACCCGCACTTCATGTTATGGAGAATGGCAACACCCCTTCAACGGACATCGGTGTGAGCCCAGGGCAGCTCTTATACAGTCGAAGGAGTAGAACACTGATACCAGCATCTGCTACAATCCTGTGACCCCTTTCGCCACAGCATGAGAGGTTACAAAACGATCTGAGAAGACGAATGGCCACCCAAAAATGCTACTAGACTGAGGTGCACGGATACTGCCTGAACTAACAGTGGGGGAGGAAGTGTGGGTTCAGTCAGCACCCGATGGTCAAGAACGTTGGAAGTTAGGGGTGGTGAGTGTGAAGATCGGTGCCAGGTCATACGAAATAAAGGTTGAAGGGAAAGCGCTCAGAAAAAATCGTGCGCATTCGAGACGACACCGGAGATAACAAGGCGGACTGGGTGGGGATCGTCCGATGGCGTGTGGTAAGGAGAGTATGGCCGCGGACACAAAGACGATGACGCAGTGGCAAGTTGTAGGGGTTTTTAGCAATATGGAGGCTCAATGGCATGAAAAAAGCGAGGATGTGATGGGAGTGTCATACAAGTGTGAACGGACGGGCCAACAGAGCGAGTCAGATAGCCAATGAGAGGCTGGACGTGGATTGACCGACATTCATGTGAGTTAATCATAGCTTGTGTAACTGAGTCAAAAGAAGTACCTCCTAGCCTCAGAACAGTCGTTAGTTATGGACGTGAGCGCGTTCCTGATAGCAAGGAGTTTGGCTTGCCAAACGTGCTGTAGTTTTGCTGAGTTGTCTTTGTTGAATAAACGCTTGACATTGAAGGACTGAGTTTTGCAACGGTGTCGTTTACATGAAATCACCCTGACTGCTGCAGGGGACGCCTGCTTCTGCTTGACAACGATTGGTGGTATCCACTACCCTGAGTGTCAATTTGTGGTGGGCAACATGAGCAAAACACAGTACAAGGTATCCGCCTCACATTCTCCCAACTAAATTCTGTCAAGGTGTGTAACTGCTCTCAGGGTCTTAACAAAGCGTAAACGCATTCGTGTCGATACTGTTTAATCGAATTTATGAGCGCATAATCCCTACCAGATCGGTGCACATTACCCGGCATTCGTGGGCTCTGTGAATACATCCAAGCCAGACATTTTCAAGGTCCTGACTGAGCCGTTGCCTGTTTTATCATGGAAAGACTTTCCACTTCCTCGGGTAAAACCGCAAGACACTGATGATGAAAAATCATCCAAGTACAACAGCTAATCTCAAAAATTCCTTCACACTGAAGGCCTAGAAGAAACCGAGAGCATGGCTAGTAGTAAGAGAAACAGATGAAATGATTGGTAATCTTGGTCTTGGACCCTGCTCACTATACGTGAACTTATGTGCTAGAACAGTTGTTACCTGTGCATATTCTTCAGTCACCATTCTATCTACGGAATCGTCGCTACAAATGAATAGAGGCTTCGAAAACGCGAGGAGCCAATGAAATGAAAGGAAAATTATTTAACAACTCATGCGTACCGTTTACAAGTTGAAATATTACTGACCGTAACAGTGCAGTAATCGCGATTTGTTAAAATGTGGTTAACCGTGGAACCGGGGAACCGAATAACCCGTTGCTCTACATTGCAATCATTCCGTTTTATGACAACACTCAGGCATCAGGCAGGTAGCATTACTCAGCCATTGGATGGGACTTGTAGTGAAGGAACTATGATCCAAACAAACCCGTAACACATATTCACCTGATTGGAAGCTGTGAGACTCGTATATGGAAACAAGGCCCAAGTGTGCAACTATAAAGCATGTGCACCGATCTCGTTCGCATACTACCGACCAGGCCTTTCACAGTTGACCATGATTAAGATGAATGTGATGATACACAATGTCTTGCTGTTACTAGTGGCGCTCACTTCTTTCAACGTACAGCTCTGAGTCATGAGATGTACTCCCGATCAGTAAAAATCTGGTGGGAAGTAAACATCTTCTGATACTGCGGACACTGCAAACTGACATCTCAATCAAACGGCACCTTCCCCCAAAACTAACAATGATCCTCTAACCGCTGTGTCATTTCGCGGCTTGCATAGCTCTGGATTCGTGACCAAGGCGTAAAGCGTCAAACATAATGTATCGGATTCCACTCTCTTTTCAGGCTATCTCTGCTTGGATGAATCAGATCGTGCAAAGAGCGGCGCCGAAACTTTCCACTGCAGAGTTGATTAACTTCAATCTAAAACGCTGTCTCAATTGAGATTGCGTGTTGCCGTCCAGACACACGACTAATAAACTAAAACCTAACAATCTAAGGAATTTCATTTACCAATGCAGTCGAACCCGATGAAATCCAATCTCTATTCCAACGTTTCCAGTCAGATGAACAACCCGTCATTATGCCTGTTATCACAGAGCTGAGGGAGACATTCACATAGACATTCAACTCATTCATGTTGTGGCACGACAGCTGTCATCCCGTTCAGCTTGCCGTTTCCACCCCACTGGTGGCATGACAGGGGGTGTGCATTCCGTGTGGTGTGCACTAAGCCATGTTTGCAATTTACGAACACTCGCCACACAGATTATTCATTGCAGTAGTGTGCTATCCAGGGTTGAGGATGAGGTCTTGGGCACATACTAGCCCACATTAGCCAGGTAATGAGGACGTTCGTGCTGATCATTTGTATCACTTAGACTTAAGATTTTGGTCAGCGCAAAATTAAAGAAATTGGCCTAACAAGAGGCAATTCCAGATTGCTCAGCAGGTATGTTCTTGCTTCTCTAAGACCCAGCAACGAAACCAGTAGAGTGATGTTTGCGACCATCATCACAATACTTGCGGTTTTGGCCATTTGGTAGTAGGATCAGGATCATTGAGGGATATCGTGTTTGGCTATCCTTGGGGCGCTGTCAGTAGCGGCGTATAGCAAAAATTATCAAGTACTCGACAGAGGTCTAATAACATAGCGTAAATGTGAGAATTGCATAACACGTAAGTAGCTAGTCCTCTTGACCCATCCTAGTAAAACATTGCGGACATTGGGGTTTAACGCAAGAACTACACCTACCTTGCGCCAACGATAATACGAAATCTGTCACCAACCTTTAAAACAAATAGATGGACTATTCATAATGATGCAGTCACACAAATTTCAATAATTCTCACTGTTCTGAATGAAAACCTGTGTCATAATCTGATCGACGTGATCGGAAAGGAGAGAGTAATACACCGAAAACGAACTAAAGCCCTAATCTCGTAGGATGACAGTTTGGCACGTCAGCAAGAGCTAATAGCTATAGGTAATTGCAAGGCCACTTACATAGGCATGACAGCGCTAGTTGCGGGTGAGGATCGTTCAGCATATTACCGTTCACCAACCCAGGTGCGCAGCCAAAGAACTCAAGCGATCAGCCATCCAAGACGCCTGCACCATCGATCGTCTGCCGTCTGCTGACAGACAAACACTGTGTTGGCCCTATGCGTATGTTCCGTATGATGTACGTAGCGAACAATGCTCGTAAGTCGCGATCCACTAAAACGGTCACCATCACAGCTTGATCCCGGTCTGTGTGTGCAGAAGGACGCGTTTGTCACACTGGCTCTACTTTGGTAGTAAGCCAGTAGACAGCTATGTCCTATATAGCTGCTGTCTTTCGGGGCCAACCTTGTCCTCTGCAACCTTCGTAACTTGCATCGCAGTGGAGGATAAGACGCGCTATATCGCAGTTAGCTTGTAACTCATGACGGTCCGAAGCTGTCCACCGTGGCCCAGTGGTATAAGCTGCTGACTGGCAGTGCAAGCCGATGGTAGTCATGGGTTCGAATCCTGATGGGTCCGATAGATGCGCGCTACTGATGATGTCCAACAGACTGAAAGTGCATTCTAGCGCTTTTCCGGGTATGTGGACGACTATCTGATTCGGAACTGGCTGCGAGGAACCCATAATTAAGTTGGAGGATGGACAAAAATGTGTGTATGCGTGTACGTTTGTGTGTACACATATTGGTGTATTTGTTATCCCAACTTTAGTAACTCCTCATAATGCTATAAGCTTGCACGTGTTCTGTAGTAAGCACTTGACAATTGGCAGAGAAATTTGTCCGAAATCAAATCGTGCGGTACCTTAACAATTTTACTGAAAATAGCCACAAGGTCCATTGGAACCAAAGCATTCCGACTAAGTTGAAAAATATTTCCGAGAGCGGAAAACAGCTGAAAGGTTTGAAAGAAACCAATGGCCGGACTCCATGTGCTGTTTACATGACAAAGGTTGTGTCCAGGGATCGCTTCCCTATTCTATAGCATGATAGACTGACAGACTAAGATTTAGCTTGACTTCCAATTAGAATGAGCGCACCGTGCAAATACCTCCAAGTTGTGCCAAAAGTAATTTCTTCCTCCATTGAGAATGAATGAAAAATCATACTGCAATCGGTTTCATTTGGTCACTGTTCAGTTGCGTAAATTAATGTAAAGCGTTTAAGAAATCACGAATGACTTACAAGGAAAATTTTTCATCCCACACTGGATTAAGTTCTTGGAGCACCGTTTTAGTCCTCCTCCGAACCTTGCCAACTTGGACTGTCACATACGGATCACTGCGACCAGTTTTGTCCTTACCGATGAGACCTTGCGCTGATTTCACTAGAGGGGTTGAATGATAACACAGAGTTTAAGCCATCAGAAGATATGTTTGTCCAGATGGCCTCTTGAATCAGATGGAAAATTCAGATTTTCGATGAAGAAAACACTGGGCCCTGGTCACACTTGATGACACAATCTATAGCCATGATAGAACGGGTTTGTGTGGGACGCAAAAGGATCTCATCCATGTTGGCCGCGGCAATACTAATTAGCAAGCCGCCAATCCTCACTAAGCGCACACAGGGGTAACTAACGGCTGAGCATGTTGCACGTAGTGAAACCATGCCTTGACAGATGGGTGTCACGAACGTGAATGCGAAACTTTTGCTGGTTCAGCTAATTTCAGGTACACACACACATTGGCTTAGCATAGTATTTTTATGTTTGGTGTTGAAATTATTCCCTTAGATTTGCAGACTATGCTGGCCGAATTCTAACACGCTACGCATTTCGACGATAACCTGATATACAAACACAATTTCCGATGTTGTATAACCACTGTTTAGCTCAGACAGAGCTTAATGGCTACCAACTTTTAATATTTGACATTAGTTGTAGCATGTCTTTCCCATTTGGCTGGCTAGCCGAACAACCTCCTCGTGGTGCCAGCTGGGTGATTCGGGTTTACCCCCTTTCAGCAAATAGTTCGGCGGCAGTGTTCCAGGACGTGGTGGGTTTTCGCCTGGCAAGCGTTCTCCCTATAAAAAGCCACATATGTCCGTTTAACAACACTGTGACGTGGCGGTTGTGACTCGCCACTAACTAAAGTCACCCATTGCTTATCCGAACAATCGCTTCAAGTCCACAGATAGCAAGCACTGGCGACACCTTCAAACACATTCAAGCAAAATGACAGGAAACATTTACCAATCCCATAAACAAAGCTAAACACGCCTACATGCAAACTTACATACATCCATATATAAACATATGCAACAATCCCATTGTTCCATTGTACATTAACTGATCACATTTTGTACTCTTAACATGATCATGCCTGCGCAGGCGTGCCTCGCTTAGTCGAGAATACACATTTTATTTATTTATTTATTTATTTACGAAATGCAATAATGTGTTTTATTACATCGAGGTTGAACCAAATTCCTTGGCACAGGAAAGTCATAAGTTGTTATCCACCAACAGTGTACAATTCTTGATGCGGGATTATTTTACCTCGGTTCTTTGCTTTCACTGGACAGGTACACATCACAGTTACAATAACCCGCAGCTTACGTGAAATGATACCGAAAATCATTGCCCTGATTGAGTAAGAAATCAGCCTGGATAGAACTCGTCTCCGCGCACTACCGCAACGTTACTGTTTATTATTGTCCATCTAGATCGGTGGTGCTTAACATTTTTGAGGCTGTTACCCACAAACCGTGTTCACTAGAAACAATTACTCCACAAACGTTTAGTATAAAAACCAGTTAGCTATAAACTATTGCAAGTTTGTCTTAAATTACGGAAAATAAATACTACTTTTAACGTACTTTCAAGCCTACAAAGCAAGAAAACATTTATTTCTAGGCAATTTTTATATAATATATATAATATATATTAAGATATTCATATAATATAAGGTGAGGTAGCTAATTGGTACAATTGATATTGATTAGTCCTAACATGTTCTGCTATATGGGGTGTGGTCTCGGCTAATGCAAGTTCATTCGGTGCCTTGCTTTGGTGTATGATCGTTGATCAAACAGGAACAGATGACAGTAGTTTTTCATTAGGTTCGGCCATTATTTCCAAATCCGTCCTGGAGGACAGCATCCAACTGCATAACGGTATCGATACATCATGAACACAGCCTGTTTTGTCTCTTCCACTTTGCGAACGTTCGCTCATTCATTTACCTAGTCGGCCGACCCATGCTCCTGCTCTAGTGTTCACTCAACTCTGTACTTCGACCCGACGAACGACTGCCTGCAACAAAGGAACAATGATGGACAAGCAAACCGATAGAGACGCCATCTAGCTGAGCTGCTTTTCAGCCTCGCATTCGGAGTTTAGGTAATGAAAATTATTTCCGAATATTGTCATGTTCACTGATCACTCACTAATGATTAGTCACTGATGGCTAATCAATAGTGGTTAGGTAGTTAGTTACGTGGTCTGATACAGATGAGTTTGTTATTAATTTTGTTTGGGGACAGATAAACGACCCTATCCTCGTAGTTTCACCTCAAATTAAATTCCATTTCACCGCATTGGGGGTAATTACCCCCAGATTGTGAACCACTGATCCAGAGAAACGCGCCAAGATTGTGCTAAAAATGCTACTCCACAATGTGTTTAACAAAAAATCTGGCAATGTTACTTATCTCGACTATCCCTAGAGTTTAGTTGGCTGTGGAAACTAAATTTGAGCTCTGCCATATATTCAATATAACTCATAAACATGTTTCTACTTTCAAACTATAGGCAGCGCTTCAGCGTTCCGTTAACGTTAGTTAAAAGTATAGAGCAAAACGTCAAACAAAGACGAAAAGTCATACGGACAGACATCTATCTAACTCATTGCGCAGTTACCAGGAGTAGACTATCCCATACGTTTAGAACGTGTGATTAAGCACGGATTTTCCGACCCTTTTATTGACCATAATAACAGAATTGACAGTCGGCAAAATAATGGATACAATAAAGTTTATCGTTACATGAATGCGAGCCCGATGGGATATACTAATTCGTATAAAAACAAATGAAACGAAGGTGAACAGTAAATCCTACATTCGGTTACACCAATACACGCCCTAACTCATCGAAAAAACACTGCACACCTACGAAGCGCAAGTGAATGTATAACTTGAAACATCGAGTCCCATTTCTGCCTATACGTCCTAACCCTACGCCAATCTAGCTCGACGATGTGCTATGCGACCGTGGCAGCCTGGACACACTGACACATTTCAAATTAAGAGGTCGCCTTAATGTAACAGCATTGTTTTTCTCGTTTCAAACTCAAACCGTGTCTAAGGAAAACATGTACGCAGCCCTGGGTTAGGTAGTCGAATCCCATCTTCCAGGATGCGTTTCACCACTACTCTATCTTCCACTCCTTGTTTTATCTGCATTGACTATGCTTAGAAATAGAACACACTGACATATTTTAGAGTTATGTGGTCCCATTTTCTTAGAATTCCATTTTTATCTTTACCAGCATGTATCACCACAATTTCCACACAGGCAAACCTACTCCGCATTTTTCGTGTCCACGTGGAAATCGATAATCCTGCGTAAGAGAATTTTCAACCCCAGCTTGTTTTTACTCAACTACATTTGCCTCATGTTGCACCATTGAAAACAGAAACGTAGCAATCATCCGACTGGCCAGCCCCATTCGAATCTTCTGATTAGTTTATACCAAAAACTGGTGGACGCATTAGCATTTCATAGTTAAATGCTCCGATTAGGACACTCAGTGTTGATTTCACAAGAAACGCGTTACTCCCCGCACCCGCATACACACTTCCCCGTACCTATCGAAACCCGTTTACGGTACTCAATTTAGCAAGAGAATAGCAAATGGAAGCAGAACACACTCCCTCCCCATTATTCTGAAAAGCATCCATTTTATAAACTTGCCGGGTATAACTATGCACCTTTGTGGCAATAATCCATCTTGCAGATAAGGGAATTAGAAACTGAGCACTGCGTTGCCAAATAGTACTAATAGGCTATCAGGGTGGAAATAGAAAATATCCATACGCTGACGAGTAGGAAGGGAAGGAGAAAAGAATGCAAGTTTGCAGTATGTGAAATTGAAGTTCACAGTCCTGCCTTCAGTGTGTCCCTAATCCAGGGTCTCCTATAGAAAATACAGTTTTCTTGCTCCCCTGTGCAGAACTCTCTTTGGTGTTCTAACCGTTACTTCCAGCAAGAGACCATCTGTGCCCGTCTGGATGCATTCACAATACCCCATTGGCCACATGCCTTATGGGTTACGCGTATCAGGGACCAAATATGGATCGTCGACTTTAAAGTCTTGACTTTTCTTGTGTCACTTTAGCCTGGTTAGTACAGTCAAACTTGTTTACAGCGCGAACTCAAGGGATCGACAAGAGGGGGTTGCCTTGGACAGGTGGTTATGATGGACAGGTTTTTCACAGGGACATTATTCATAGAAAACGTTGGTGATAGTTCTGGCTGTTCGCCATAGACAGGTGGTCGCCATGGTAGGTTGCACTGTAGTAACCGGAGATAGCATCTGGTCCACATTTTCCATAAGTCGAAGGATTGACGTTGCACTTGCTTTCACAGTCTGTTTAGCCTGTCATAGCGTTTGGGTTTTTTAACTTCCACCGTGCTTTCAGCCCGTATTAGCGATTAGTTTGGTCATAAAGTAGCTCATCCCTCTGGATGTGGGCGATTTGGAACCAATGGTCTTCGGTCAAGTGTACATTCAACTTCAATCATCACTATGAGGAGCAATTTACCGTGGATTAGCTGAACACCAAAAATCGACCAAATATATTCCTGATTGACGGTTTCATGCAACACCATGAGTCTCCCCAATAACGTCCATATAGGAGGGGGCTTAAAAGCCACTCACAGTTGCTCTCAATCCTCTTACGGGTTGTCAAGCCATGGTTTCAGAACCTGATTAGATTTTCGTGCTCGGTCTCAGCTCAGCGTAAACTTGAGTTATTGCAGACTGTCAACGAAACTCCGCGTCTAGATGTAAACCAAGTAAATACACAGAGGACGGAATCTGTGTCTGTCTCACCTATCACTAATGTGTACCGCCATCGCAGATAAGCAAGAGCAAATGTTGGTGGTATCTCTTTTCCATGCACTACTTCAGCTGGATAGATAGCGGACCAAAATAATCAACCCCAATATCAGTGAACGTTGGCCGAAAGTTTAGAAGTCCAACTATCATGACAGATGCTATATGTTGTCTACAAGTTATGGGGTTCTAAGTCTTACACATTGCACAGCTTCGTAAAGCTCTTCATACGGCTGATATACCTCGCGAGATCCAAATTTTTCACCTCAGTTCCACAAGCACGTAAGCGACACACCTGTGTTCTCTCTTCACCTATTACTTCACAATCAGCAAGCGAGTAACAATATGGTTGGACAGCAATGAAATGATTTGTTTTATCTCGTAAGGAAGGTGTGAACAACTTAATCTCCCTCAGACTCATAGAACTCCCTGCTCAATGAAAAATGTTAGTTTTTGCAAGGTGCTGGCGCTGCGTTTCAAGTACCAACCGGACAAGCTTCTTTAATGACGTCAGTAGTTTCGATATCACTTTGAAAATGGTGACTTCGCACCATCCGCATAACCTTAGGCCCGGCATCTGCTGATTGGTTCACCGGGGTTGAGTAATTGTCAGCATACGTTTCGCAACCACACGGAGTGGCGATGCACTGGTGTGCTACCTGGAAAACTGTAACATCCTCACGCCACAGCAGCACGGTTACCGTGGACAACGGTTATGTACAACGAATTTACTAGTCGCACGCAATAGTCGGAGCAAGGCAGCTGACGCTGGAGAAGGCGTTGGTGTGAACTACCTGGATTTTTCCAAGGCCTTCGATCGTCTAGACTATGGGATATCACTCTCCAAGCTCCAGCATTACGGATCGGCGGCCGTCTTTTAACTTGGACTGCCAACTTTCTGCTTCGACGACAATTAGTAGTTAGAGTTCGGAGCTCTTTATCGGACCCCATACAAGTCGAGTGTGGTGTGCCGCAATGCTCAGTTCTAAGCCCACGTTTGTGTTTGGTGTTTATTAATGACCTTGCACAAGGAATCACTTCAAACTTCCTAAGGTTTCCCTACGATATCAAGATCTGGCGCGGGATCCAGGCGAACGCCGACCCACATTGACGTGTTCGTCCCTCGCCTGAATGGACGCTTGATTCCCAATCAAAACCAGAAGTCCCTGTTCCCCCTTTCCCCCCCCCCCAGAACAGAGAGAAGACCGGATCGGACGAGCAGAGCAACAGGAATCTATTAGCGAATCACACCGTTCATTATAAAGGTGAAAGGAAAAGTTCCTGAATGGTATTTAAAGCGCAAGTGGAAAGCTCTTAGAAGGTTAACTTACAGCAAATCAAGGAACGCCGCCCTCGCGTTAACTGGCCGCTTCTCCTGGTTGGCCCTCTGTTCGTCCCAATCAGGGCGGGTGAGTTTGGATCGCCAGCCGCGGCGATGGGGTCCTGGCTTGTTTGCATCGCGTATTACTTCCTAACATACATGTGCTTCAGAGTGACCTAGATACGGTGTGTCAATGGTCAACCCAAAACCTACTGCATTTCAACGTCAGTAAATGCAAGCTGCTTTCCATCCGACTCGGAACGAATATACTACAACTATCAACTCTCGAACGTGACTTGAGTGTCCTGGTTCGAGATGACTTGGGTTGCTCCAGGCAATCCGAAAAGACCTCGAAGACTGGGAACCAACACGTTTGGCTGTTGCGACGGGAATTTGGAAAAACAAACAGCTCCATATTTCGACAAATGCTCAGTGTGTATGTTCGCCCCCATGTCGAATACGCAATTCAATCCCGGCATCCATGGATGAAACACGACCTTAATGCACTGGAGCAGCCACAACGTCGGGCATCTAAGAACGTAATTGGAATGCACAATCTTTTATCCAGGAGAGGCTGCAACGATTAGAGGTATTCAGTGGAAGCTTTCGCAGACTAAGAGGCGAGCTGATTATGACATTCTTGATTCTGCGAGACCCACATCATGTGTGCCGCCCTTTACTGCAACTCAGCGGCAATGCAAACCCAAGGGACCACTCGTTGAAACTCGCTGTACAGTATAGCCGTCTGGAGTGCCGCAGAAATTTCTTTTCCATTCGTGTCTGTCACCCGTGGAATGCTCTCCCAGAATCGCTCGTATCTGCACCGACACTAACATTATTTAAAAGACGATTGGATGGTGCACTCATCCACTTACACTTTGTCACTAAGCACTATGTCTTCATCCTACATCTGGAGTTTACCATGGAATTATTTGATATTAACTGTGGGTGCTGTGAATCTAAGAGGATCGCAGGACTGCAGCGGAGCGAACGATAAGTCCCTATCTTCATATTTAAAGTACTAACTGTTTTACTATCATTATTATCATTATTGTTATGTTGATATCCCCAACAACTATCCAACGCGACTTGTAAAGCAACGCTTCTTAACCAGTATAAATTCATTGTTCATTGGCAGTGTTTATTTGAGAAGAAAACTGTCAAACCCGCAGGAGAACCGGGAAGCATATGAACGAGAAAACATTGTGTACAGCATAAATTGCAGTAAGTGTGAAACGAACTATGTGGGACAGACAGGAAGGAAATAATCAACTGGGATACCAGAACATCAAAGAGCCTGCAAGTGACATTAGCGCCTTCATTGGTCTCAGCACATGATGATGAGGAGGGACGTGGAATCTACTGAAACAAACCATAAATTCTGGCTAAGGAAGTGACACAAAAGGGAGGGAATTCCTAGAAGCATGGTTCTCCTCCAACACTTCAAGCAATATGCGCATTGACATCGACGCGCTTTACCAGCAACTCAGAAAAATCGCCTGCGAATCAAAAGGCAGAATTCGAAAGGAGACATGCGACTTTTCAACCCGATGGACCGCTTCAGCCGCCGGGAAAAATGGGCAAAGATCACGGGAAGAATCGGTGTCAGCTTCAAAGGTCATCTAACCGTCGGTTACGGTAGGACGACTCAATAGACAAGCTTGTCCAACGAAAATAACTGCACTGACGATGCCACTCGTTGTGGTGGCGAAAAGCATGCAGACAATCAATCAAGCCAGGCGAATCAACCAACAGATGAACAACCAACCTGAGCTACCAGTGTTTCAAATCATTTCGAATTAGGTTCGGCATCAATAACTTTCAGCAGCTTCAGTGGCCCCGTCAACTTAACCTCACGCGATCGGTTGAAGTTTGTCCTTGCGGAAATTCCAAACCTCAGTAGGATCGCAAAGTCGTTCAGCGCCCTCAGTTTGCGAAGTTGTCCAACCACAAGTCTTCGATTCTGATAGTGGTAATGAGGCTCTCAATCCCCTTGAGCCATCCGCCTTGAAGTTCAATTAGCCCTTCTGGAACAGATGGCCATCCCGACGTTTGTAACCTCGAAAATTCCGGTCCACCGTGATACCTCTTCAGCATTTCTCTTTCACATACTTGTATCCCACTGGAGATTACACTAGCTTGATTTTTTGAACTCAATCTACTTCTATTAAGTTGAGGAAGATAGGTGATGTATAACCTACAGACAAATCACAAACAATGTAATAAATCTTTTCGTGATGCAGCGAACCAGAGAAAAGACTACCTGCAACTCAAACCAAAACAAGGACTACGTTTCCCTTC
Organism: Dicrocoelium dendriticum; assembly: GCA_944474145.2. NCBI lineage: Eukaryota > Metazoa > Platyhelminthes > Trematoda > Plagiorchiida > Dicrocoeliidae > Dicrocoelium > Dicrocoelium dendriticum. The sequence continues at coordinate 51,087,698 of OX104070.1, read as the reverse complement.
GCATCCGCTCGACTACCTAAGTAGGCAGATTGACCGCAAGCACAGAGACGATTAGCATCAAACGCGGGATAATTGATGCCTTGATTGGCGCAACGTGAGCCTTTCCAAGTAGAAGACGCCATTCGTCTAACTTCCACTTTCACCCTAGCGTACACAGCAGCATCTTAAGCTGATCCTGTAGCGTGCACGAAACTACGCAACATGATTTCGGCTCCGCAGTACTCCTTCGACTTAATAAATGTGAAAAATGGACCAATCCCAGAAGCCGAATGTCTGTAAGGAAGTTATACTATGCTTTCCCCTCTCGACCATCAAACTGAGATGTTCCAATCCATCTTTGAATAAATTTAACGCGCAACACGAATGCATCAATTAGATAGCCAGCCAGCTCAGCAGACAAAGTACTCACACGCATTTTGCTCATTGTTTTGCCCGAATAGGTGCTGACTCATCGGGGATTTCTGGACTGAAAGAAATGCATTTGCGCTTAAAACACCGGAAAACACCAAAAGGCTGTGTGTTGGAAGGCTGGATATAGTGCCATTACCAACGCGAGGGTGTAGATAGACCAGATTTTATGCATGGAAAGTGCAGCATCGATTGCCAGTTGGATACTAAAGGGGCTGGTCTTACGCGAAAGCTAGACACGAATCAAGTGGTATGTAGCCTCCGTGATAACCCAAGCATTTGGAACAGCACCTAATCCGTAACAGTTTTTCTCACAAGGTGACATCTCCACGGTAAGATCTGGCTCTAGGTTCATAGTGTTTCAGCTCATTGCATTTATGTAAATTGTGTTCGGTAGTAATCAGCCAAGAAATCAGGAGTGAAGATATTTTATGATTGGCATGGCCAGAAACCACACGCTACATCAACTACGTGCCTAAGTGGGCACATCTACCCAAACTAACGATCTAAATCGAGCTCTCAATTCAAATAAGTTGGTCATTAAAGCATAAAACGGTCTATCAGGCTAATCTAATTTGGATAGTGACCACCATAATGCCTAAAGATAACCTTAACCTTAAGACGCCCACTGTAAATTTGGCCAAATTTTTAGTTTATCAAAAAGCACAATGTATAAAATTAGATAATGCGGTTCAAAGTATGACTGTGAGCGGTCTTCATGCATTCGGAATAATTTACCCTGCTGGGCATAAGTAATCAGCCAATCGGATGCCTTCTAGGTGTGAAAGTGCAATTAGCGGATTGGTACTCTGGAAAGCTTGCATGGACATTGTCAATGTTCTGACATCCTGTGGTGTATGGTCACGTTACCGAAGTAGTCTGGATGCTCATCCGTAGTTTTATGTTATGTTCGAACGTGATTAATTACTCTACTTTTACTTCCTTGCTTACTTCGTCAGGTACAACCAAGTATCCCTTGTTAATGATGGTTTACATTAATATTACAATAGTTGTGGATATTTGTACACCCCAAGTGTTAACAGGCAAGGATTAAATTTCTGTCCATCCTTAGCGAGTTTGTGGATCACTGTAAATGCCCAAATTACAGTTCCAGTAGTCACCCATGGTCCCCCGTCTAGATCCGACGCAAATCGAGATCTGAGTCTACTGCTGTTTCATCATACTATAGAGGGGGAGTATGGAGTTGGCGCTTAACATCATTAATTCCCTTTTATCATCCTTTCTTTAGCACTGCACAGCGTTCATGAAAATGTAAAGTCCCTACTGTGGAGACAATAACTCCTGTTCAGTTATTATGAAGCTGTTGCACTTTAGACCACGTCAATCCCGGACGCGTGTTGCCAAGTGTCGCTCACGTACCGCAGTGGCCCAAAGAGCAAGGATGCAGTCCTCAGCTATTCCGCGTCAAGCCCCACTCGCAGCTTCGGCTACATCTACTTACTGAGTCCAACCCTGCAGTCAACCAGTGGTGTAGTGCCGTGTTGGGAACAAGCAACATCGAGAACGATGCCCTTCAGATATGGCCCCAACGATTGCAATGATCGAGGCCTATTTCAAAATGAACCGAAGTGGTTGTGTCGCAATCCAGACACATGATAAGTGCTTCAAAACACATCAATGAATTCGGTGAGAACCATCCTGAATAGTTCCAGGAGGATAACTTTTAGATATCTATGAGGAGTGAGCGCCGACATATTCAAGTGAATTAAGCAAATATGAAGACTGGATGAGGAGACTAATCTGGTGAAATATGGATAATTACGGATACTTTCCTATGAATGTCCTCAATACACTCATCGCAAAAGCGTTCCTCGTCACTTGGGTGACGTCCACTTGATGGTAAGCTATGCTTTTCTCAACCGGTCTTCCGTCATACCAGGGCGCGTGACCGCTTTGCAGAATGTGAATCTTCTGAGTACACTCTGCCTTTCCTTTCCGATATGTGCACTAAGATAATATGCATTTTGGTTGACACAGGTGCTTGCTCTAAGGATATTGGATGCAACAGCCCATTGTCTCGACGGCAATTACGGTTGCATACACTAGTTATATTTGCTAGTCGAGTAAACAGAACTGCATCGCCGTTACTAAAACCATTACGAAGGAGTAGAGTATGACTATACAAGTGCAAGATGGTTAATTGCGCCAAGAGTAGAACTCCAGCGGGAAAAGCAAGATAACAGCTACAATTTATACGTTGAAGAGGTTGTAGGTAGCCTTAAATATCGTGATCGATAGAGGCTTTGAGACGGCTCTACAATAAAAGCACCTACGACCGGAGTGTTACGATGAATGTGAACAATCTCAATGCTGAGTTCGCCTCCGTTGCATCAAGCGACTTGTCCACGCCCTGCTTCATCAACTCTATTCCAGCTGCCTTGTTTTATCAAATTGATGGTTACAAATAACTCGATAGTAAATGAAGACAAAACGTGGTCTGAATGCTCTTCTAGCAGTCCTTTTAAGTGTGTGTGTGTATTCTCTTACGTTGCCTGTATTAGACCTCCCGGGTGTGATCCTCGATATATGGAAATGAGCAGAAATAATCTTAGTGCGTATTAATGAATTCCTTAAGAGTCAGCTGATTGTGCGCATCTTTGCTACTGAGTCTTATAAAACCCCCTTATACACTTGTTGTTACCAGCTATGCATACTGACTTTATCTATTAGTCCGCCTCCAGACCTAGGCACCCGACTTTAAATGCCTTAACATGCTTTATGCACATCATAGGGTCTGCACTGAACCGATAAGCCAACTCCTCGGTTGTTCAGATGCTTTCGCAAATCCAGGTGGACAAAAATCGTTCAATTGGGTATTCAGGAATGCGACTTTTTTCAAATGCATGTAAGTTGTCCTATAACTACTTTACTGGTAGCGGACTGCGATATCTTGCAAGGAGGCATCCCACTATTTATTCTGTTGTCTTCGTATGTCGGACGTCCCTTTGCATGCTGATGATGTCGTGCTTCTCCCTTTCAGTTCACTTCGATGTTTTAACGTGGGGTAGATTAAATGGCGGGATGATCTTTATCTCGATCCCTTTCTCTTAATGCCTCCAGCTGTAATAATCTTGTCGTATACGGAAAACCAACCCAAACTATGTATCTGTCCCTCAATCCCAATCTCCATCTTGACGTTTGCTCACATCCAAGCAGACTGCGACACAGGCAAACAGTCAGCTGTGAGTCATTGGCCACTTAACCATACACGCTTACTGTGTCTCTTTCCCACAAAATGTCGTTTGTGGGACTGTACTTGTCACCTACCCTGCATGGCAAAGCCTAACCATGCATCACGTGATATACACCACGCGATGCACGCCGGCGTCAACACAGTCTTTGACATTCAGTCGATGCACGCGGTGCATAAAGGACCTGACAACCACGGACCACTGGGAATGCACTTTAGCTAGCATCCACTGATATACCTGTCGAACCAAGACCACGACCCAATACAATTGGAAAGGCCGGACAAGGGACGTGCACGCCTCCGTTCACGTGCTCAAGGCTCGACGCATGCAGTTGCAACCGCACCACAAGCTGGACTCACAGCAATTATGTAAGCACATATGTCTCTCCCTTGTGTGCATCATAAGTATCTGTACAATATTATTAGTTATATTAGTGCCTAGCCTTGATTATTATAACTAGTCTCCATGTAAGCGGCACTAATACACCTTGCCATCTCGCTTTAGCTAAACTACCGGTCCCATCCCCCCTTTAGTATTCTATCCACCTGCTGAGCTTAGTTTAGGTCCTAACAGTTCTATTTCTCTCTTTCGTGCAGATATGTTGCGACCTACCATAAATACCTTCACTATAGTGAAAGTGAGAAGTAATATCCTATCCAGCTCATCTACCGTCAAGTACCTAGATGTATTTTGTCCCTAAGCCTCTCGCAGGCAACACATGTTCGTGAAACACCAACATACACAAAGAATTAACACGTTTTCAATAGACCATACTTTAACGTCTGTTTACAATTTCAGATATTCCCCCCATTGACGATGCTACCTCCAGTCACCTCGCCTTATTTTAGAATGATGACGCTTGGTCAGTATTACGGATAAGGCATAATCCTAAATGCATAGGTTTATCTACAGATTCTTCGTTGATTTGAATGTTTCCAGGCATCTTTAAGCCTCCAGGAAATTTCATTCCAAGATCCTAACTGATTGTTCCCATCCGCTGCACGATGACCATTTGAAGACATTTTCTTTTATTAGTCCAAAATTTAATATTTTATTTTCCCGGACTTTGTAGTTGCATAGAACCGTTTTTCCTACTCTGACAAGTTTACTTGTTAAGTCAACGAAATTTGTAAGCATGAGGCTGGAGCGGATGTCGGATTGGAAGATGCGCTCACGTTTCAATATCCTACTTAGTTTCATTTATTTCCTTAATGTTGATTTTCATTAAACCGACAGCGCTAGTGGAATCTTTGAAAGTAAATACCTTCTGGTGCATAAACTCTATTATCTACTTGACTTACCGAGTACATAATTTAGAATTCGTCAGGACCTAGGCTAGATTCGAGAAGTTTCCTCTTGCCTACAGCCTTTCGCTTTAGCACTAAGATGAGACCATTGCCAAAGTTGATTACAACTATGCACTGACCATAAAGTATTGAAACCATACTCTAAAACCAAGGAAACTGACCCAGTCTAGTGGATAGTCCGCCCGAAAAATAACGAGTGTAACCCACAACAAGAGTAATTCACAATATACAGCAAATTTGGTGGCTGGCCGTAATCTGCTTGGAGGGCAATGTCAGTTACGATATCTCATGACCAGTATCAAACCAATGATATTAAATCGGTGTAAACGGAACTGCTGAAGTTTATCAGTTTTAACTGGTATGATCTATTAGCTTTAACAAGTTGTGATACTGCTTTACGTAAAGATCATTATTCCGGATTATCCAATATTTTGAATGCTAAGACTTCGAACTGGGAAAACAAATGGGGCATTCTCAAGTTGTATCATCCACGCAAGGACTACCGGTTCAATGAACAAAGTGTTGCTGGTGTCTGCGCGTTTGGCTTAATCAGTCCTGTTATTTTCCTGAGGTGGGTTTGAACCAGATGTTCAGTGAAGCAAATGGTTTACAGACTAGTCACACGAAAGTAGTCAGTCTCTCCGACTGACAGGCAGTTATTCTACACACCCTAATATCCGGACCCCGCGCAGTAAATGACAGTCCCCATGCTGCGGCATTAAACTGTGCTCGCGCTGTCGCGGTTAACCAATGTTGCCTCTGCAGCTGGAGCGCAGGAATTGTTCTAGTGTCCATAAAGCCAATACATTGGATGCATTCAAATATCTGAAAAGCGGGTTCTTCAGAAACACGTAAATTTTCCTCCGCGGCTGTTGGACGACTGAAAGTGTAGGTAACTAACACCGGAGATTTCAGTGAATATAAGTAGTTTGTTTTCCTTGTTTAGACAAATTAACTGGAGAAATAAGAGACATAGTATATGGCACAGTTAGTGTGTGGGCTAACGTTTCAGAACAGCTCATGTACAGCCCGAAAGCTTGCGTTTCTTACCTACTATTGAACACGTACCGCTAAAAGCTGTGATGTGCAGTGTATTAATAGTGCCTTGTGAATACACACTCATTGTTCACATGCGTGTGGTTAAGTCCATATAGCCTGACGTATTTCTCTATGGAATTCGCGGTCGATAAACAAATAAATAAAACAATAGATAAATACGTATTGTATTTTTAAACCTGGTAGAACTGAATGCCCTAGGATAGACGCCTGTTGGCCACTGCACACGGACATCTGAAGCAGAGTCTAAGGACAGGACCAGTCTATTTCATTGTTAACAACACAATAAGAGGTCGCTTTGGACTGTCAAAGTTTAAGGGTTGGCTAGCGCTACATATAGATACACTCCTCTTTAACCTTTATTTGGTAACTACGTGAACATCCCCTTCGATCACTCCGTTTGTGCTGACTGTTATAGGCCCTAATTTATCCATGGCATAAAGAGAAATACGGCAGCGCTACTGCGGGCAGAAAATTTGGATAAAAAGACAACTCTAATGATGTTTGGGAGAACTTCATGTATTATGCATTTTGGAAAAAGTTTCGCTGTATATGCAAATGACTCACCCTATGACTGTTTATCAGTTGTGTATGTCCATACGCTTGCTTGCAACACGACCGTTGGTGCATTTCACCAGAATCATGTAATATACTACAACAAGCTACCTGATTGCAATTTATTTACTTGGTATTCAGCTGCTTAATTGTGAAACTCTGTTTCTGGCGCTTGGCCTTGTGTCGTATGCAACGCAACCCAGTGCTACAGTTAAGCTAGACCGACCTTCCTGAACTCAATTCACTTTTTGCGAATTATATCGTTTCCTTGTCGTGCTTCCTCCGATTCATGTTCCGTTACATCAACTGCATCTATTTGTTCACAATTACGCCGTCTGGCTCTGCTTGCTGATCTGCTGTTTACAACTGCTCGTCGATGAACTGCTGACAATCATAGTCTAAGGTATTGAAGAAGGAAGGTCGAAACCGATCTACTGTTCTAGTAAGACTCAGTAGTTTTGCACTGATCGTGTGTAAACCATGCAAACCACCAGACGTTGGAACAATCACGTCAAATGGGATTATTATTTATCTCCATCATTAGGAATAGGTGTGTTTGGTGTTCTGTAGCGTCTCGATCATACTATGCCTGAAATAATAATCTAGGTCAGTTGTTAGGTTTGGCTGCGTATGATGTGACTGCTGACCAGATAGGTACTTATACTGCCCCATCACTCTTAGTACTGGATTTGGGGAAAATGAGTAGGAAAGCTGGTGTGTGTCGGTGGGCTCGAAAGGCTGTCAAAAGACGATAGAGAAGAGCACCCACTCAAAGCACCGAATCACAGCTTTGTGTGTGTCCGACATGTGTGCTTCCATAAATGGTGCATTAATGAGCGGGTACTATGTAGATACCACTCCGGTAGAGAGCAAATATCCACAGTGTGTTCAGAATGGTGTTATCGTCATCTTGTGGTATAGTAGCGCAGACTTTCGGTTCCACATTTGCTGGTGCAGCGTCGACCGCCAGAGAACAACATGGCCTCCTCCAGCGTGCCGAAATGTTATCAAATGCAATTCCCATACTATAACTAGCGCAGCTTTAGCAGCAGACTGAAGCCCAACTGTACTCACAGTTGCATCATGAAGGTAGTGTGAGTTCCGTCAGCCTTCTAATCCGAACCTCCGTGCACTGCACTCCTCAAACCTAGGGGTTATAACGTCGACAAAGGCATGCACCATGGCCAGCTTTAAGCCTACACTGTACTGGATTTGTGACGATGTAGATCCTCTTGGGTTTACAATAGCTGTTCTTGAAAACTTTTATGTGAACAAACTTGGAATGTTCAGAGTCACAGTAACAGTGAGGTGGCACCAACCAGAGATATGGGACCGGGTAAGTGTATACATTCTCCTCCACGCACAATCTAACATTCGGTATAACTTCGTTGCAGCTATAAACTACTCAGGCGCCATTACGTTCGCCGACTTCACGGTGTGCTTGACTGAATAAAAAAAGCGAGTGAAATTTGTGCTGTCTCCGTCATGTTGTACTTGGGCTGGTGATCTAATCTTAATACGAGAGCTACAGCTAATGAAAACTAATGCATAACAGTAGTCAGAAAAGCAACACCATTTGGATTTCTTTTTCTCAAAAAGCAAACAAGTGGTCTCCGGATACCATTTTTAAGTTAGGGTCCAGGCTTGACTGTTCAGTTGGTCCGCATTTAGCGGACTCAGAGCCTAGGCACGCGGTATTTACAAAAAAATTTAGGAGTGCGACGCAAATTTTCTAACAGAATGTGCTGTCGTCAAGTTATCGGTACAGAAAAGGAAGCCAGTTTAAGTTGGATAGAAGGTCCTGTGTGTTTACGTAGAAAACTAACAAAACCAACCCTTACCTAATCTCTAAAACGGTGTGATGCTCTAGTGTCGTAAGCATTGTCAAGGACACGGAATTCGAACGCTCCGGGTAGAGAAAAATCGAAAACGGTCAGTTATTACTCTTGTCTCCCGTATACGTTATAATTTCTTAGCTGTGTCTGGGCCTTTTCGTTCTGTGCATACTTTCAAATACAGCTGTTTATATCTCTACTCGTTACTACTCACAATCCAGTTTTTGAGACCCAACCCCCGACTGCTTTAGCTATATCAGCACTGACGACACTAGTCTACAATGGCTCCTAGTCGCACTCGGTAAACCAAAGGTATATTCCCTACTCCACAAATGGCGCCATTAGAATACAAAACACATAAACGAGCGCAAGACAGTATGTGCTTCTCAAATTACCGGTATTAGTGCCCGACTAATTGATATAGTCAGCTCCCTCGAAACTGCAACTGGCCTGCATCGAACCACTTAACGAGTAATTGGTTTCTTTCGAATACATTAGCAACCGGTCGGCAAGCTTTATCCAACCCAAGTGAAAAAATGGGACGAAACTTCCCCTCCCTCGCATTTAAAGTACAGGAAAAACGAGGAGACTAAAATAGTTGTGATATTCAACGAAGTTTGAAAATTTATTTTAGATAAAGTGAAAACATCCTTACGGAGTTCCTGCAGTATGTCTGACCTTGAATGCAAATGTCTGCACCTTAAATAGAAAACGCCAGAAAGAGTGTTCTTCAATCAATTGAAAATGATTGAGAGTTCCTCGCAGCCAGTTCCAAATCAGATAGTCGTCCACAGGCCCAGAAAAGCACTAGACTGCAGTTAGCCTGTTGGGCATCATCAGCAGTGCTTTTCCGGGCGACTACCTGATTCGAAATTGGCTGCGAGGAGCCCTCAATTTTTTGTATCGAAATCCCCTACTCATGACTACATCAAAATTTAAAATGTTCGCTCGACAAACAGGTCGACAGATTCATGGGTTGTCGGCTAGCCAGAATTCAGTACACTCAGTTTAAGGACACACTGATTAAGCCTAATAGGACCCCTCTACAAAGGTACCTTTCTGAGACTGCACCACGGACGACGAAAGCAGGGGTAGTGTATGACTAAAAATTCAAACGGTAGCACAGGAAACAGTCATACAAACTGAACCCTTCAGCTGCACTGATGTGGATCTCGATTGTGTGAACCACATGGTAGTAACATCAAGTGTCCTCAGCGTAAGCAGAATCAAGATGCCCCAACCACCGTCGGTAAGTGAAAAAGCAGCCACAAGTGCTCGGGAACAGCGATCGTGCTAGATAGAACACTTTGGGCGTGGCACATACACTCAGTCCTGGAAAGAGGAACGGGGAGCCAGACTACTAGATCTATCATTGGCGGTAAGAAGCAAGGCATATCCAGAGGTGGGCAGCGAGTTGGTAAAGACACCAACTGTGGACTCAGTTTATCGGTACCACGAGAAATATACCTTATTAGTACCTGTCGAAAATTCGTGCACTGTGATAGGCGATGGCTACTAAGAATCTTCGAAAGTACTGAACTCATTCAACCCATCGTATGGGAAAGCCCTCCACCTTACCAATATCCAATAGCTCAGCCGGAACACGTTGAAATCGAACGAAACAGCCGGATTTGGCGTCAAAGGGTGGTTGAAACACTGAATTGACCAATAAAGTCTCAGTTTCGTTTTCTGGTTGGACTGCGCCGATTTAGTTCGATGGGACAACAGTTAACGGAGACAGGCAAGGATAATCTTTACCTTAAGAGCAGGGACTTCATTAAGAGCGTCTGTCCACAGCATGCTCGTCGGCCCTTAGCACTGAACACCATGAATGCGTAACACTGTGTGTGCACATGGTTGGCGGCGCTCCAATTGATGGACTCTTCCGCCGAATTTATTAGTGGCAGATCCGACTGCAATATGTCTGTGCTCACTCGCCCATTCGACAGATATCTACCTCAGTGCTTTAGATAATCCAGATCCCAACATCAAAAACTTCCCGTTCACTGATGCACTCAAAGTATTTCCGTCAGAAGCTGATCCCGCCCTACATCAGCTAAAGTGAACTTGCCCCATCAAGCTCAATCCAGCTGTGTTTTACTGCCAAATACATGCCCCTCAAAAACAAAATCCCTTTACTACCTTCTTATTTCACACTTAGTTTCACAAATCATACTGGTGACCTGGAGGTCGTTGGTGCAAAACACTCCTGAGTTGGACTACAACGTATTGGATTACAATGTCCTCATTAAGTGCATGAGAAATCACTGTTGCTTGCGGAAGAGAGACGTCGAGTGTGGAAGTGACAAGCGGCGATAGAATCTAGCCCCTGGACGTCAGGTTCATGGTGCTGTGGCACATGGATTCGCGAGTGCATCATCAAAGCCGGCCTGGTAAGTCACCAGCGTGGCCACGCCGGACCATCGAAGAGGCGACCAGTCAGCTGATTACTTAATCATCAGCGCAGCGCTTGGTAAGTACGCTGCTTGCACTTGTTTAATAAGCTAGACCAATAATGCGATCGATGTGATACGTGTGCTGCATCTTCACTGCGGTTGGGCTGTGCGTCTGCCTTCGCTTATCATCTGCATTCCAGAGGTTGGCTAATTGTTCCACCTCACAGAAAATCTGACTGAACCCTACTTTCTTTTATGTGCTAAGGTCTGCTATTCCCTCATATGCACTAATTTGACGTACCACAGCAGGATATCGTCATTACCCTAGATCAATTACTACACATTCATTTGCGTTGTTCAGCGTTGTAACTGAACTGCCATTTAGCTTGTTTATTTCCCTTCATTTGGGTTTGTTGTTTGATATCGCCGGTGTGGCTGCGTTTAATGTGAATGTTGGCGAGGTGTCCACCTGTCGAAAAATCGCTAACTCGATGATTGGCTCCAGAAGACAGTTGATCGTTGCTGTAGTAGACGCGGTATACAGTCCTCTTGACCGTGCTTTACTCAAAGAGTAGCTCCATGAATCCAGTGTAGAACGAGCTACAGCCCAGTCACCAGCTCGTGTACATCTGGCATGCATGGTTCACAAACTAAATAGTCAGGAATACTGCTGTTGTGCAAGTTGAAAGAGTGTGGGCCGACTCCGGTGATGAAACCTTACTGACATCCACATGCCTCCCGGTCTTATTCCTTCGGGTTTACACTAGATATGAGATGTGTAGATGGAGCTCTGGGTGGTGCAGCGCAAGGCACCCATGATCGCTCAGGAGGCACAGACGACCTATGGCTGTTCTATGGAGGACGCAGTGACAAGCGAATCCGTAACAGGATGCTGCCAACCAAGTTCCGACTAGGGGGTGATTGCGCCATTCATGTCCACGAAAAAGCACCTTCTTCAGCAACAAATGTTCTCTCACTTAAGTGCCTTTAGGACTCCGTTTTTATAAATGTGCAACTGGATAATTACCTGCTACTACTTCGGTGAGTAGATGTGCAATATGATTCAAATTCCACAGAAACTAATGCATTGCAAGAACTATTCTGTTACGTAGCTGATTAGCTAGCCCTATATAAACTGATAAGTGGAGATTTCAGCATGCCGGATGCTTCATGGACCATAAATCCTGCGCCCACCAAGTATGCAAATCTGAGTTCTTCTTTACATACCTAGGGATACACACAACATGTTCCAAATCCCACCATGAAGAACGACATATTTACCATTGGCCTTATGCAAGATTCCGTTGATGTTCTAAAACACATTCATTATGAGAACCACAGAGCGGCCTATTATTTAGCGATCACGCCAGGCTCCTCATAACGACTATGCCTAAGTCACAAATGCTCTTAAAGAACTGTAAATCAGTTAATCGGGACTCGTTTGCTACTTTTCAGTCATGTCCAGTGGAACGTTTTCCTTCTAACCGACAACCCGTAAGCCGTGGCGGTCTCGACATACTGGCTCCTATCAAACATAGACACTTTCCTTTAGGTCGCTAAAAGAACTCTTCACGGAAAACAGATGCCAAACTCAAAAAGCTACTTACGGCGTGCCGCAAAACGAATAACTTGGAAAACGAACCAAGAATTTAAACGGGTTGAGAAGCAATGCTTTACAAGTCCCGTTGGGTGGTTTGGTGGAACTAACGAAAAAGATTAAAAAAACTTTCAGTACTTTTAATATGAAAAGAAGGACTGATCGTAGGCTCCGCTGTAGTCCTGGTATCCGCGTAGTTTCAAGGCACCCATAGGTGACAGCAACTAAATCCAAGGTACATTCCAACAATAGGATGGAGACATAGTACTAAGTAACAACCGTCTTTTGAATACTACTAGTGATCGGACTGCAGACAGCGACCTCCGGTCGGTTCTTTTCGGATGCGTTGACAAGATCACTTTGTGTTGGATTTCTTCGCGCACTGGAAGTGTTTTGTGGAACTTTCGATACAATTCAGTTTCATTTCTGATTCTGAATATTTCGACCAGAAACACTTGTGTTTTCATCGCTTGGTTTCGGCGATTTTGCTGTCGCCATTTTCTCCAGCATTTGGCCGCCAGCTCGTTTTCGGATTATTCAGCATATCTAAGCAGTCACCCTGTGGTACTTGTTCCGATAGTTGGATGCCGTGCGAATGCCCTCACGTGTGTTTTGTGCCAAGTTAAATACCACATTTTATGTGTTGGATTACCAGTTGAGCATTTTCTTCGCCTTCGTGAAATCCAACACGGTTTCGTTCAAATTTTATGTGAAAATCGCATAAAAATGATACAGCCAGGAAGAGTAAAGGCGACGTGTAGGCTTCAGTATTCCGCTGCGAACAGCTCCGTGTGTTTGGCCTAACAACCTAGCCCGAAGAGCCTTCAGGTTTCAGCTCAGTCTTCCTCCTCTACCCGTGCAAACTCATCAGCACGAAGTCCAACCGTTATGAGAAGCCCAGTTTCACCTGGCATAAATTGTTTACCTTTGTTGTGTCCAACGGGCACTGATGTCCCAACAGGTGAAAATCTGAGTACTGAAGGCCAGTGGAAAGAACAAAGAACGAAATTACGGACGTTGGACATTTAACTTCTGTACGTCAACATTTAGCAAAACCACGTGAGGCTGGCAGTATACTTCGCCCTGCGAGGTCAACCTTATCCGACCAGAGGTGCTATAACCTTGTGATCTTCCACGCGCCGGACTCCAGCGATCCATCAGCCCAGGTGTGCTACGATCACGACATCGAGTTCTTTCAGAGTCTAATTGACAGACTCCTCGACGCTGGTGAGGACTCGGTAAAAGTGAGGTAAATTACCCGTCTTGGAAAGCAAGGTGATCAACAAAATCGGCCTATGAGAATCACTTTTGTGGACGAAGCCAGTCCAAGACTGATCATGTCCCGCCTAAGTAAGCTGAAAGGTTTGAAGGTCTATTTTCGTCCAGACCTGGACCCAGTAAACAGGGAGCGGTGAAATTTTGCCATCATTGAGCCGGAAAGACGTACTAGTGAGGGGAAGCAAATCTTCGTATGGTAAATTTTCCGGTGGTTTCCAAGGATCTGCGAATCAGCATAAACAGGCTGCGCACACTTCAAGTACGCCCGGCGGCTCCTGCTGCGGCCTGCGATTAGCCTTCACAAACGTTTGCAGTGTTATGCACAAGCGTGTCGACCTTTGTTGTGTCTTAGCGGCCAAACGTAGTGGGACTCGCAGAGACATTGCTGCATTCAGAGTTATACACCAATGAATTTGAACTAAACGGTTACTCGTGCTTCCGATGCGATAGACTAAAGAATGCCCGCGGTGGTGTCTTACTTTACATCCGTTCTTCCCTGCGTGGGAGACTTGTGAGCACCTACCGAAGTGACGATGGCCTGTGTGAGCTACTGTGGTGCTCCATCCGCCTCAGGCGCGGAGAACTGCTTGTGCGCGCAGTCTATCGCAGTCCCCTGAGTTGTTGTTTAAATTGGCTGCCCCATCTTCGAACCCACATGAGTCGTCCACACATTCTACTTACGGGTGATTTTAACTGTCCTCGCATACGATGGCCTGATGTGAATTTGATGTCTGGACATAGTGAGGTTGAAGCGAAGTTCGTGAATTTGGTACTTGAAACTGGTGCATCGCAACACATATGCCAGCCAACACGCATAACAACATACTCAACCCAATCCTGTCTTGACCTGATGTTAACGAGCTAAGAACAAAGAGTTCGTGATGTTCGGATCCAGGAGCCCCTGGCTACAAGCAACCACTCAGTGATCCTAGCTGATATGGTATTCCCTTTGTCGTATTCCCGTCCGCTGGAACAAGCTTAAAACTACTGGAAAACGGAATTCGATGGTCCAGCTCGAGCCGCGAGTCAACTGTATTGGTCTCCGTCACAAGTTGCATCTGTACAAGACTGTTGGATAGGTATACAAGAGAGATTGACATAATTGTGTTCCCAATTTGTGTCCTTGTAATGTCGGAAGGTTGTTTGACAAGTGGTATGGAAACCTGGTTCAGAGACGGCGCAGACTGCAGGACAGATTCCTCCTTTCTGGCTCTGCAAAAAGTATAACAATCAGCGAAACCTCTGCAATAGCGCAAAAAGAAATAAGGGCCGAAGTTTCGAAGAGCAGCTCGCAATCGATGCGAAGACCGCCCCAAAGAGAATCTTTGCTTACGTGAAGCAACACCTGAAGCCGGCGGGTGATGGGCCAGTGCTGGATGGCCCGGGTGGACAGCCTCTAACCTCCAGCACTGAGTTTGCGTCCGCGTTGACGGCGCACCGCCTCTGTATCTGCAAATGACCAGGTGCCTGTTTTGAGCTCGACGTGTACCGCTTTTACCGAACTCGACAGCTTAGACTGCGGCGTTGAAGAGGTATATCAATCTTGACGGCACCAAACCTGCCGGACCTGATGGGCTACATCCACTGATTCTTAAGTCAGTTTCGACCATCCTCGCTCCTGTCCTGACTGATATTTTCAACAGGTGACTATCCAATGGTTCCTTGCGGATTGACTGGAAATATTCCGTGGTGAAGCCTATTCCGAAAGGCGGCGACCCTAGCAAAGTAGACAACTACAGGCCAATTTGTCTGACACCTATTTTGGTAAAGGCTGCTTAGAAAATCTTGAAGAAGGGATTGCTGCCGTTGCTACAGTCAAAAGAGGTCCTGACGCCCGCACAGCACGGTTTTATGCAAGACTGCTCATGCATTACAAACTTGCTTGTGACGAGGCATGATTGGTTGAAGGCAATAAGCAAGGGGAAATCTGTCGAGGTGATATTCATCGATTTCAGTAAAGCGTTTTACAAGGTCGGCCATGTGGTTCCCCTTCACAAACTCAGGATGTGCAGTGTCGGTGGCTCACTGCACCTGGCTGATCAGCGACTTGCTTGTTGGACGAAAGTGAAGGGTACAGGGCGACGACCATCTAATTGACTGGTACCCCTCTACAAGTGGCGTGCCTCAAGGCTCTCTGTTCCTGATCGGCGTCAACGATCTACCTCAGCTTCTCCGGTCGCCGTGCGCCTTGTTTGTGGATGACATAAAGATTTGGAGAGTGATTGTCGCTCCCGACGACTGTGACGTACTTCAGCAAAATCGCAACCGCATATCCACATGGTCTGCAGAAGATCATCTCCCGGTCAACCAAGTCAAGTCTGTATTTATGAGCCTAAGGAAGAGTGCTTACGGTCGAACCTACACCATTGACTGTCAACCGCTATATTCTACACTCCCCTTGAATGACCTAGGTGTACTCTCGCGCTACAATTTGAAGTCCGTGGACAACACAAACAGACTATATCGTAACGGACTGCGCATGCTTTGGGCGCTCAAACGTAGCTTCGGCACATGGTCTGAAGAGGTTGCCACTCGCCTCTTCTCTTCCATCATTAGACCAATGCTAGAGTACGGTTCGCCCGCCTACTTTCCGATTACCCGAGGCGAGGCACAAAATATCGAACGCGTCCAACACGTTGCTACACGTCTCATCCTGAGTTTACGTGGTTTGGGATATGAAGACCGGTGAGAGAAACTAGGACGCTACAACTTGTCCTACCGTCGGATGCGAGTCGACCTTATTATGACCTATCGTATTCGACATCTTGGCAAGTTCCCCATACTGTGGCCAGTGCTGCACTTACGAGGGCCATGCAGCACACGCGGACACAGATACAAACTTGTCGTGCCAGATGTGAAGTGTGTTCCCCACCCACTGTGCTTCGAACGGAGAGTGGTAAATATTTGGAACAGTTTGCCTGAACATGTGTTGGAGGCAACGTCTGTGCAGCAGTTCAAAACGTTGTTAGATTTATATTTTACCACTATTCAATTCAGAGAACCATTGCACACTTATGATGACATCACACATTTGTGAGTCCTGCAATACCATGAGTCAGGTATTTTAAATGTTACATGAGAACGATACCGATGTTCATGCCTGAAAATTTTATAAGGTTTTTCACCATATTTCGAAAGACTTGTACAGAATTCATTTCTACTTGCTCTATAATACAGTATTCAGTGTAGGTGCAGAAATTATCGAATCGGCGCAAGCATTCCACGCGTGACCCACACGAATAGAAAAGAAATTACTGCGGCACTCCAGACGAGTGTACTGTTCTGCGAGATTATGTGCCTGACTTCTCTGGCTTGTAGTACTGCAAAGTTGCAGTATGGAGCGGTACACATGGTGGGAGTCGTGCATAATCAAGTAAGCCCTTATTAGGTCGCATCGTAATCTGCGATACAGTCTGCTGAGCAGCCCCAATGGTTTCAACCTCTGATCGTATGGTAGATTGTGCACTTCAATGACGTACTTTTATGCCAGACATACAGGCTGATCCGGTGCACTAAGGTCATGTTTCAGCCGTGGTTGTCGGGCTTGAATTGCGTATTTGACATGGAGGCGGACAAACGCACTGAACATCTGTCGAAATATAGCGATGTATGTTTGTGCGAATGCTAGTCGCAACAGTCCGGCCTGTGGGTTACCAGCTTTCGATGCCTTTTCGGATTGCCTGGAGCAAGTCATCAGGAACCAGCACACCCAAATCACATTCAACAGATGATTGCTGCAGTACTGGCGTTCCGAGCCCATATATGTAGTTGATATGGTGTGGTATGGAGAGTACCTTGCATTTACTCACGTGGGAATGCAGTGAATTCGGGAACGGCCACCGATGCACCGTGTCTAGGTCGCTCTGGAGCAAATTCTGGTCAATATTCACTTGAATCCTGCGCCATAACTTGATGTCTTCTGCAAACAAAAGGAAGTTTAAAGCGTTTACCTGTAAGAGGTCATTAATAAACGTCAATCGCAGACCTAGAACTGTGCCTTGCGACACACTGCACTCAAATTGTAGGGGGTCAGATAAGGAGCTCCGAACACTGACCACTAACTGCCGTTGTACGAGAAAGTTGACGATTTAACTTAGAGGATGGTCACCGATCGCGTAATACTGAAGCTTGGAAAGGAGTACCCAATGATCTAGACGATCGAATGCTTTCGAAAAATCCAGGTGGGTTACGTCAGCCTCTTCTTCAGTGTCAGGTGACTCGGTCCAAATACTCCGTACGATTAGTAAAGTCGTTGTGCACGATTGTTGTCGACGGAAGCCGAGCTGCTCGGAAGTAATTGTGTTAGTTTCTACATAGCACACCAGGGTATCAGCAACGATGGATTTCGTGACCTCGGCATTTTAAAGAGAAAAAATACTGGTTATGTTCTAAGCAGCTCTGGAAGCAGTGAGCCAAAGGTTCTTTCATTTGTTATGCTGCTGCTCCCATTGTCACTGGCCGAATGGTATCGATACCCGGGGAGCTGTGGTTGCGGAGTGATGTCAGCTACTGCAATAAATCTTCAGCGGTAAAAGGAATGTGTGTGAATCCTGGCGGCGCGGCAAACAACTCTGAAAGATTACTTGATGTCGACCAACTGGAATATGGGAACAAATTGCATCAGCAAAGGGTTTGCTGTTTCCATAGCCGTACTTGTTGGCTCATCAGCCGTCTTGAGCAGAAGGATTCCCTGCGCCACCTTACGAATGTCATTGACATACTTGTACAGCATTTTGTGTTTAGTGCTGAAGATTTTCGCCATGTTCTGATATGCGGCTTTGTCATCTCTGAGAAGTTGTGTGCAGTGATTACGTTGGGCTACGTGGTTGTCCAAATTATCATCGGTTAGAGTTAATCTATACTCTTTCCAGGCTGCGTTGCGTGCGATCATCCGTGTTCGTGTTCTGCTCCTTACGAATGAACCTGTTTTAGCCTCCTTGCAATCTCTTATCTCTAAGGCATCCGTAATCAGCCAACTGAATTGTTTGACGAAAGCGACTTAGGCGACTTCCGGTGAGTCCTCGACAAGGAACGACCAGGTTGTAGCGCTGACAAGCTGGTCGAAGTGATCGTAGTGTGTGATTGTTTGCATCGTCTCATAGTTTTCATTTCGATATCCCGCATAGCAGACAAAGTTGAGACCAGTGACTGCATGATTAGTCGCAACTTGGTAGTCTCTTTTGGGTGTCAACTTAGAGGAGGTACACCAAGGCTTGCCTTATGGCAAGTGTCCCTACTTTTTAACTGCAGGCGGCACCGAAGATAATTAGGGAACTGAGAAGCTGAATCATCTATGGTCTCGCAATATAAGTAACCGGTAATACAGAATTGCTCCTGATCCTTTGTGAGTCTAACTTGCCGTATTGAAACTTCAGTGTCAGACGTTCCAGTGTGTAACCACCTCTCATTGGTGCCGATGATAGTATATGGCTCGGAGACTTGGCAATCATTCAGTTCGGCCTGCTTATTGAAAATACCCTGGGCATTCGTATACAAGCAGGCTAATTTATCAGTTTTTGGGAGCTCACAGAGGATTAAAAGATTTAGGTGTAACACCGTGTAACACCATGCGTTACCCAAATCGCTGAAGCTGGCTTATCACATTAAACAAATCGCAGATGGAAGTCGGATCCTTGGTAGTCGATTCAATAACCGTGAACTGACCACCCTTTTAAAACTAAGAACTGTCAAGCGCAAGCAAGGCACAATTACGTTGCTAGCATCAGACGGCTGCATACAACCGCATTTGCAAATACTATTGGTATGTTTAACTAATATTTCTGCGCTGCCTTCAACATGCTATTGCTAGCCGTCATAGTCGATCAGCTCAGCTGTCAAATTTGAGCTCCGTGATATACATAAACGCATCAGAGTCACAAAATAATCTCACTTCAGTGGTCCAAACAATATTACTCCGCAGTTGTGAAATTCCGCGAAGACGACACCCCCTACTATTATTAACTATGAGCTCGGTTAAGGTGCTAACGTAATGGAAAGAGACCATAGTTTGCCACGACACAAATTAGTTTCTTTGTTGAGACTAGGAATTATAACCCCAAAAGCTATCCATCTGATTCTTAAAAATTGCGGAGAGACATCAAAGCAAGAACTGTCATATTCCTATAGAAATGGGGCATTGCCCACCCAAATGACCTTCCAATCTGTCGAGTTCCTACTTTCGAGCAACCTAATGAATAACTCGAAACACAGTTTCTTGAATACTCGGTCTTGCATAACCTGCCGCCTGGAATTTCTAAATCAAAAACTGCTTCACGTTATTTCTTAGGTCGGCCACTGTAACGTATCTTGAGATGCGCTAGGCATTTGATCGGGTAGCTCGTGGAAAACTAATAGTCAAAATGATGCTCCGCGGGATCTGTGAACTATTGCTTTATTGATTCATGTCATACATGGAACGCAGGTGGTACGACTTCAAGAACACAAATCTGAACCTACACATGTCGCCTGCAATGTGCTTAGGCCGATACTGTTCTTAATATATGTTACCGATAGCTCCGACATGATAACATTCGGCACACCATAACTGTTTGCCGACGACATTGAAATTGCGTACACCTTCCGTCCGGATGCCTTCAATGATTATGTCAACATGATCAAACTCAACCTCCATGCTCTTGTAACCTGCTGCTCAAAGTAAAAAATGTCTTTCTCTACTGACAAATGTTGTGCAAGTGCGATTTAAGTCAAAGCAACCTAACTCTTGATGGCAAACCACTTAATCTCTGTCCTGCGGAAGGAGACCTGGGATTACAGTATTCATGCTAACTTGACTTCTGTGAAAAATTCGGTCCTGTTACCGTGAGGGACGAGCAGACAATTGAATGAATTTTAAAGACTTTTTCCTGCAATACTCAATGCTACATTCAAATATCTAGGTGGCTTGACCCACGTTGCTCACTGGTGTACTTCAGATCGAAGAAACTGCGACCGCATTCCTTTGGAACTAGTACATAGAGTATTCACAAAATGCCATGTGTGCGCTTCTTGAAGTTGGCATAATCTGAAATATGTAATAAGCTCAAGGTGGATCCACCTTAGTTACGACATATGCGACACAAACTAGTCATATATTCAAACCTCGCAATATACCAATAACCAAGTCAGCTGTTTACAACACACGGAATAAGTACTCAATTGCATAATGCAATTCCTGGGCAAGCAGATCAGTGGACTTTTTCCTTAACATGTACGCTAGAATATGAAACGCGTCCCCAGTCGGAGAAAGTTCCTGCCTTCTTGAGCACAAATTTAACCATTACCTGTACAAAACGTAGTTAAGCTGTTCGGTGGTTCCATAACAGCAAGACAAGCGTGCGAGTAAGTTCCAGGTTTCCTATGACCCAATATTCGGTTCACCGCCATAATCTTTTATCTGAGAGCTGTTTAAATTAACGTATGTGAGAGAGTGTCTGAAGGTCAGCCAACAACAACTCACTTAATCCATCTTTTTTATGTGCCATTGCTATCTTTCCAAATGCCAGTATCTGATCTGTTTAATAATTAGCATGATTCCCCCCTGTGACCATAGTTCTATACCAGTGTGCAGTTACCCGATCATGTCGAGTTAGATTTGTCTCTCATCATCAAAGATGAGTTTCTTTATTTGTTTACTACATTTGAAGCTGGTGTCGGTTGCCATTCAGCCCAACTGGAGAGATAAATTCGAACTCTAACTTAGTTGTGGCTTGGAAAATGGTTTAAAGAAGCTGTCAACGTTTTGAAACATTTCCAAGCCTTTTGCTCATTTCATCACATCAACCCACCTGTGATAGAAAGCTTGGTCAAACGCTGACTTGCACCGCCCAGTATACTTTTTTCCACCGACTCCAATACAGTCAGATGTTGTTTCGATCGGACATCGATTTGAAACGCAGCGGCGACGAACCCAAAAAGATCCGGTCTTTCTGCAAGCCGTCGGTGAATTAGCGCTTTAATGGCGCCCATTGCAGCCTCGGCCTTGTCAACGGCACCATGTCGCAAGGATTTCTCAGCAGCTCCTGTGAGAGGGGGCGCAAAGTGGGCACTTTGTCATAACTGTTGTTTCCGGTTGGTATTTCTAGGGCAGTTTCAATGCTAAAATACAATACTTGCAATATCTATCAGAGTAGACGGTGGGTGATGGAGAAAAGTCTAGTGTCTCCAAAAGGATAGAAGTAGCTTTACGATGTTTAGGGCGGAATACACAGATGCTTTAATTGCACGTTATCAGGATCAAGGACACGGGTTCACTAAGTCAGCTGTTTCACTAGTGACTCACTACCAATCCTGCAGGTTTACGATGAATCGAGGGGCAGGTGCGCATCTGAATAATGACATCAGGCCGCGAAACAACTATGTACGCATGTCCGTGTAGAACAGCATTCAAGTTGAATCCACTGATATTGCAGCTAACCTTCATGCACTGTGGTAAGTTGCCTTAACAGCTTTTATTCTGCTGCCCGGGACCAGCAAAGTGACTTTATTGACCCTTGTGTCTTGTCTAGATAACGCCACCTCTCCTTTAATTACTGGGGCACAGACATTGGGCGTGTTAGCGCAGACAGGCGACACCAAACGATAATGGTTGGCTAATGGGAAACGGGATCTTAGCGTGTTGCGATGGTTTGTGTGCTCCAGTGATCCATTGAGCTATGCTGGGTGGTGCTTTTGCACCTTCATAGCCACTCATACCAGATTGGTCAATGGTTAGAGGCCAGACAAGCTCAGTCTCCAGGTTGGGTGTTGGAGTGAGTATGGCTCCTTACTCCATAAAACGGACCCTTTGTAATCCAGTGCCAAAAATCCCGCTGCCTTGCGGCAAAGATTTGAACCAAAGGCTTTGGTTGAGAACATTCCCATGGCTCTCTATTCATTCGGCGGACATGCTCTTGTAGATGAGTTACACAAGTTGCTAAGGAAACGTTGGGAGCAGGAAACTGTCCCGATAGGCTGGAGCAGCTCGGTCATAGTCTCAAGTTAGAAGGGAGGCTCCCGTTCGGAATGCGGCAACCATAGATCACTCTGATCACAAATGCCTCTAAATTTCCTACCTCAGTCGTTCTCCACAGACTGAATGACGCTCATGAAGGCGAGATCCGCGAAGAGCAAGCCGGGTTTCGTCGAAATCGAGGCTGCAACGACCACATCTTCACTTTGCGTCAATTGCTGCGCCGCCAGATTTGTTTGCGACCCACCGTTGTCGTGTTTCTCAACCTCAAAAGTGCCTTAGATTCGGTGGATCGATGTGCCCTTTGGGAATATCTGCTGAAAAAAGGTGCCTGATAAATATGTAAACATTATCAAAGCGCTGTACGCTCATAGTTCGGGCAGAGTGAGGGTTTATGGTAAACTGTCTCCGCCCTTCAGTATCTCCAGGGGTGTGAGTCAAGGTTGCCCGCTGTCACCTTTTCTCTTTAACTTGGCTATTGATGGAATCATGGGAACAGTCTTCACCGACACGACCTAGAATGTGTGGAGCTATTTCCTGGTGAGCGTCTACTTGACTTTTAGTATGTGGACGACATTACTCTCACATGTGACAGCGCCCAAACATGCCAGGCTGCACTGGACCGATTAGCACTGGTTGTCAATCGTTTTGGGCTATGCTTCGCTCCAACGAAATGCAAAGTTCTTCTCCAAGATTGGCAAGAACCCACACCTGTGCTGACCGTTGGTGGTGATCAGCTAGAAGTCGTTCAGGAATGCAAGTACCTCTGTAGCTATATTAGCGTCCGTGAGATCGAAACAAATCTCGTGGTGCTTTTGCAAATCACCGCCACCTGTGGCGCAGGCACGGCATCACTCTCGCCCTGATGAGCAGAGTTTATGATGCAACCGTCCGTTCAACCCTTTTATACGGTTGGGAAACCTGGTCCATCTAATCGGCAGACATAAAAAGGAGCTTGTCACATTCGATCAACGCCGCCTTCGCAGCTTAGCTCATGACTGGTGGGAGCACCGCGTGTGCAATGAGCGTGTTCGGCGTCGCGTATTTGGTGAAGGAAGAGCTAGTGAACCGCTCGGCACCATTATACTACACACCAGGCTCCAATGGCTGAGCCACATGTTGCGCATGCCAGCACACCGACTCCCGGGACGTGCATTGTTTGCACGCCGGGGATGCGGTTGGAAGAGGAGGAGGGGAGGCCAAGCGATGACTTGGTCGAAGAAAATGAAAACACTCACTTCGAAACTGGCGTCGGTTGGTGCATCCCGACTGATTGACTGGGGTCCTAAGGAGGATGAACACGTTTGATTGGACACACTTGCTGATATGGCTAGGATCTGGCCCCAATGGCGTTTGTGTTGTGAGTTCCTTAGTCTATCATCCTCTTGCTTAGCCTCCCCTCCAAGTGCGATCTCTTTTGCTAGGCATAATATAGCTCTCTTTTCGCCGCACGATAGCCGGCTGTAAGCTCTCCAGAACGATGTCCATTGATTACTGGAGACTCAGCTGGCGTGCCTCTGATGTTATTTTCTTGTCTTTTGTGTGCGGCACAAAAGCTGCACCTAACGTGTATATTGACGATGATGAATGTGAGAACAGAACGGTAATAATTCGAAAACTGAAGCGAAGCTCGTGTTTACATTTCACCTCATAACAAACCTATATGTTTCTACATATTAACCAAGACAGTGCTAAGCTGTAGTCAATTGTGGTTAACGGAGTGCTAAACTTCGTGTCCGAAAATACGCTGAGATCAACCGATTGGTGTGCACAGTACAACATGACCAGCCACCTCAAGATAGAGATGAATCCATTATATATTCACTCCCATCTACTTGTATAAGAATCTTGAGGTCAAATAGGACTATTTGTGGCAATGTTGCCAGGTGTGACGTCCCACTGCCCAGCTAAAGCTGGGCTAACAGGGTGCAGTATGTGGTAGAGCAAATTGAATTATTAGTAGCGGAACTTAAACCATGCATTCTTAGAAGAGCTATTTGGCTTAGTGTTTGATCTTTACTGAATGTAGGACTTGGATCCTCAAGAATATCAGGTACATTCCTTACAAAAATAATATATGATAGGGGACTCTAGTCAACCACAATTTGATGCAAGCACACTACCAACTTATAATGGACGAAGTGGTGTTGGACACTGAAAGAATATCTAGGTTATTGATAATAGGTTGTTAATAGGATGCGGAACAGATGCATTGCCCTAGAGCGTCTTGAACCCGCGCTTGTTTCGCCTTGTGGGCATACACAAATCTTCGACTGATATACTACTAGTAGAAGCCTATCACAACATTACACAGAGAAAAAAAGTAGGCAAGCAAAGGCATGGACTCACTCTGTAGGCAATCGGCATTCAACAGCCGCTTGCATTTGTCGTGGCATTTTACGCCGCATTCCGTGCAACGCAGACCTTGTCTCGCTACACCCCAAAGTAGCCCTTCGCATTCATAGCAGTATGTAGGACTAGTGGCGTTGAACAGCTGGAAATTGTGCGGCGTATTGCTGGAGATAGGGTAGGCCAATGCTTGCAAAGTCTTTCTGTACACAGGTTGCTTCTGCACAGAATAGTACAACATAATAGTTGATGGGTGCTTGCCAGTGAAAAGCAGCTGCTTTATCGCCAATTACTGATACAGCAAATTCTAGGTGGGGGTAAGTATGTGCATATAAAGCTGCTAACTTTTATCTTATCCAACTTAGTACGACGCTGCCTGTATTCGACTTCTAACGTGATGCCTAGCAGATTTCAGCCCAAGTAGCAGCTGCTCTAATCTCCAAGCTGTTATGTAAATGACTAAGCCCTAAAGCAATCACTTGGAGATCTCGCCGTGCAACCATGATAGCCTTATTCAACAACGGAATAATCACTTGTCTTTTCTACTGGTTCCACGAAAATAATGCACACACAGAACTGCGCAGGCATGATCAGTTTATCTAGTTTAACTTTTAATGGTCTCAGAATATCGTCTACTTTTCCCTTTACCACAAATGGATGATACCTTGTCTACCTGGTCTTTTTCACTATATGCGTTTTTCTGTGGATTAGCTATTTGTCTGACTTGTTCACGTACTGGTATTCGCTTCGGTTCGCCCTGGCTTCCATTGAGTTCATTTAAATATGATCACCTGTGACCGGTCATTTTCCAGTACTGATATCAGTAGCTCCCCTATTCGAAACAGCAACAAATATAATCACCACTTGACCTTGAACACAAATTATGGTTATGCAGTGACTACCAACAAATGCTTCCTTAATAGCCTCATTAGGGATGATGCACTAGCGTCTGTTTTGCCGTTGTTCAGCACAGAAATCACTAAAAGAGCAACTGTGGCCCATTTGATCCAGTGTTTTCGGATGGTCAAAACCTAATTTCCATCTGATCGACGAGTTATTGTGAGAAGAACCATAACACGGAAGTATAAAGCCTTGCACCCAAGCACGGCTTCCAGCTTTCATGATTTCATACAACTGCTCCTAACTGACGGGCGAATCGCCACCAGTTCCATGAAAGACATACATCTAATCAAATAAGAACTTCTCTCTCTTTATACCTGACTCTATATTTTCAAAGCTAGTGTGATCAGTGTTTAGTTACAGTCAGGTACGAAGCCTTAATCGGCTGTATACAATGAAATTGTCCTACTGCGAATCAGTACTTACCAAATCTTGATCCGGCAAAGAGCTCCAAGTGCTGAGAGTTGCTGGCAGAGCCGACAAAGTACGCTTTTGTGCCATCGTCTAAGGGTAAGCAACAACATTATGGTTTACGTTTCCGCGAGCAACAGCTACGTTTTTGGAGGATTTCACAAGTCAAAATAAGCTGAACATTACACAAATCAACAGACGGTTCCACACATAGTCGCCTATGAAAATCCTTACATTACTGAAGCTGCGCATTAAGATTTTAAGTTGTTTAATATAAGGGAATAGTACGGCGACGAAGTTGTTCAGTTAGGGTACTAAAGTCTGTTAAGCACAAACAGGACATCATATCTTTCCTTGATGCACATGAAGTTCTTCATGGGGAACTGGGATGAGAAGAGTTCAGGTGGCCGAATGAATCATGTCCAGTTATTTCATACCTATACACTGATGTTTACATGCGACCAGCTACATTGTAATTGCAGATGGCACGATGGTCTAGGCTGGGAAGGAAAGTCACTACTGAGGTAGTGCTTCTTCATCGGCAGCTATGCCCAACTGGCAGGATGTCAAACAGAACTAGCCTCATCAACAAATGTGTAACTGGCCGCCACCTACGTCAAAAGGATGCTTCAGCAAAGGAAGTCAAGTGAATAACCCTGATTCTGGTAACTGCACTGAACCATCAGCGTAGCTTGTGGCACAAACAGTTAGTCTTCCGAAGTTGACCACCACTATATCGTGACCACCTCTCTTTGTTTCTCATTTTATTTTTCATTGTCTGAACATCCACCATGTAAACATTATGGATCTAAACTTCGGCACGTCGATCACTTTGAGCTTGATACCATACAAAGCGAATCATTCGAGCAATACGTTCAAGGAGTTTGCGGAAAGCGAAAGAGAAAAAGTACGCCACGTTGTTAAAGTGTTTTCAACCGACGCAACCGGAAAAAAAATTTCCGCAGCACTCGGAGAGATATGTCCACAACGTGTCCAGCGTACAACTTAATCAGCTACAATTAGAGGCTTATACACTTGGACCAAAATTTTGCTTTTCACAACGTGCCAATGTGTAAGTTCATATCGTTACCGCCACTTCGAACACCTAATGCATCAACTAAGTAAACTGACGTCTACGTCTTCACATGGGAGTGATACCTTCAAAACCACCATTGGTTCACCTCGCCAAATATTAAAATAAAATGAAAATAAACTTTTTTATTTACCGACAGACGGTACACGACCCCATAAGTAAGAGCCGTGAAGGGATAGTATCGAACAGCTAGTCTAAGCAACATAGAGAATCCGTCAAAGAAATGAGAGCGAATCCGAACTGTTACTATCCAGACAAAGCAAAGGTACTGGTTGGGTACTAATGAATCCATCTGACTACGTTTCCAAACTTCTAACTATTTTGAAAGATCGGAGCAAATTTGCGCTCGATGTAGTTCAAAAGATTAAATCCACATAGGATGAGGCCACGATCGCCAAACGACTGAAGGAGTTAAGACAGACGAATCTGATAACCGACTCGTTACTTGATCGGTTAACTCCAGTAGGCTCGCATCCTCCTAGACTTCCGAAAGTACACAAGCCAGACGTACCTCTACGCCTGATTATTGACATGTGCTCTTCCGCCTTCCACTCCGTTGCAAAGTGGCTAGAGGAAGTGCTGGAGCCAGTGCGGAAAGAATTTGCTACTCACTCACTAAAAACCTCTTCTTAATTCTTGAAGCACGTACAGAACCCTAACGTGTGTGGAAAACTCCTGCTTTCATTCGATATTGAATCATCGTCAATTATCTTTGTGATCACATTACCACCAAGAATTTACATCTCGGGATTCCGCCAAGCACAATAAAGGAAATTATTTTACGATGCTCCTTTAACATGCAATCCCTAGTTCATGGAATCTATTACAGGCAGATTGAGTGTGTGGCGATGGGGTCCCCCTAGGACAGCTCCTTGCTGAAGTTTTCCTGTCGAAGCTTGAAGGAGGACCTTTGAGGCCGGTTATCGCAACGTTTGATTCGTATTTGTGATATGTAGATGACACTTTCACTATTTGTTATTCAAACAGAGACGTTTCTCGACTCTTAGCTCAATTCAACAGCGCAATCCGTCGTTGCATTTCACCAATGAGATGGAAAGCGAGGGAAGGCTGTCCT
Organism: Dicrocoelium dendriticum; assembly: GCA_944474145.2. Taxonomy (NCBI): domain Eukaryota; kingdom Metazoa; phylum Platyhelminthes; class Trematoda; order Plagiorchiida; family Dicrocoeliidae; genus Dicrocoelium; species Dicrocoelium dendriticum. The sequence continues at coordinate 51,059,279 of OX104070.1, read as the reverse complement.
TTTTGGACGTGTTGCTGTAGCGACGGAACGATGACTCCGAAGAGCATCGTTTTCCGGAATCCGACATGGGTGGACCAGTATAAACACCTTTAAACTTGTGCCTTTGAAACACAAGTGAAACTTACTGCGTTGTTTGCAGTACCGTGCCGCCAGAATTTGCAGCCCGGAGACGCTGGACGAATAGAAACAGTATCTTCAGGATATTACAAGAGAACGGTTACCCCGTTCAGTTTATCAGAAAGCACACCACGATTCGTCTGCGCTCCGAAATCACGTTGACCGTACCAAAAAAGGATGTGTTTCTATCGGTGCCATTCAAAGGAGATGTTGCCTTGGACTTACTGAAAAGGCGACTCTCAGTCGCAGTGTCCAAAACCTACCCAGCCGCTTATCCACAAGTAGTTGCCCAGACCGCACTCTTTGTTACACCGTGTGTCAAGCACAGACTCCCGGTCTTGTCCCAAGCATACGTCTTGTATCAAATTACTTGCACCTGTGGTACAGGATACTTCGAGCACACAACCAGGCGTCTGTCAACACGGGTAGCAGTGCACTGCCTAGGCTCGTTAAGAAGAGGTATGGGCAGAAACATAAACAGTGCTATTATGGAACATCTGATCCTAAACGGACACGAATTTCAAACATCGGATGCATTTAAGATCTTCTACTCTATCTCACCACGCTATCCGAATGCTCTCAGAAGACGCCGCTTGCAGATAGCTGAAGCAGTTTACATCCGACTGACCTAGCCCGAGCTTTGCAAGCAGCGAGCCCTTGTACAAGTGCTTCTCCTACCCTGGCCAAACGACAGTTACTCGGTCTCGGACACTAACTGCATAGTATGGGCTGCGACGCCTACCGTAGGCGGCGTACAATCGACTGCGTGGCGTAACTTAAGTGAATCGACTTAGGCATCGATCTGACTTATTGACTCCGTTCAATCTCTTCACTTAGCTGTCCTCAGCGTAGCTGACAGCGGCTTACCACCTTGAATGCTTTTTCTTACTACTGTAATGGCCTGATGAGAATAATCGAAAATAGATCTTTTTGCCAGTTGAAACGCCAAATTACTTGTAAATAAACACTGAGCACTAAGTCATCGCTAAGGATGGTCTAACGAACGCTCCGATCCCACTCGGAGGCAAAGTTTTTGCACTCTGCATTAGCGTCAAAAGCTTCCCGAATTTGGGTGAGATTTGGCCACTTAGCTACGTGACTACCATGCCAAGGTTTGTAGTGGACAGCATCTCTTTAAAATAAACAATGTTCTAAGCGGAAGATTTTGCGCCTTTAATGATGCACACATTCAGCAATACCGTAATTTGACAGAATCGTCTTTGTGCTGAACGTCTACCGTCGACTTAGCATCTCACCTTCTCCGTAACTTACAGGGATAGTGGTATCTGTTCTGGAGACGAAGTGAATACAAGCTTATAAACATTCCTACAGCTTCGATGTCTTGTCTGCTAGATCGTAAAGCAGCTGTGAATGTAAGCTCTGTAGTCACCAACAGCAAATTCCAACAACAAATTCCTGTCACAAACTCACTTATGAGACATTTGTAAAGCATGTAATTTTGCCTGTTCATAGCAAGGCTATCATGAATAAAATTCATTGAATTAGCACTGCAGTAACCGCCAGGAAAAGCGAAAATATGCTGGATAAATGATGCATGAATTATTGATTCAGAGATGAACCGAGTTGCTCGAGCCCGTTAAGTGCGCAGCTGTTCAGCAGACGCGTATCAGATAAAATATGTCGACCTATGCAATGCCGAATGCGAAAGATTCCGTTGCGGTATGTTACAGCCTCGAGAAAGCTTTATATACCCATGCATTCAGAAGGGAAAGTGTTCCGCGAGGCAGGGCAGCCATGTCGCTGACAAAGAACTTGTGACAGCAGATGTGGTAAATGTGATATCTGGTTTCTACAGTAGCTTCACTCGTTCACATACAACTTCCATGGTTGCACATTTAATGTGTGCCCGCAGCTAGTTTACCTGCTCCTCCATTCAATAGATTATCGCTGCCAAGACGAGTCTGTGTGTTTTAGTTTTATGTGCGCTGACCCAAAATGACAGTAGCCCGGTCTCGAGTTTAAGTCGACATGGGTTGGTGTACTCAGAAAACAGTGGAATTGCAGCTACCGGGCTTCACTGTGCGCACAGCCGTTTTAACAATCCACCTATCCAATCAATCGCAGTAATAGGAGAAAAATGAGTATGGATATGAATAAACAAATGAATAAATATCATTGCGACTAGATATTCGCACTTACACGCAGCATCTGTTTGAGAGAGAAGCATTGTTGAAATAAATGCTGCTAAAATTCGTGGGTTTAGTTGTCTTCGCTGTGCTGTTAAGCATAGGGGGCTACCATGAAAGTGCCTTTTGAGTGAAACGCAGTGACAATAATAATAACGAGTGGAAGGCGTTAATGCAGTAGGGTTTCATTAAACTGCCAAATGTTTTGTATCATTCGTCCGTGCATGCAAGTCTCTCCTCAACTAGAGCTACTTGCTTGAGTACTCCACTCGCTTGAAAACAAAAATGCGCAAAACGACCCAATACTTCGTTGCTTGAATCGCCGAAAAAAAATTTGTACTAAAGGGTGATAGTGATGTCGCAATTTTTGACCGCAGCACGGTCAGAACTCGTAAAATCAATGAAAGGAAACATCTACTAGTGCCCGCAATACTTGTTGCGGCGCACCATGTGACTACATCAGTTCATAAAACAGCGCATTGTTAGCTTGAATGCCCAGGGTACAACCGACCACATGGTAAAAGCCGGGTAATGTAATCACATCAGAGGCGCGTTGTTGAGTCGTTACCGGGAACAGTCCAGCAGCGCCAGCTGTAATGTGAATGAGTTTACCTAACCTAACCAGTGCTGGTCTACTGACGTCAAACTTGCACAAACACACAATGATTACCTCGAATCTATATGCTAATTGTGGGTCAAACATTTCAATGCTAAAATCAATGGTTGGCGGCATCCGGTTTCGGATTTGCATGTCACTGTGGCCAGACACAGGACGCCTGCGTCTACAGAGGGACCATGGGTGGCTTGCGCTGCATCACCCACAGCTCCAACCACACACCCCATATCCAGTGTAAACCCGAAGGAATAAGACCGGGAGGCATGTGGATGGGAGCCACGTTTCATCAACGGAGCCGGCCCACAGTCCTTCACAAGCAAACACAAGCACGCTGTATTTGGGAAATCAAGCGCACACAAGTCGGTGGCTGGACCGTAGTCGGCTCCACACTGAGTGCATGGAACCACTCTTCGAGCCTAGCACGGCCACAAGGGCCGTGCACCCCGGCCCCTCTAGCAACGCCCAGCTGTCTCCTGGAGCCAGCATGGACGAGGTAGTGGGTAATAGACAGGTAGGCAGCTTGTCAACATGCACATCAAAAGCAGCCATACCGCGGATATCAAGCAACAGCCAATCACCTGGAACGACAAGATGAAATAAAACAAATCCAATGATGCATACACATACGGTGGCATAACTCTAAGCTAAATAAGCATATGAAGTAAGTTGGTTAGCAACGAATCCGCGATAAGGAAAAATGTCCACAAGTTAGTTAAAAATGCCACAAAACGTAATAAAGTTACCGAAGATAAGCGCAATTAATGTAAGCAACGTGGCCAGTTAATAGAAGAGTATTCAGGTAGGCAGAACAAACCAACTAAGGTGGAATGAAATTTAGCCAACTTAAAAAGACTTAGTTTAAGTGTAAGTTGGTTTAGCCCAACTGCGGTGAAGAAGCATCAAGAATGCAACATCAGTCTCAGCATGGGGCTGACATGGCTGTCTTTCGACATCATAGTGCAACATTTAGACAAAGCTAAATGGCAGTAGTTACTCTGAGTTTGTAGAATTGAGCACTTACTTGAAGAACCTGCGGATGGATGGAACAGAAGGACAAGCGATATCAGCGGTTGCTTGCGAATGGTGCATAGGATTACGAAAATAATTGGCTGTCAGACAAATGAATAATCTGGTGTCTAAATTATGCTATAAAGTACCTCTCGAAAGGTATAAAATGCACAGTTTTTTCGAATAAATGGCTAACACTGACACAATGTCAGCAAGATATGCGAAACCATGACATTTACCAGATGGCTGCAAATTTGGCGTCAAAAAACGAAGATTCCGTGAATTCCTACGATTTTGGTCACAGGCGTGCGCATAAAGAGATTAGTGCTTAGTATTGTTTCTATAGTGTATGGCATAGGAAGTAGTTTTCCCCACAAAGACGCAGCACGATGGGTGAAAAAAACGAGTTCACTTTCAAAGTCCTTCAGGTAATAAGTAATCGTTATCGCGGATTCAATGATAAGCAAAGAACACTCAAAAATGGCCCCGTGGACAAAATCCCTTCACTCGTTGCATGGTAAGTGCAAACAACTATTCTTCAAGTTGGTTAGTGGTTGGTAAAATGTACCATCAATGTGACGAATACTCATTACGGTTCCCAGGTCATAATTGGCGGTGGGCTGCATCAGGAACTGCAGAAGCAACCTGGTGACGAAAGTTTTCACGGCTTTACTCAAGACTAGGAGGGTGGCTGCCGGAATGTTGACGATTAAATGCTATGCATTCTTACGCTTTATGATGCTGTGTTAGACGCCTATCAGATGTCTCACCGCTCATTAGTACTATGGTTTATCTTGATATCCTTTGGGATAATGAAACTAGTAGCTTTAAGGCAATTCCAGATGATATTCGCTTACCAATGCATATTTCTAAATTACGACAAAATTTCGTTATGCGAATCGGGAATTCGTACTTACCAGATCGCTGACCATGGAGATACCTCTTTTCTCCCATAAGTGCTTTTCTGGTGCGCTTTCAATTGAAGTATAGAACCTGTGAGAACAATTTGGAAACGAACAATTAAATAGATAGTAACAACTGGGAATGAAATTCAGTTCTCTAGGTGATGTTTTATGTAGCATACATAATGACCTAATTTCAATTTCATTAGCTATTTCTATATTTTGATTTTTGCTCTAGTAGACACCGGTTGTGATGATAGACGTCAATCAGGCGAAGGGAACGCGTTTGTAGACCTTCACATAGCACTCTGCCCTAGACTACGGGACAAATGTTGCGCATTCATTAAGGCACTCGGATGACGGATCATTTTGAAGCACTCGTTGGTCGTGGTGTGCCATTGTTGGGAGCAGCAATACCGAAATATTTCCATTTCGAATACGGTCTTTGTGATCGGAATGACCGAGGTCTACCTCAAAGTGAACGGAGGTCTCAATAGAGGATGCGTGTCGCAATCCAACCACACTGTGGGTTCTCCAAATCTAACTTCGAACCCCTTTCCGCTGTGCCAAGCACTGCCCGCGGAACTCCGTGGCACAGTGTTCAGGGCGTCAGCCGTGAACCACTAGGATGTGAGTTCTACCGCAGTTCAGGCTCTCTCCACCAGATGAGTCTAAACCAGGACAAAACCGCGGTCGTGATGTGCCGGTGTCGGGAGGAGCAACACCGAAATACTTTCACTCGTTGTGTTAATGGATTGCAACACGCTGGTCTCTGCCTGTCTCCCTAGTCAAGTCTAGTCAAGTCAAAACAAGCACTATACACCAAAACAGCTGCGGAATCGTAGATCCTGTTCTTAGTTGCGTTGTAACCTTTTTCACCAACGGAGATTTCAAGTGCGTGTTAAGGGATCACTCTCAAACCCGACTGACATGGAATGTGGCGTACCGCAGGGCTCGGTGCTGGGACCGCGCCTGTTCGTAGTGGTTATCAAAGACCTGGCAAGAGTTATCTCCTCAACTGTCCCACTTTTTGCCGATGATGTCAAGATATGGCGGGCGATTAAGAACAAGGAAGATCCCGATCTACTCCAACATGACCTAGATTGCATTTATGAATGGTCAAAGCGGAACGTGCTCCAGTTGAACATAGCTAAGTGCGAGGAGATCCATCTGCGTTCCCAGCTGGTGAGCGATTACAAGCTTGGAGACCACACCTTGCAGAAGATCTCTGAAGGACATGACCTGGGTGTATTGGTACAGGAAGATCTCCGATGTTCGAGATAAGCTGAGAAAGCGTCGAGCACCGGCAAGCAACACTTTGGCGTTCTTCGCAGAGCGTTTAGTCGGTTTGAATCCTCAGTCTTCTCACAGACGCTCACTACCTAAGGGCGACCGTATGTAGAATGCGCCATTTAAGCGTGGCAGCCGTGGCAGAAACAGGATCACGTTGCCTTCGAGATTACTCAACTGAGGGCAAGCAAAACGTCAGGGGTCTCTTCCATTTGCCCTGAGATCTCTAAGAATGCACAGCAGGCGATATCGGCGTTTGCAGGGGATCTCATAATGGTTTACCAGAATCTGAAGAACTCCAAGAATATTTTCCGCCCGCTGATTGAACTGAACTACCACACTAAGCTAGGAGGCCATTTTCTGAAACTAACAGTGCAGTACAGCCGGCTGGAATGCTGTGGGAATTTCTTCTACCTATGAGTATGTCAGCCGTGGAACCATCTCTCAAAGTATTTCGCTTCTACCCCCAATCTAGCGCTATGTAAACAAACACTTAGCGAAGCGTTGTCACATATAAATTTCAATTTATAACTTGTCAGACAGAGAGTACAGCACGCAATCTAATGGTGTGTTTTCAAACTCCCAAATAATGGATTTGTGGTGGTATACATCTCCACTCTCCTACATAAGTCTTTGGTGAGTGCACCAAAATGAATTGTTATTTTCGCAATAATTTCCATCCCACAAAACCTGTAATGCATTGCTTTTTTGCCTGTAATACACCATTGTTCCGTTGTTCCAAATGCGTGCATTATCAGCATTTACGCTATCACTGCGGATATACTGAATGAAAGGGACCAGCTAGAAATACATGAATATCGAATGAACAATTGAGTAGAAAGGGCATGTATATGTCATTCAAAGAGTCGCATGTGCAAAGCATGTATGACTTTCTTAGGGTCGATAAGAAAGTGCGGCAAATAAGGCAAGCTTTTGTTATGATTCGAAGTGTGCGAGAATAATATACTAAAGGTTGAGCACATGTGAAAGTCAGAAAACGTTTGTGTGCGAGCAATATTTAGCGGATAGAAGCGGTCACTTATGAACTTGGAAGAAAAATCCATGCAAGCGTCGAAGTGCTTACAGGCAATAAAATCAACTATGGAATCTCTAGGTAAGCCACCACAGCTGAAAATATGTTTACTCGATCGCACAATCAAAACAACGTCATTTTGCAGCAGTCCAGGGAAGAGTACCGGAAAGCAGTACACTCAGTGGACTAGTATACATGCAGTTACAAATCACAAAATCAAATTTTACGCTACGGAGAACTTATTAAGCTGAAAAGCATAAAATGAGAACACTCTGACCTTGTGAAATGTCTCCAAAACGTGAAGAGACCGGAGTGGTTTTGTACAAAATAGACACCGAGATATATGACAATGGATGAAATAGGCATGGTCTGGTCCTCCAAGGTTAATAGAGCAGAGGTGTCTAAAAGTACTCTTAAATTATCAAGGCGAAGAAATTAGAACCTTACATCAGCATATTTCAAAACATCAAGGTTATGGGACCTGATTGATGACCAACTCACAACTTCGTCTAAGCCACATTAAAGCGTAAACATTTCATTGGAGGGAGCTCTGCAACCAAGACAACATCGTCAGCATATTTATATCCAACAAATGATGATGTTGTGGGGAGTCTTTCGACATACAAAGAGAATAAAATGGGTGAGAGGATCGCTGCCTGCAAAACATTACCGTCAGAGCGGAGCATAGAGATGTCGCTGTTTAACTGGGTAGAGTTCGTACGATTAGTGAAATCATCACGCAAAAACTTATAAACATCAGGGTGGGCTCCGTTCAAATAAAACAAGTTAAGCGGAACTGGTCGGTCAAACTCCAGAACACATTTGAATAGTAAAGGAAAAGTAGTCTTACGGACCCGTACCTTTTGTCCAACGCAAAGGTTTTTACATACACAAAGTACGTGACCGCATCTAGCGTAGAGCGCTGATAGAAATCATCAACACGAGTAGCTGTGGAAACCTTCGGAAATAGTAGCTTTCTGAGGACTTTTAAGAGCATGAAAGTACAATATATTGGTCGGCACTTTCGTGATTCCTTCTTAGGAACGGGCGTTTCTCCGGCTTACCTCCAGATGTCGGGGATAGCACTGGTCATGAAACACTTGATAAAAATATTCTTCAGGGATAATGTAAGGGAATCGGTACACTGCTGCAAAACCACGGGTAATAAGCCATCAGAGCCACTAGCTTTATTTTAATTTATCTTCTTAAGTTCTCTGTTGACGTCAAGTTGATCAAATAAGACAGCTGGGTATGAGCTAGTGAAGGAGGGTAATGGAAAAGCGCTCAACGGGGATTAATTAAATTCAGAATTGAATTTGTCAACATCCACGATTCCGATACTACCGATGGTACTTTGACCACAGATTTGTTTCAGTCGCCTCCAGAGATCTCGGTAGCTAGGGTTTTCCGGTACCGTTTCAATGCACAAATTGTTTAGTCTCGCTATTTCTGCTTTAATTGCTAAAGTCAAGTGGCCAGTTTGATCTTGTAAGCACGTTCTTTTTTCGAAGTAGTTTCAGCAGGGGGAATAAAAGCTATCTACTCGCATGTACATCGTCTTGATAGGGCAGCATAGGTGGAAGCAGAAGTTCATGTAACTCGTGAGATGATCGTACTGAAGCGATAGATCTACATCTGTAAAAACTGAAAAATCCGTTCAAGATGTCGTGCGATATTTTTCACCGAGCACTTGCGTCGTCGAATAGTCCTGAATTGTCGTTCCTTCAATGCGGCATAGTTAGTGTTACTGTTGGTGGTATGGCAAATCTTTAGTATACAATGGTCCGAGTTGCTTAGTAGTGCATGCTTTTGAGTGGAAAAAAACGAATTTTATTGGTGTAAGCAACCTCCTGCTGTGCGTATTACCTGGTCGATAAAATTGCTAAATTTACCAGATCAAGTAACTTGAAGGACATTGTATTTCAGTTATTAGAACCACCAGCATCAATGCAAGCAGAACATGCTAGTTTTGACATCAAAACCAAAGAAAGTTGCGTAACCAAAAGCCTCCGTTCTGACGATGCTGTGTCAGGGGCAATCTAAAACTTCCCGGTAACAACGGACTGAAAGCCACTGCGAAATTTGGTCTTGCATTCAAGTAAATGACAGCTAATAGAGCTTGTAGAGTGAATGGACAGTTGATTGACTGAGTTACACCAGATTTGTTTAACTTACGTGATGACACCGCCAACATAATTCCTTGGCCTACCTGGGCGCTCGGACTTAAGTGCACGGTATCCACTGATGTTTATGGCTCCATCTTCAATGTCTGGGTGAAACCAGCTTTCATGTAACATAACAATACCTGTGTTTATATACTCATTTCGTTGTATGAGAGCTGCGGGGCCAGTGGTTTTCCTAACAATGAACGCACATTGCTAGAGATGAGTGGTAATTGCCCTTTCTCCAAAGGATTTCGTCTGAAAACAACTTTCCAAATGACGCGATATTTTCCCATGTTGCCGGCATGTTTTCTCCCAATCCGTTTGAAGGTGTTCCTAGCTTTATGACCGTAATCGATAAAAAGCATTTTACGTACCGCATTTGAAAAGGATTTCAAAATATCGGCAGAGTAGTATAACATTGGTAACTGGGATGTAGTACAGTTACACAAAACTGGTATGGTAAAACAACAAAACTTCTATGTCCGCAGTAGATAGCGTAAGATAAACGCTGTTCCAAGAAGCAACAGCAACGGTCAATTTGAAGGCTGCGCCACGTTCATCCTCCTTTTCTGATTTACCAAACAGTAGGCCTGCCGGCTGTGGTTCAACAATCACGAACTGCTTTGCCTCTGCCAATGTCTAACCCAGTTATCGGAATCGCTCACCTACCACGCGACATACACCACTGCATTTATCGCACAATTCACTTGTTTCGTTGGATACCTCAAACGTAGCATCCAGCAGCCAAACGCCCTTGCAGATACCATTATAGTAACATCAACGGCTGCACCGCCTCAACAACCGCTTACGTCATCTGACTTACAGCAATTTACCAGGCTTATGGACCGACTCCACACTTCTGCATTTTTGCGATTTATGACGGCGCCTAAGTCAACACCTATCTTACCACCGCCGCAACGTAACGAGAATTTTGGCTGATAGTGTCGTCGTCAACTGGACGGAGTTCAAATGCTTGAGATGCAACAAAAAGGTTCAAAAACAAGCGTGGTTTGTCTTAGCACCGCCGTCAAGTCCCACCAGATGCTTACAACACAGGGGCACTAGGGAGGCTAATCAACCACCAGTGCGACTGGTCTGTGCTAGAGTAATAGACACTTCTGACCTGCGCCATGGACAAGGAGCTCTCGGTCTCCAATTTCTACAACTGCGCAGTCAACTCCGCATTCGATTTCCCCGCCGATCAAATGACTGCATCAAGAAGCATTGCAAGATCTCAGTTGGAACACCACGTGAGCAAGGGAACGCCGCGATAACTGCTCAGCTATTTCAGTTACGCACGCTACCTCATCATCGCTCATTCTCACACAGTCGACAAGTTCTCTATACTATCCTCTGACCGAAGAAGTTAACCCACCACTCCATTTAAACCCCACAGATCTGTTTTAACCCCCCTCGTGACGCGGTTCCCATCGGAGTGATCATCAAGACGATTCCATAGTCACGCTGAATGCCAGTACACATAACATACGTTACCTTGACATAGACTGGCGACAGCCTATCGCTTCATCACCCAGTCTATCATTATCTTCCGCCGCCTCACCATACGGAATCACCCCAGGGTTTGATTTGGATGAATCATACGCCGATAATGACACGAAGCTCACTACAGATACCACGAGGGATCAGATTGCCTTTCAACTTCCGGCGGAAGCGCGAGGATTACTGGCCCAATGCACATCACAAAATGATCACCGTGCAGCTAACTTGTGAACAGTTATTGGAGACCTACCAACGGGGAACTCCAGGACAGCATTTAGTAACATCACGGAAGGAGTGTACTTAACCCTATTCCCTCACACATAGCGGCCCAGTAAACAAAGACAACGGGCATTTACAGTCTCCAACCTCTGTCAGCGACAGCGACTTCAATTCACTATCTACCATTTGCGATAAAAAGACGCTTCCGCGACAGTACTCGATTGTGGTTGGAAGACTGCATTCATACCGGGTGAAGAGGTCAACACAAGCTACAATGACTTCTGGAACTATGTGCTCTCGCAAAGCAACGTACCTGATAACTGGGCACCACAAAATGGTGCTGATATTAACCGGGATTTCGTAAAACCCATAACCATTTAGGAAACGACTTCTGCACTGCAAGAAATGGATGGATTTGCAACCGGGGTAGACCGTGTCACCCCGAAGGACCCGTAGAATGGATCCTAGGTTTACTACGTCTCTTCTATGTTGCTTATTTGCCTGTTCCCATTATCCTACTCATATGTACGTGACCCGCGTAACGCTTGTTCCGAAAATTCCCAACCCTTCCCACCCTGAGGACTTTTGCCCAATTTCCCTAACCGCAGTTTTCACTAGTCTTCTACCTCGAACTTAATTCTTTCGTTGGCCTCCTGTACTCACAGCTGATTGTTTTCAATTTCGTATTCTTTATAAAGATGGTTGCTTTGGTGTCCCCACGATGTTACACCCCGCCCTAAGGTATTCACACTTGAACGGTATCCCTTTATCCATTGCGTCTTTTGAAATTTCAAAAGCATTTGCTTCTATCTCTTACGCTTCCCTGCTTCACGCAGCCTCCTCATCTGGTGCCTCCACTTTTCCTTTACCTTACTCAAAGTCCTATTATGCCTCAGAAATATCAGTCAGCAACGGTTTAAAAATTCCTCCAGGGCGTGGAGTCCGTTGGGAAGATCCGCTCTCTCACTTGCACTTCGGCATACTCTTTTATCAAGCATTACACACACCGTCTAAGACACAGTGGATTTACCTAGCATGCGCAATCAGTCATAGCGCTTACACAGATAATGTCATGCGATTTGTTGGCGTCAGATAATCCCTGGTCGAAAGCCGATTGATGTAAGGAGCACCTACATTATCTTGGATTGTCAATAAACCAAATGAAATCGCGCGTACCGGATAGCATCGACGACAGCAAAAGAAAAAACTCGCCTATTTTGAACACTGAGCAGCTCCCCTGTGGCGCCCATCAGATGCTCTCGATCCATCCATCTGAGGAATTCCGGCGACTTGGATTACCATTTGATTGTAAGGGTAAACTCCGTTCTGACACGCTAGACCAACCCAAACAAAGTTGCAGGAAAGTTCTCAAGCCCGCTCATGCTTTAAGAGCGCATGGGCACCTTGTGTACCACTTTTACCGCGTCATACATTTAGCCTCACATTGGCCTCGGTGCATCTGCAGACCATCAAATCTCTAGATAGGTTAGTCCGAGCAAGTATAAGAAAATAGCTACGACTACCCAAGGACATCAGCGTCCCTTTCTTTCAAGCACCAATTGAGGATTATGGCCTATGGTTGGGTGAATTTCTAGTGTGATCCCAGTGCTTCGGAAAGAAGCTCTAGAAAGAAATCTTTCCATGCTCACCCATTTACTAGTTGGGTAATACGGGAACCTTCAGCGGCTATCATCCAGCGCATCGCTATGAAAACAGCGATCATTGGGAATCAAATAGTCTTTGACAAAAGTGATGCGAAAGCGGCATGCAAGCTCACTGATACAATCTGTGGACGAATCCTTGCTTGGGGGGTAATTACAATGCCGGCGTCTCACAAATGAATAAGAAACCTAGAGAGAATTTTCCTCAGACTCTACGTCAGACGAACCAAAACTCGAGCATGAGTGCTGTCGACGGAAGCTCGATGCTCCAGGAGATGACAAAACCCAAACCAAACCGATCTTCATTATCAGAGCGCTTACAGACCAAACGGAACACTTTCCAACATTGCACAATTTTGTGCAGTAAACCACGATGCTCGCTGTAACGATTTCGTAAGGCCACTAACCAACACCCGTTGTCGCAAAGACACTTAAATCATCCCAGTGTACCGCATCCCAGCTGCATCAAGGTACATAAAGCCAGATTTAATCACCAACAAGAGCTCCAAAACACACGTAATTAACGTGGCAATACGCGACATCTGCAGGATGTCCCGTAGCTATCAGATGAAAATTGACAAAACGTTGTAGGTGCTCATGCGGAAGTCATAGCCCGCTTTGTGCGTTCGGAATTTCATAAGGCATTAAACATCATGCATCGCCCGATAATAATCAACAACCGGTAGCATATATTCCCGGTCTCCACCAAGCACATTTCGGCACTGCAGCTCATCAAACTTGGCATATCCGACTTGTGTGTGTGTCTACCATAAGAGGATCCCTTATAGTGTACGACGCCCACGTGCGGGGTGTAGTTACAAAGCATCCCACATTAACATCGCACACCCACACGTTCGCGAGCGATCCCGATGAATTTTTGCGTTTTATATGATTGTTTTAATATTACGCAAGTACTTTTTTCCAATCTCGGTAGATTTATTTAATGTCTATGCCTTGGGCAATGCATGAATTTTCCGAAAATATATGTTCATGAACCTCGATTCGCACTGAAGTAAACCTTAGTCAAATCGATCACTAGGACCATAAGTGATGAAGCAGGTAGACATTAGGTTATGCCCGCCCGAAAACACTGCACCCCACTACGCGTTTCCACTTTATTTGACCTCATTGGATGGAGATAGCAAGCCACAAACTCGGGATCATTGGGATGTTAGTTGTGATCACTACCCCTAAGCCACCGGGTCACGATGAGCAATGCTTATCACAACGGTTAATGACTACTTTGTTGCTCGTTGTGTGAGTGGATTGCGACGCGTAATCTCAATGTAGACTGCGATTTACGTTGAAGCGAAACGCGGTCAAATCGATCACTGGGACATTAACTGATGAGGCAGGTTGATGTTGAGTATTCACATAACTAGTGCTTTGAAATGACAGCAGCAATTAGCCATTAAGTGTTGTGTCGTCACCCCGTGGCTAAAGAGCTAGAGGTCACAACTAACATCCCAATGGTTCCGGTTTCGACGATTGCTGTCTCTAGCTCACGAGATAAAATAGGCTCGAAACCGGCCATACAGTGCAGTATTTTCCGGCAGGCAACATCCAATATTCATCTACATCATCAGTTACGGTCCCAGTGATTAAACTGGCAAAGGTTCATTTCAATCAGAATCGAGGTCCATTTTTAATTTGCGAGTCACAATCCATTCACATAACGTGTACTTCAAAATGTCACACCAATAGGATGATGGAATAATAATTGTGTGCTTTGAAACCAAATTGCGCGGTGAAATAGAGGCAATCTAAAGATATAAAGTAAGGTACTGATGTCGCTAAATAAGGCACGAGATAAATTTCGTAATATAGGCCTTGAGAAAGACACCAGCGTGTGTCTGAGGTTCCAACGGAAATGGCAGCATACTGAATCCGCATCATGATACCTCGTGGTGGTCAACAACAGAATAATTGAATACGATACTTAACCGCTGAAAAGGCAAAATGAATTACAGCACTCTTTTCTGCGTATTTCGGTTAGCAGTCGGCATCACATTTGATACGTGGTAGGAGCATCAGAGGGTTTTCAAAAATATCTTAGGCCTTCTGCTCTTTACTACCCAATACTGTATTTTGGGCAACGAAAAGAAATAAAGCCTGTGTGCTGGCATAGAGAGTAGATAGGAAATAGTAAAAGCCATCAGTTATTCGTCCATAGATTAATTGTTCACCAAGTTTCCTCGAGGAATGTGTAACTATCTTGAGTCAGTGCAGTTGGACAGATGGTAAAGGAGATCTGCACCCATTTCCACAGGTACACCGATTTCGGACCTTTTAGTTGCGAGATGGCTGACATCAAGAAGTCTTGATACTGTCATTCTGTGTCCAAATGTGGGAATTACTCGTTGTGTATTGAAACTCTGCATTTCATCCAGAGTGTATCAATGCAAATTCATGTATGAAAAGTAGTTGATTTAAAGCCGATGTCAGCTGTATGGGCTAACTACCCATTTATTCGTTGTTGTATACCTAAAAATTACAGCCATCAACCTGTTAGTTAAGCAAAGATATATAGCGTCTTATTCATGATAGATACCCCTTAATCAACGGATAGTTCAGCTCTACGAACACTTGCTTACTGACGATTAAACGTGGGTTTCAAAAAATTGGTTACGTCAGGTGCCACTTGAGTCGATCATCTAATGAAGAAGCACATAACTTTAGACGGAGTGGCTGTGTCTCAATTGCCTACTTCGTTCCTCATTAAATATGCATTATACTTGAGAAATTATCAACACCGGATAAAAGTTAAAATAAAGTCTGTTTTTGTCGTTAGAAACTTTATTTTGCTAGAAAATACCGGTCAGCTATGTAGAATGTATATCAGTGGACACAGCCCTTCAGTAGTTTAAGCAAACCGCCGATGTTTCACGTCCGTTGCCATTCTAATCGAACTAGAATTGAGATGCACATAAACTCTAACCCCACCTTGATTAGGTGAAAAAGTTAACGCATACCTGGTCCCACGTGTGCGTGGATGAGCAGAATTTTCCAGATAGCCTTTAACAGCGCTAAATGATCTTAGCCAAATACATGCTGAAGCGTATAAGCTTTATTCTTTGCAAATACGCTATCCCAATACTTTGACTATGCTTAAAAAAGGCAATTGTTTAAGGTTCTTGCAGTTATACAAGTATTCATGTGCACCACGACCGATTGAGTGCTAACTGGTGAATCACTTTTCGTAGCGCGGGCTTAATCTTAGCATGCATCTGATTGATTTAAAGTTGCACCACCAATCCAACTAATCCAACTTACAAATTAGCTTATTTCGATGGACGGTACCCTTCAACATCAAGTGTGTCACTACAGCGTAAAAAGTTAAAAAGATAGCGGCTGTTAGCCGTCGGCCGATACACAAGTGACTCCAGAAAAATGACGCCCACTTTGCTACACAAGCACAGCGTTTCGCTCCGAGGGAATGTCTGACGGAAAACGAGATCACAACTTTAAAGCGGATGCAGCAATCTATTTTATGCGCAACGAACTTCTTTCTGTAGTTGGAACTCGCATGCGTCCTAACTGGATACCAGATGCAACATGATTTTTGGAACTGTGTAACCTCTGCTGTACGTATCATACAATGAACAGTGACCGTTATACGGGTTAAGAAGTACTACTTTACAAGTCACGTTGGGTAGGCTGGTTGGATTATCAAATAAATTAATAAAAACGGTTGGTACTTTTACTATCAAAACCAGCACTTTTCATTTGTTATGCTGTAGTTCTACATTCTGCTTGATTTCACTGCACCAACAGTTGATAGCTATTAAATTCAAGGTATATTCCAAGAATAGAGCGGAGAGGACGCTAAGTAACGAAGTGTAAGTGGCTGTATGCGTCCTCTAACCGACGTTTAAATATGGTTAGTATCGATGCCGAAATAACCGATTCGAGAAGAGCATTCCAAGGGTGACATACGCGAATGGAAATACATTTTTACGGCACTCCAGACGGCTGTACTGTATGGAGTGACCTTTCAAGTTTGTGTTACCGTCGAGTTGCAGTAAGGAGTGACACACATGGTGTGGGTCGTGCAGAATCAGGTGGGCTATTATCAGTTCGCTTCGTAATCGAACACCCCATCGGTCCAAACAAGTAACGGTTAGAGCAGATGGCCGATGATTACCAAGTCACGATACTTTAATTCCAACCGGCTAGACATAAAACAGTACTATACGGGGTTCGACTCCCCGTCGAGGCATATTATTGTGCGTGAATTTTAATCGTGGCTTCTACTTTCTTCGAACTTTACACTACTCACAAACATCCACCATTAATTCAATACAATTATTTGTTTTGGGATAGGCGATTGGTATACAATTCAGTAAGAGGAGTTCCCATTAGGAACCTATCCTACTTACAGTATCAATACTACGCCACAGTTACGCTGGCGGAGGAACGGTTCTAAAGAAACTGGTCACAACGCGAAATGTGTTTGACCCTGCTGTCACTAATACAACGAGTTGTGTTGCCCAAACACCAATCTTACTGCGCCAATGTAAGGCGGATTTTATATTGCACTGTCTTGACTTTAGTGGAAAAAGCAAAGCAATCAGTTGTCCCATTTTCATTCGTACAGTGGGCAGCCACGGGTCCTGATGGAGTTGCAACAACATTTCGTCTCCCTCTGCTATCTATTCAGTCAGTTCGTTGACCAACAACCCTTTCGGTCTCGGCGACCAGGGTTTCCTTTATTATGTAATATCATAGTGAGGTACATGCGAGTGCAGTACAGCGTTGTGCTTGCTTCTGCTTTTCCCTGAGTAAGTGTGATCGATCCAATCAGCCTCGTAATACGTATGCGTTCTCGGTTAGGCTATAGGCAGGCCACAGTTATCTGTGTATGCCTGTTCGTATGGTTGTAGAAGCAGAACAGACATAATATTAGCGGGTTCAACGTGCACATGACTATGGACTAGCGGTAGGCAACATATGCACGTATATGCAATTATATTTTCGTTTTGTTTCACTAGGAAGAGGCTAACTGATCACTTTTAAAATGGGAACCCAATTAAACGTATTTACTTTTACCGCCTCAGTTACACATTAGTAGGCCAACAGATTCCACAGCTGAGGGCACTTAGTGATACAATGGGGGAAAGTTAGGATTAGCACGGAAGAGTGAAGCTACTTGCGTTTCTGAGAATGTTCGTCGCAGCCAATTTGGAGCAAACAGCAAGCACCCATCCGGGAAAGAGTTAGACGGTGACATCATCTTATCGGGACTAGGCATGGGCTCCGATCTATCACGATCCCTTGAATACGCACTATTGGCCAGCCTCAATAAGACCAATCGGCGATCTGACTCTTTTCCGGATGTGGTTTGTGCATAACTGACACTGACCGTGAAGAAGTTTGTTACTCTTTGGACTGATTGCGCGACACAGTCACTGTCAAAGAGCAACTTGACTTCTTAACCAAAAGGGAGAGTTTTAAAGGTATTGGTATTTCTAAGTTAACTGCGAACCCTATCACTTTCAAAATGCCAGGGTCAGATTATGGGCTTCCCATTTTTCATCGCTCTATTTATTTAGAAACGCACATTTACCACTCATTTGAAATGTTATCGCGGTGAAATGATTGTCTGACATCCGCAATCTTCTAACGCGGAGGAGTTGTCACCGGTCACTATTACACATTTCTTTCACCGTGTGTTAGTCTGTAACAAATGCAGTATGCTAAGAAAATACACCACCACCAGTGCTCCGATATTCCAGCACCTTCTGCCGATTGTAATATATTCGATACGTGTCCCTGCATCGCGTGAGCTGCTCTGCTGTTTTCGGGACCTTTTGAATAATGATAAGCAAGGCTTAAACGTAAAGTTAAAATTTAGGATGCTCGTTCTGTATACCACTGCATATTCCGTTAGCAAAACTTAGGTGGCTAAACAACAGTTAATTTTTTACGTCCACTGACCTTTGCTTATGCACATTGTTGAGGTTCCGGCGTCTAACTTAGCACTAAGTTAGTTCTTATTCCGTGGGTATATTTCAAATGAAGCACCTACTTGCCAAGTGTTCTGTGGCACTCTAATATATTTT
Source organism: Dicrocoelium dendriticum (assembly GCA_944474145.2). Lineage (NCBI taxonomy): Eukaryota > Metazoa > Platyhelminthes > Trematoda > Plagiorchiida > Dicrocoeliidae > Dicrocoelium > Dicrocoelium dendriticum. The sequence continues at coordinate 51,040,559 of OX104070.1, read as the reverse complement.
AGCTCGTGAGTGCCCTTGATGTACAATGTTCGGATTCTTCAGGTGTATACTACATCAAGATTATCCTAAAATTTTGCACTGTGCTATGCCACCTGAAACCGTCTCTCTTTTACCACAAGTTCAAACCGCCCGCTAATCGCTTACGAGCTGAACACGTTATTGTTCTTCGCAACAACAAATCATCGTCATCCCCAAGCCCAGTTGTCACTTTAGGTCCCCATGGAGCAGCGTAGTGTCAATGTAGTGAAGCGAAGCTAAATTTGAGAATGCAAAATTCTATAACGTATAAAATGGTTCGTCATAGAAAGTGAGCTCACTTTTCAACTGTGACGTATTCAGTTACAGTTATAGGTAAATCAGAAATATTTTTTCTGATCTACTGTTTCCATATTCTAACCTGTCCAGTACAAGTAAAGTGTGGCAATTAACATTCAAAAAAAATTAAAGTTTTATTATGAATTGGTGATAAATACTGAAGAAAAGTAGGGTAAGATGCTCCAACTTCCAGCTGAATTACCAACTGTCCCATCAGTTTTTGGTAGCTCAGAAGAGAATCGCTGTGGACAATTACCTCGGATAATCTACTGCGTAAACTCGTCCAACATCTCTTTAAGGCCTCCAGAATTGTCCTACGGCAGAACAATTAAGTAGAAAAGCGACCATTCAAATAAACAAGCATCATATAATAGATCGACATGTCTAAGCAGTCAGCTTATAATAATTAGTTTGATATACTGCACATGCATTTGAACAATAGAGGTGTGTACTTAACAGTAACTAAAACATAGATATTTCCTCCATAGTAGGGTAGGAAATACTCTTTGAGCTTTAGCACTGATAGTAACATTGGAGCTGAAAATTTGTTGAACAAGGATTTTCGGGACGCAATCACCACGGTACCCTTTCAACATGAATCATTACCCACCTACATAATGAGTGATCCACACAGTCAGATTTTGTTCTATTCTCCGAGCTGAGCAGTTTCGTTGCAAACGTTTCATCACCAGTCGTGGTGTTTTCTTCAGTGCGTAGTAAGTAAACTGAGTTGTTTTGTCGACTCTTACCGACGAGCGAGTGACATTAGAACTTGGCCACTTCGATTCACGTCCGGTGACCATTGCTAGTTCGGAGTTCGGGCGTCGTCTCTTTTCGACATGTGCCAAATGATCCACGTAAACTCTTTTTTTGCAGCTGCTGGTATACCGGATCTGAGTCAATGCGTTGGTTTATTAAACTGTCTGTAGAAAACCATGCTTCGAGGAATTCTCTCCCTTTTTTGGTCTCTCCCTGCGTTAGTATCTCCGTTTTCTCCCAATCAAACATGTACCCTTCTTCGTCAACGTGTGTCGAGACCGAGCATGGTTGGTAATGTTATCGACAGGCTCCTTATAGACAATTTTCTTCCCGTTTGTCCCCACATAGTTTTATCGCAATTTTTACACAGTATCCTGTAAATCAGTTTTCCGCGTTCGTGTGTTCTCGTTTTCCTTTTCGGTCTAGACAGGGTTCCTTTCAGAGTGTTGGTGGGTATGTGAGCTAATAACAGATTGTGAGGCTTGAGGATTCCAGCAGTCAGTTCTCATACATTCGTGATGTATGGCAAAGCGATCCGTTTCGTTGTTGTTGGTTCAGGTGGGTTATTTGAACTCTTGTAGTTCATGTATCATCGGATGAAACTGCGTAGATAGCCATTGATCATGAAGGATGTAAACAAATGGTTTTCTTCGCGTTTTGCTTCTGCAGTATTACAATGTGATTCTATGCTGCGGAACAAGATACGTATGCAGCTGCTTGTGACATTTTGGATGGTTGCTGTTGAAATTTAAAATTTGCTCTGGGTGTTTGTCTTTCCTGTAAACTGATGTTTGTACTTCTCCGTCCGCTGTTCTAGTAACCAATACATCCAAAAAAGGTAGTTTGTTCTTCATTTCTGGCTCCAAAGTGAAGTGAATACCGTCCATTGCATTGTTCAGCAAGCCTTGTGCGATCTGCAACTGGCTGCGTTTGAGTATGACAAACGTGTCGTCAACATATCTGATCCACAACGTTTGCATGACAACCTCTGCAATGAGTCCAAAAATAGGTGATCGCACTAGGGCTCCTTTCACTTGTTCATAGAATTCTGCATCGAAGTTAAAAGTAGGTCGTGAGACACAAGTCAAGAAGGTCGCATATAGTATCAGTTGTCAGATTCCCAATTATTCCACTGCCGACATGCAGACGTTCTCTGAGGTTTTCTTTCTCCACTTGTAAGTTGACAGAAGTGAAGGTTGCAGTAACATCGAAGGACCTCATTATTTCTTCATGATCAATCCGCAGCCTTTTGAGTTTCTCCAAAAACTGCTGAGCGTTGTTTATGGAATACCGCGAGCCACTAATCAGGTGTTTAAGGCGCCTCCATAATTCTTTAGCTAAGTTGTAGGTGGGCGTACCAGGGAGTGACACCATTGGCCTAAGTGGTACGCCAGCTTTGTGCACCTTCGGGAGTCCGTGGAAGTGGGCGATGTTTGAGTCACGACCTTTCATCCTGCTGTGCTCCTCCTTTGTGAGTTCCTTTGAATCCTGAAGCCTTTTTAAGGTCTTATTAATTTTCGAGGTTGAAGGTCATTTTGACGTGCATGTTGTGTGGATGGATTGCGATATGCAATCTCAATGTTGACCACGATTCCCAGTGAAGTGAACCTTGGTCTTTCGATCACGAGAATCGTATCTGATGCAAATAGAAATTTGCATCTTATTAATTTTATTTGTCAGTTGTACTGTTAGCTCGCTTTCCATGCAGCGGTATGTTGTACGGTCCCTCATGAGATTCTTTGTCTTTGCAACACATTCTGTTTTATCCATTATAACACTCATACGTCCTTTGTCTGCAGGCAGGATCACGATAGTTTCATCAGCCTTTAAAGAGCTTATTGCTTTTGTCACTTGTTGTGGGTTAGAATTGGAACAACTGAATGTCTTAACTGTGCTTTCTTCTCTTCGTCAAAGCCATTGGATTGCAAAATATTTTCGAATCCGGCAAGAAATTCTGCTTATTACGCACAGAAGAAGTCACCACGATTGGTGATGAAACGTTTGCAACGATACTGTGCTGCTCGGAGAACAGAAGAAAATCTGAGCAGATCACCCGTGCTACAGTATTCCGATTTATTACTAATCCATACAGTCGTCTGCGCACAAATGTTGCCACTCCGGTAAAGGAAAATTGTGGCTTATCAACTCTCCATAGGATTTCACAACCAGTGTCAACCTCGCTTCTTGCTCTGTTACTTCGGCCCTGTACTCCACTATTCCAGGTTGCTCAGTAAAAGATCTATGCTGACAGCGACGAAATAGCCGTGTTTCAGGGAAATCGGAGACGATTGGTTTGGTTATTTTTTCAATGGTAGAGGAATACCCAAATCGTCTTTTGAATCGAGGGTCCAAGTTAACATTGGGTCACTTAGCGCTCTTAAGTCACGTCAGGTTACCAAGTAGGCAATGTTCGCATCTACTCCATTTTGATGTACTCGTGAGTAAGGGGTTTTATATAAATAGCCGAAGGTTCCTTGCAGCGGTTCCATCGTTAACAAGCTTTTACTTCCGTGGAAGTGCACTATACGAGACTCACCCGTGGTGCGCTATGTCGCAGTTAGCTTGTAAGTCATGACTGGCAATCTGCGTGCCGTATGTCGCAGCGGCACAAGCTGCTGACTAGCAGCGCAGGCTGCTAGCGGTCATGGGTTCGGATACTGATGAAGCACTACCGACGGATCCCGATGGGACGAAGCGGCGGTCTAGTTTATTCCCGCGTATGTGGATGGCCCTACCCAGAGTCGTAGCATAGGAAGGGGGTGGACAGCGGTGGTCTGCCCCGGGAGGCATGTGACAGGGGCGGCATTTTTAGTACCGTCTATAGTGTCCGGTGCCATATGTAAAGGGCAAAATCTCCGGATAAGCTGGGGGTTGAAGATATTAATCTCATGCTGTATGACCAACATCATATTTGTGTCATGTCCCATTTATGTAGACGTATTTCCCAGCACTCCGCTTACTTGTCCCATTGTTAGTACTTCACCACATTTACCTCAGTGTGAAAAACGATCAACCATCTCATCAAAAACTAATGTGTACTTTACCCTGACCACATTGTGTGTCCTCATTCAGGGCGAAAATTTTGCCACTGCCCAGGCTGGAAAAGTTAGCTGCTGTGCCACGGCAACTACTCCGTTGCCTCCTATAGCAGGGGTGACTTAGTATCAGAAACGCGTAGTTTGGACCAGCACCGCAGCAAGCATTGAACTACTTCTCTGGGAAACTCGGCATTCCTTTCGGCACCCGTGATACGAAGTCCACGGATCCCTAAGAGGCTGGTATTATAAAACCAATATAATCGAATGAAGTCCAGCGAAGATCAACATGTGTACTGCTTAACTTCGAATTTGGATCGAAGTCAGTGGGTACTATCGAAGAGTGTTTCCAAAGTCAAAATACAGTCTGGGTAGAGATAAAATCCCGTGACTAACTGCTCACCTCTTACATAAATTGGAACAATCATTCCACTGTCACCGCTTCTTATTGATAGATTTTCACCTCCTGTTCTACTCCTTAGCCTAAATTCAGTGGCCCGCACTCGGCTTTCGTTTGCTGCGCTTGACAAAACGCACACCTACCCTGCTTCGGTCAATTTGAGCTCGGTCCATTACAGGTCGCACCACACTGTTTGTGTAGTCAGTGCAATTCTCCTTAGGCTGCGTGAGCGCAGTTGTCTAACCCACTGTCCGCCAACACCTCATCGGTTCCGTTCGCCTAGTGGGCCAGAAAGCACGCACTCCGTGCCGTCAGTCCAAGTTTGTTGGTGTTCAGTGTTGTACTTTGGCCACTTTTCGGGTACATCAACTTCCTCTCTCTGTGAGACTAAACTGCGCTTTGCTCACGCGAGGCCGCACCGGTCTCGCCTTATCCATCCGATGCTGTCATTTCGCGTAGATAGTGTTTGATTGCTTATCAATCCGTTAACTCTTTGTCGTGTTCCTTCACCTAATCCACCAGCTACTGTAAAAGATACTGGTCACAGATTTTGTGCTTCGGCATAGTTTCTATGTATGCCTTCACTGAACGGAGCTTAGAAGCCGCCATGGGATAACTCTAGAATTAATGATCATCCATCGTCCATCTTCGCAGCAAGCCAGATCTCGTGCATGTTGCTGATACCACGAACTGCTCCTCAGAATCCTACCAAGACAAGAGACTACAGTTATATCACGGATAATTACACTGGTAATTTTAACCAGTCTGTACAACTGGTTTCCAACCGTAATTGTGCAAATGGATAAAGGTAGCGAGGAGCAATAAAACTATTCTAACGCATCAATCGTTTCTTAACATGCTTGGGTCCACCTAGGATAATGGAATATCGAGTTCCATTACAAAAGAGACCTTTTATTAGTAAGAGCATTAGAAGAGAAAGAAATTCGTTCTAGAATTCCTAAGTGTCAATCGGATATCTCCTGTGATTATATAGCAACTGTAATCACTGGCAACTCTGCGACTTAGCGGACCAGTTGGAATATTCAAACTAATGGCACCGGTATTCCCTCACATGTATGTTTACTAAATCGTACTGCGCATACTAACCTGAACTCGCGTTCACTTCTCGAACGGGGTAGGTTTGTCATTAGTTATCTACTTGGAACATGGGAACCGATTACTGCCAGACGCAAATCTGCTGTTCTTCCTGTGCCAACCACCGAAGCTGAAGTCATCGGCTCACCGGAAGCAGGTCTTTTGGTCGCTTGAATTGATGTGTCATAGGTTACTCTGTTGATACGTTGGATGGGGATCCCCTGTTTATCTCAACTCAGTTGACACCTGCTTTTGTCAGTATGGCCGTATATGGAAATTGGCTCTAAGACCCATTAATTAGCTTATGTATTTAACCGAAAAGTCAAAATTCAGCGGTCTTTGAAACGATATCACCTGTTACCTTCGCCTGGCCGGATAGAAAAAGGTATCACTTAAGAGAGGATAATGCCTATTGCACCTACCCGTTTGTCAGAGCTCGAACTTAGGAACAGATTTACCCCTAACAGGTGGCAATTGCATCGTACATGGATGCAATGAGCTTGATGAGCTTGCATTGATGAGCATAATATCGGAAACGGCAAAGTAGCAAACCTAATCTGTTTTACCTACTAAATACATGTATAAACCCGGTTGACCGGGAATGAGCTAATTTCACGAGTGAGCTACTTTGAAGTTGGTACAAAACCAATAGCAAATTGGGCATTTGATTTCGCGTTAATATGTTGCATATTACAGTGCGCAGTCTAAATTGCCAGATGACGCGTGCATTTCGTACTGTCACGTCATTGTCGAAAACAGTAACTTGGTATCAGTACAAAGACTGGATGGTGCAAGCAAACATAGAAACAAACAATACGAAAAAACAACAGAAGTCATATCACTATGTCCAGGGCAATATGAGGTTGAGGCACAATTTTCTGGACGCAAAGCACCGGTTCAGTCCGGTTTATTGCTATAGCCACAGCAAATCGCAGGAGCCGAGAAGTAATGTGACGCAGCCGAATTTTGAATGCCGTGCTTACCCCGATCAGATGACCTGAGGTCAATAAGTGCCTGGCGATCGAAGATGCAGGGGCCTTGTGTACACGTCTAGTCTGGCCTATGGCCGTTTGTTGTGCATTCTCGCCTTGGACCCATTTCGGCACATGCTCCTCCATTCGGGAACTCAGGGTCCTATGGGTTCGGCCTATGTAAATGGATCCGCAGTTACACACGAATTGGTAGCTACAGTGAGAGTTGGCCCCCATAGGTAGAGTTCCTTTACTGGAGGAAGCGGCAACTTATGTTCTGTCGAAGATAACAACTTCGACAGCACTGAAAGTGCCCTGTGTCGCAGAGAGCAGACACCTGGTAGTCCTCTGCGTAGCTAGGCTAACTTTAAAAGGCAGCTCTAAGAATATCTTCTTCTGAGATACGGTTGGCACCGGATCTCACATTTCGCTGAGTTGGCTATGGTGTTCGATGAATCTATGTGTATAGCCGTTTGCAGTTAGCGTATTAGTAATCAGCTCTAGTTCATCGCCCAGAAAATCGATGGAACATATTCGTCTGACACGAATGAGTAAGATCTTCACGAGCGTCCATTCGTACCGCATTGGCATGAAACTGGTGAAATGCAGGTACTGGCCAAACCACATTGCTTTTCGATTGGTAGAACTTTTCTTTTGCCCCTTCCCTGTGCGGCTAATTAGAATATATAAACAGGGCACGCAGGTCTAGTGTTCAACTTCGCATGTGACTTTTAATTTACCGTGCACAGCATTTCAACGCGTCACTAGTTGCGTTAGCTCTCGCGCTGATAAACAAAACGCAAACATGTCATTACATAGCGTTTGTAGTATGACAACTGAGCTAGTTTTTCGAATATTTCTTGTTATACCATCAACATAAAGAAATCCGCTAGAATGAGGCTCACTGGGCTGCCCAAGGCAATTCCATCAAAATGACGGTACGGCGTGTTACTGAAGAGAAATACCACATTTACTGTACACAGAAACAAAGATTCTCTTCATAACTAAACCGGTATCTGTAACGAACAAATGAGAGTTTCTGCCAATGCACAACTGTAGTCCATGGTCTGATGCCGCGGGAGGTTGGTAAATAAGCATTCAGCATCTAAATAACACATGACATTGTCGGACGCATCCAATTTATCAAGATATTCAAAAAGCTCAAACGAATAGTTGAGGCCACATATATTGAAATAATTTCTTTTTCGTAATGCATATTTCAATGTTTGATTGCACCATCTAATCGCTGTACGTGATTCCAAGTTACTGTTTTCGGTACTAACGGGTAAGTACCAAATGCCTGCATTAGCTGCCGATTATTGTCCTCTCACTGAAAATTGCCACTTCCTAAGGAAAAGAAAACGCTTAAAATTCCTAAAACTGTTGCACTTAGTAAAAGAAAATGTTTTGCTAAAAGCTTGTGAGTAGACTCTAAGTTCCGTGAGCTCAAACAGAAAACAGATTGACAGAAGCTTGGAGGCCTATTATGGAATGATGGAAAAGGCTAACACACTTCCTTTACAAAAGATACGGGACAATTAAGAAATGCCTTAAGTAGCTTGCAGTTAGGAAATCGTTACCAGTCAGCAGCTAGCGCTACAACCACTGCTCGGTCATTGGTCGTCAGCATCGGCACTTTTACATGGCACGTGATATATCGCTCCAATTCCCAGAAACGCGTTATCAATTTGCCTGCCCAAAACGGACGGATGTGTGGTTGATTTCATTTGTGGTGGTTTCCCATCAATCTTCACGATTAAGCACGCAGACCTAGCACCGAAACCAGATCCTGCAGCATGAATACCTAAAAAAACGAAATTCCACCCTGCTTTAGTTCGGATAGTTGTTGGCTAAACGGAGAACAAAGGACAACCCCTTCAAACGAATGTTTGCAACGTTTAATCACGTAGTACTTAGCAAGTACAAACATGCAAACCCATTCTATGTCTTGCCAAACGCACTCAAACTAGGTATTAGGCACTTGAGGTGTGGGGAATTAGGTGATTGCCTCACATCTATCGCTGGGCTTATGCCACATATTCGCATTTCTAAACTACTAGTTTGAGCAGTGGCATAAAACTATCCGCTAAATTGGTCCAAAGTGAGCAGTTCCATAGTCCATGCGAGACGTAAGGATGTGACGCAATAGAAGTTAGCAAACTACTCTTTTTCCACTCATGTGTGTGGCTTTTTGATCCATGATTTAACTGGGACGAAAACAGCTATAGCCAAACACCTAACTAAGCACACTGGATATGTACACCTCATTCGTCGTTTGCTATGTTGCGCATGGACCACCTCAGGAGTCCGCTAATGTCCCTGCGCTTTGACGCTTTCTTTCCTCAAAGTACCAGTGAAATCTCACATCCCTGACTTGGAGTTGTTTGCGACGCCATGAGCCTGGCTATTGGTAGGACCAATGCTGTCTGTCAGTAGTAGATTCAGGTCCTAAACTTTGTCAGGGTTGTGCTGGATCTCGTGAAAATAGTCGGTAATGAAGTGCTAACAGGTATTTCACTTCCATTACAAGAAAAGAATGGATTAGATAATGCTTAAATCCAGCATCAACATTGGTCTTAATGAATGTAGCAAATAATGTCGCAGGTAAACTAGACGATCAGTTTTGCGTAGCGAAAGTTTGAAAGCAACGGTTATCAAATACATGTTAGCCATTTGTTCAGAAGCCCAAATGCGGATATTTCATACATCTTCACATACGCAAGCAGTACGTATTGCAGTACGTACCGTAAACCCTTACAGTTTAATTGCAATACCTTATTATTTAATTCATGTCACTATCCCAGTCTACGTAGACAGTATGACTGCCAAGATATTAAAGACCGCGTGAAATGAAATTTGACGCGGAAAAGTTTGCTGAGGCGTTTCTGCTCAGAGAGCACATTGTAAGTTGAAATCTCGGGTTCAGTGCTATGCTGCAACAGCCAATCTAGTATACAAAAGTTAAGAATGAAAGCCACCAAAGTTTTCTTGTTGTTCTCCATTACGTAGCATAGCTTCGTCCACGAAAATAGCGTCTACTTGAGAAAGGTTCAACTTTCGTAACGGTACTGGACGCGTAACTTCTCGATATAGCTGGTTCCTTAGTGGTGTAACATCGCAAATTGGCTGAAGCACCTGAACCGGTCTACCTGGAATCGAGTGTGTGATCCTGTTGGCGGCAATGAGATCGTTAATCCGACTGCGTAATTGAGTAGGCCAGCATGCGAGAGAGAACAGCAGCAGTTTGTCTACGAATACATTTACCTTAGCATATCTAACTGGTAAGGTGTGGATTGAGTGTATACTAGACTGGCTGTTGCAGCATAGCACTGAACCCGAGGTTTCAACTTACAATGTGCTCTCTGAGCAGAAACGCCTCAGCAAACTTTTCCGCGTCAAATTTCATTTCACGCGGTCTTTAATATCTTGGCAGTCATACTGTCTACGTAGACTGGGATAGTGACATGAATTAAAAAATAAGGTATTGCAATTAAACTGTAAGGGGCTACGGTACGTACTGTAGTACATACTGCTTGCGTATGTAAAGATGTATGAAATACCCGCATTTGGGCTTCTGAACAAATGGCTAACATGTATTTGATAACCGTTGCTTTCAAACTTTCGCTACGCAAAACTGATCGTCTAGTTTACCTGCGATATTATTTGCTACATTCATTAAGACCAATCTTGATGCTGGATTTAAGCATTATCTAATCCATTCTTTCCTTGTAATGGAAGTGAAATACCTGTTAGCACTTCATTACCGACTATTTTCACGAGATCCAGCACAACCCTGACAAATTTTAGGACCTGAATCTACTACCGACAGACAGCATTGGTCCTACCAATAGCTAGGTTCATGGCGTCGCAAACAACTCCAAGTCAGGGATGTGAGATTTCACTGGTACTTTGAGGAAAGGAAGCGTCAAAGCGCAGGGGCATTAGCGAACTCCTGATCTGGTCCATGTGCAACATAGCAAACGACGAGTGAGGTGTACATATCCAGTGTGCTTAGTTAGGTGTTTGGCTATAGCTGTTTTCGTACCAGTTAAATCATGGATCAAAAAGCCACACACATGAGTGGAAAAAGAGTAGTTTGCTAACTTCTATTGCGTCACATCCTTACGTCTCGCATTGACTATGGAACTGCTCACTTTGGACCAATTTAGCGGATAGTTTTATGCCACTGCTCAAACTAGTAGTTTTGAAACGCGAATATGTGGCATAAGCCCAGCGATAGATGTGAGGCAATCACCTAATTCCCCACACCTCAAGTGCCTAATACCTAGTTTGAGTGCGTTTGGCAAGACATAGAATGGGTTTGCATGTTTGTACTTGCTAAGTACTACGTGATTAAACGTTGCAAACATTCGTTTGAAGGGGTTGTCCTTTGTTCTCCGTTTAGCCAACAACTATCCGAACTAAAGCAGGGTGGAATTTCGGTTTTTTAGGTATTCATGCTGCAGGATCTGGTTTCGGTGCTAGGTCTGCGTGCTTAATCGTGAAGATTGATGGGAAACCACCACAGATGAAATCAACCACACATCCGTCCGTTTTGGGCAGGCAAATTGATAACGCGTTTCTGGGAATTGGAGCGATATATCACGTGCCATGTAAAAGTGCCGATGCTGACGACCAATGACCGAGCAGTGGTTGTAGCGCTAACTGTTGGTCCACTTCAGTAATCTAGGCAATTTTGCTATTTCATAAGACCGGGACTAGCACGGTATGCGGAAGCGGTTGAAATACCTACATCTACGAGCATCCACTAATCCCTCATATAGTTTAGATAAACATGTTGTAGGGCAGGTTAAGTGGATAATACTTACCCTAAAGCTTCCGCGGTTTCCTTGTCTTTTCTCCGCTGAAACGTAAATAAATCGGAAAATAGCCTATAAAATGGATTATTTTCAATCAAAATTGCACAATGTGAATGAACATGTATTCAAAGTCAAAACAAATTTGAAAACCCACTACATCCAAAAATTTACTTTCTTGCAAACTTAACTTGCTAACTGGCGAATAATGAAAAACTTATCCATTGGGTAACATGGTTGCGAAAATGTATCATCTGAAGACTGAGAAGACTCACTTTACTCGAATCGCTTGTAACCGGATAGTACGGATATTTCAGTGTCTGCAACTGAATCGGTCGGCCGGTTGCCGAGTGGTCTGCGGGTCTCGTTTGCTACCATATGGTCACCGGTTCGAATGCGCGTAGGAGTGGGCCTCTTCGCGGCATACTCAGCACTCGTGCGACTGATGGTGATCGCGCGGCAGACAAGCACCCTTACGGCGCACAGCTGACAATTATTTATTATTTAATTCAAAAGAATCGGCCGCCTTACCGGATAGCACTCTGACCCACTGCGCCGAACTGGGATAAAAATGAAATGTCATCAAGTAACGGTAACTTCAAGCCTTTTAAATGTGATTATTATCAATGTATGAAGATATCACGCCTCATACTAACTCCGCAATAACCAAATGATACAGGTTGCCTAGTCCGTTTGGACTCGCCTGCGAGTTGTCCCTTGGGACAGGTAGGCATGGCAAGATTTGTTCCAAGTTGTCATCGGCTTCAAACTATTTTCCGACGAGCGGAAGAGTAGCAACCTCCACTGCGCCTGTAAATCCTTCAAGGCGATCCTATTCCACTAGTCGCTGATGTATCCACATTGAACGAAAATGGAGATAACATAAATGTACAGACTGTAAGCAGCGTACAATTGGTATTTCCACATCTGTGTATCTTAATGCTTTCTCAAGTACATCTACAACGAAAGCACCCCCTGTCGCGAAGCTTCCAGTAATTCAAGCGCTTTTTAATTTATCTCAGGAAGGGTGTTTGGGTAGCTAGACTGACAATTGGTTTTCTTATTCCGGCCGCTGTTCGAATGGCATATAATTCACTGTACAGAAATATGTCATCATCCTGTCTTTCCTTATTTGTCCGATACTTCCCTGTGGAAGATGAAGGGATTTAGTTTTACTGGCAAACGATGTTAAGCCACGCCGAAATCCTCTAACGCTTGACTATTCAGCGTGGACTCCTCAAAATGGGGATATTGGCATTGCCACTTTCTGTGTGCTACTGTTGGGATTACTTCCTTCCCAGTGATTGCCACTATATTGGAACACCACACATGTTTACACATTATAAGCATCAAATATCAGCCAATTGGCCGAAAGAAACCACTTGATTCTTAGGCTATAACTTTCTGCCTCTGGCAATTTGCAGAACCATCCATATCTTCTCCCCTCTACTATGACTATGAGGCCAGTGGGGTCCAGTTAAGTAGTAGTAAGTCAAAAATTTCTGTGTGCAATTGGCGCTTAGAAAATCGCAGCAAATACGACTTTTACATGAGGGATACAACTAAGGCGCACTTATTCTATGCATTGAACCGCAGATTGCTACCGTTTAGACCCATTACTTTTCATATCCGAACATCTTAACATCCATAGCCATTGATTGAGTTTACTCGCGAATTTCATCCTGCAGTTTTTAGTTAGATTTTAGAGTTTGCTCTCTGCCTGTACCTAAATTGAATGTGGTACGTTGTAAGGCTTACTACTGGCGCACGTCCATTTTACTCTTCATTAATTATTTCGCAGAAACTATCTCTTCTAATGTCTCAATCGCTGCTGACGGGAGCAGTTAATAGCGATGGAATGATTAACGATAAACGCACCGGTACGGCCTAGATAGGATGTGTTGGTGTACAACAGAAAACTGCTACAATTCGACTTTTAGCGGTAGAACGCAACATCCATACAATACCAGAGCACTTAATATTACGGGTTCGGCCAACCTATACCGTGGAGCTCTGTTGAAGGTGACTTTGCAGTGATGGTTCAAGATGGCCTATGTTGTTCCGTCTAATCAGGCACTGGAAGAACCCGGAAGCTGACGAAGAGGGTTCAGACAAACTTCTCTATTTGCCCTTAAATTGTTAACGCCTTTATTGTTCCTCATATAGAATACGACATTCAGGTCTGAGAGACACGACTAAAACACGATCACACTGCTCCGACTAGGGGATATCAAATACATCACTGGAATGCACATTGTCTCTTGTGGGCAGAGGTCGATATTCTCGAGGTTACTTGTGGATTGCATCAAAAATTATAGGATAACCTGACCATGGCTTACCTGATTCTACACATTCCAAATCATGTGTTCCTCGATTCGCCGGAGCTTCGTAGTAGTATGAGCCTGAGTAACCACTCACGGATTAGCTCAGCTGCGTGGAATACCACAGAAACTTATGTTCTCTTCATGTCACCTATCTATATAATGCACTCCCCGAACCAGTCGCCTCTGCTCAGATCATGACTATATTTAGGGCACAATCGGTTTGTGCACTAAACCATCTGCAGCTCATCACATGGGATTCGCCCATTTCTCCAATTATAGGATAAATTCTAGGTCCTAATATTTGACATCTGCTTGTGCCGCAAGACACACTTGAAGCCAAAAGGGTTTACTTTTCTAGGAATAATGTACAAGCGTTCTCTTTTGCTTCCCATTTAGACTATGCGACGGAAGCCATAAAGCGTAAGCTCCATCACCAGTATTCACTCATTGTCAAAACTGAATCCAGAAGTTTATGTAGAGGCCTATGCGACGGACTTATCAGTCTGGAATTTCGATGCATCAACGCTTTGGCTCAGCTTGCAGAACGATACTGAACGCAAAAATAGCGTAAATGTTACAGTGTGCGCGGTGGCTCCTGAGAAGTTAACCGAGCCCAAAATCAAATAGATGCCCTTGTTATCTACTAAAAGTGATTTACAATGTTACTCTTTTCAAATCGCAGTACCATTGAGCAGTTGGTTGTTTTTGCGTTAGACACATTGTTTATATATGGGCTAATACTCAAGAATGAGGAATAGAGAAGGGCACTGCGATTGATATTTTGTTAAACTTCACTGATTGACCCAATACGTTGGTGGTTGTCAGTTGGCGATCTATCGGGCTTCACCAATTGGCATCTGCCTAACGTTGTCCTTGATTTGTAGTTCGGGTACTGCTGTGCAGTCAAACACATGTTATTCAGGTCGATCCAGTCAACTGTAGACTAGTAAACGCGGGTGATAAAGTTGATCTGCCTCTGTCGAACAGACCGAAACCCGTCTAATCTCTAATGGCTGCATCCTTAAGCGGACTACAAGACATTATAGACTCACCAATGTCAAGTTGGTGGTGGGCACAGCTTTCGCTGGAATGGATTGATAGTGTACGAAAACAATTAATATTATTATGTAGCACATGAAGCAAGTTCGCTCATGTCACGAAAGAAACGGTGGATAGAGAAACTGTAACCAAAGTGCGTGCCAAACTTTTTTTCTACGGTGCTTTCCAGTTTTTCAACATAGGGCCGTAACCGACACCTGCGTCTCGTTTTCGAATCGAGTGCTTAGCATTTTAACGGAGGACTGTATTCTCAAGCCATTGACAGCTACTTTACTCCCCCCATAGGTCTATGAGCAATAGAAAAGCGACTGCTCTCGAAATCTAACATGAGGAATGTAAATGTTGCCTATGTATTAATTGAGTCAAAAGAGCTTCAAACCTATGACAATGTGTACAGTTGTCACAGAGGCGAACGGCATGCTACCGGCTTTCAACCAGCTACGGCATCCTCATCATTACAATCCTATGACGAGGCAACTGAAGAGCTCATAGGAGCTTTGTCTCAAACGTAGTTAGCGAATCGCTGCAATTGGAGTGCTTAACAATCCAGTTGCGATCACGAGGGTATATAGTGTACTGCGTGATAATGTTTCGCTCGCATTCACTGGCAACCGATGAGCAAAAGTACCACATAAACATGATTGTGTGCGACTTTACCTAGCTGTGGTTGAGAGACCGGCTATAAAGATAAAATATGCAGCCTAGAGTTTTGTGTTCAGGTGAAGGATTGGATGCAAATACAGGGAGGGTAAACTCTCTATTCTTTCTGAATCCGTGGTCTAATTCCATAAAAATAACTCAGTCACTAACAACAGTGAGTTGTTCATGCTCAGCCATTTGTCAGACAATATCTGTCTCAGATACCACCCGTTCCAAGGAGGAATGACACCTATCACCAGCAGCTATCGTCAATGATAGTCATACTATGACGATTCACCAAGAATTCAAAGAGTATGAGCCCAGCTACCGTCACAAAAGCTGCTAGTATTTGACTAATTATAGACGACAATTGATGACTCTCAACTTTTGTGATATATGCGACAACGCAAGCAGCTGTAAATAACTACTCCTAATGGCTACAACAATGAAAATATGCAGAGAAATTTTTCCGGAATTAAATCGTGCGGCCCACTTGTGTTAACTTTTCTGCTAATAAAAACCTGTATAATACGAAGATGAAACAACTGACACATCTCACGGCAGTATACCCACCCCATGAATACACAACCGTTCACATTTTCACCGTTTCATCTCATTATGAACGGCGCTTGATCTTCACCAACTTGTATAATATACATAACTGTCGGAAGAGACTGCCGCTTAACCCATACTGTGCTCATCAAGTGACACCCTGTAACAATACCAAGGACTCATCGTTGCGATGTCGTGGGAAGCCGAGTTGAAAAGCTTGTTAGTGTGTGTTTACTGAAAAAAGATTGTAGTGAACGTGAAACATTTACGCATTCCCTATTTTGTGACATTGGATTTTATTCTTATTTGTGTCTTCCGATCGTTCGTTTTCGATTTTCCTGAGTCGTGCACTTCATCGCTTCTTGCTTCGCTAACTGACCTCCAGCACTTCGTAGCTCGTATATTACACCTTGGGTTCGGTACCCTTTCACTTCTGTATAGTCGGTACCCGTGGTTGCTCTTACTTGTAATTTTGCTACCAGTAACTGAGTTCGGCTCTATAATTGGTGGTCCCGGTTGGGAGCTCCATCGCAGCCAATTTGTATCCCGCATCCTGCTGAA
Organism: Dicrocoelium dendriticum; assembly: GCA_944474145.2. Classification (NCBI taxonomy): domain Eukaryota; kingdom Metazoa; phylum Platyhelminthes; class Trematoda; order Plagiorchiida; family Dicrocoeliidae; genus Dicrocoelium; species Dicrocoelium dendriticum. Next base: position 51,024,032 of record OX104070.1, on the reverse strand, counting down.
ATCAAAACTTGACGTTTTTGTTTGGCTTTTATTTTTCATCGTTCTGCATCCTTTCATCATGCCTGATCCGGAGGTGAAACTTCCTTGTCCAGCTTTAAAGGCTGCCACCTTTCCTGTCACACAGTATACTAGCAGCGATCCACAGGTTTGCTTTGTTTTGTTAGAGTCTGAGTTCACTTGCCATAAGACCACCGCTGATTCAACAGTGTGTAGCCACCTACTGGCTTGCCTGCCCAGCAGCGTAACCCTGCAACTCAAGGACCTTCTAATGCGCCCTGTCACTACGCAATGTTACGACACACTTAACCAGGCCATCATTACCATAAGCACACTATCCGAGCGGACCCGTATTCAGCAGCTATTCCAAGGTCTGCAATTGGGTGACAAGAAAACCTCAACGCTACTGAGCCCGATACGCTAAATGCTCGGTACATCGTGCATGGACGAGACACTATTGTGCGGAATCTGGTTACAACGTTTATCAGAAACAGTCCAAGGTATTCTTATCGCGATTCAACTTCAATCTTTAGGTGATGCCCCTCAAATAGCTGACACAATAGTTGACCCTTTTCGTCCTCAGCTCAATTTTGTCAATTCTCCTTTGCCACAGTTACCTTGTACTCATAATAACGTTCCTATTCCGTGTTGTTCACACCCCAACCAGTTTGCCCATACTTCACAGGAATATACGACTATTTTGGCGTAATTAGCTGCTTTGCGTCGTGACTATAACAACAGGTCAAACAATAACGGATGTCTCTCACGTACCAAATCGCCTAGTCGTAACGACTCTGTAGGCGGTAAACAGTGCTGCTGGCAGCACCGACGATTTGGTGCGCAAGCCAAACGTTGTACCACACACTGCACCTTCAGTGCAACACAACACGGAAAATCTTGGGTTACGGCGCAAAGGCGACTAGCATCAATGGCCCACCGGACGGCAGTCGCTTCCTTTATGTTAAGGCTGCAAATCTGAGACACGTTCCTGGTCGATACCGGGGCTTAAGTTAGCGTGTTTCCACCCGCACCTGGGTAGGCGACTGAGCAGGCCATTCTCAGTCATCGTACCGCCAATCTCACACTAATCACTACTTACGGCCAACGCTCTTTAACTCTTAACTTAGGTCTCAGCAGAAGCTTTCACTGGGTGTTCACTATTGCCAACATTCCATCTGCCACCATCAGTATAGACTTCCTCAGACATTTCGACCACTTTGTCGATGCGAAACGACAGAGGATAGTCGACTCCACAACGACGCTCAGTGTCAATGGCACCAACGCCGGCATTGCAGCTATCACCCCAGTCTACGTTTGCCTACTTGCTCCCTCCGACTACGCCCAACTATTCTCTCAGTCCCCTAAGCTCGTTCAACCAATGAATGAAACTCTCCCCGTGGCATCTCTCGTCACGCGCCTTATCCATACCAATGGCCCACCCGTCTCATAACGCCCGCGCCGACTTTCACAGAAAGGTTGAAGGTAGCCAGAGCGAAGTTTGAGCGCATGGTCGAATGTGGAATAATCCGCACTGCTAACAGCCCTTGGTCTTCTCCACTCCAGATGGTCCCAAAGAAATCTGGAGACTGGCGCCCTTGCGGTGACTTCCGGGTCCTAGACAAACTTACGGTCCCCGACAGATACCCCATCCAATATTTGCAGGACCACAATGCATGCCTCACAAATAAGACGGTCTTCAGAAAGTTCGATGTTGTTCGAGCCTATCACCAAATACCTATAGAGGAAAAAGACGTACCTAACACAGCCGTCATTACTCCCTTCGGCTTGTACAAAATTATGTGATTAAATTTCGGATTGTGCAATACCGCGCTGTCACCCGTGATCAAGACTTCTCTTGTCTCTTCCTTCCTCTCTTTCTCTCTCTTCTCGAAGACATTCGAGTGGCCAGTTCGTCCGACGAAGAGCACCTATCCACAGTCTCGTCCAGCGGTTGACCCAACAAGGCGTTACCGTCAACCCGTAAGTGCTAACTAGGCAACTCCTCGCTAGAATCCCTAGGCCACCTCGTCTCATCATCTGGTATCGAGTTCCTTGAGGACAAGGCCCAATCCATTAAAGACTTCTCAACCCCGACTTCATTTAGGCACTTCCATCGCTTTTGTGATCTGCTCAACTGCTACGGACGCTTCATACCCCGCTGTGCTCAACTCATGCAGCCACTGACATCTTTGCAGAGGAAACGAACGCAAGTTTGCTTTCCCTTACACAGTACACAAGCCTTTCACTGAGCTCAAGGATGCTGTCTCCAACATAGCTCGCCTCGCTCACTCCGAATCTACTACCTACTTTTTCTAACAACTGACGCCTCCGAGATTGCGGTAGGATTTGTTCTCCAGCATAACTTTGGTGGGCATTGGCAACTAGTCGGTTTCTTCTCCAAATGCTTGCAACCAGCGGAACCCCGCTACAGCACGAAAGGCAGGGAATTGCTTGCCATCTACTTAGCTATCCGTCACTTCCGATACAAAATAGAAGGCCGAGATTTCACGGTCTATACAGATCATAAGTCTCATTTTTGCCTTTAACTCATCAGATGACAAATATTCACCACGTGAAACCAGTCACTTAGACATTGTCACGCAATTCACTGCTGACATACGTTATGTCTCAGGGGTCGCCAACCCCGTTGATTGTGCAACCTCTCGCGTCAACCTCGCTCTTCACTCTTTGCCTACTCTCGACGTTGCCACTATGGCATCGGCTCAGGCCAAAGACGAAGACCTCCAACGCACCCTGTAGTCCACTTCACTGCATGTGCAGCCACTTCCCCTCCAAACCATAGACGGAACTTTCCTTTGCGACTTTTAAACTGGTTGTCCAAGACCCATCATGACCATCACTTTCATACGCACTGTCTTCAACACCCTCAACTTATTATCTCACGCTGGTAACCGCGCATCTTTGAAATTTCTCACCGAGAGTTTTGTTTGACCAAGTGTAAACAAAGATGTTTATAACTGGGTTCGAGCTTGTGCCCACTGCCAACGCTCCAAGGTACACCGACACACCCGCAGTCCTCTAGGTTCATTTCCTGCTCCGGATTCGCGGTTCTCACACGTACATTTAGACTTGGTAGGACCCTTGCTTCTCTTTCGCGGATCGATATACATACTGACACGTGTGAACCGCTGCACTAGATGGTCAGAAGCCCACCCTGTATCAGACTGCACGGCCGAAACAATCATTCGTGCCTTCTTGGACCGGTGCGTGTCCCACTACAGATGCCCATCTACCGTCACTACTGACCGTGGGACGCCTATCGAAACTTCGCAGTTCGGTCCCGTCTGCAACATTTTAGGCTGCCGCCGAATACACACGACGGCATATCACCCAGCGGCAAATGGCCTAGTCGAACGCTTTCATCGACAGCTTAACTCATCCCTCTGTGCCACTTCTGACCGTGAGTGGAGCGAAAACATTTCGTTAGTACTTCTAGGTATCCGCAGAAGCATCAAAGCTGACCAGCAGTGCGCACCAGCAGAGCTGGTCTACGGCAAGATACTTAAGCTACCAGGAGAGTTCATTTCTCCCCCATGCCATCGTGTATGTCCCCGTCAAACTTCGCAACCTCCCTTTTTCAATGCATGCATTCGATGCGCCTAATCTTTCCTCATGAGCACATCAGAGAGGTGTAAATGCACAGTGGATTCTATACCTGCACTTACGTTTGCTTCCGCACAGAAGCAGTACGTCGTCCCCTACAGACTCCCTATAAAGGAACCTTCAGACTTCTTCAACGAACTACTAAGCGTCTTACCTTGGAGCAGAATGGTCACCGAACAACGGTGTCCACCGATCATCTTAAGATGACATTTTTCGAAAAGCTTCCCCTAACCTTACGTGGTACAGCCGCAAAGGTAAACTCACCAGCAGCTGCATCTTCCGCACCAGGCACCATAGACCCCTCTGTTACTCTTGACCCTCCGCCAACTCAGCCCCAACCCCAAGTAACTGACCGACGCGGTAGACAGGTCAAACCTTCGGTCCGCTTTTCAGATTTTGTTAACGTTTGTTATATTCATTGGCATACATATCTTTCATCTTTTATGGTAGCCGTGTGTTTCATTCACAAAAGTTTTTCATAACGACAAAAAACCTATAACCCTTTTTTCAAAAAGGCAAAAAAGTGTATACCTTTCTGTTTCGTATACTTGCCTCGTTATTTACACGGTATTACGTCCCACCCTCCCCGAGTTTTATATTCCGGAGCCCGAGTCGCCTGAAGCAATGCGGCACCTGACCTATCTGTCCGAAGCCTCAGGCCTCACTAACTAGGCTACAAGCAACCGCTCTTTCCCATCATACCAGTACTGACAGGGTAGTCTGGTCCGCGAGCGCTCGGGTACGGTTTTCCAAAGATGACATCTGGGTTTCTTCGTGGGACGTGGACCGTCTTGGGGGTGGACTGGGATGCGGTAGGGGGAGTGATACCTCCCAAGCGCACCACCGCGTCTGCAACAGTGGAAATGTCCTGTCGGTCCTTACTCTAGAGTAGCCAGTGTTATACAACCCGACCAGACCGCCCCGACGGCCCACCGATGATGCGCTCCGGTCCAAACCCAAATCATAAATAACAAAGAATATTAGACCCAACGAAAACCAGGAGCTCCTTTTCAACATGCATACGTCTTCTATCTGTACTCGACTCACCATTCTTCACATCGTCTCCAACCTGACATTTATCGAAGGCTTCCCTCCATCAGCCTTCTAGGAGGAGATCCCTGCAATGAACGTGAATCATCTATGCTTCACTATTTTGTGACATTGGATTTTATTCTTGTTTGTGTCTTCCGATCGTACATTTGTTTTACTGACGGCACGTTCGGTTCGTTTTCGAGTTTCCTATGAGTCATGCGGTTCATCGCTTCGTGCTTCGCTAACTAACTTCCAGTTCTTCGCAGCTCGTACATTACACGTTGGGTTCGGCAACGTTCCACTTCTGTATAGTCGGTATTCATGGTTGGTCTTACTGGTAATTGTTGCTACCACTAACTGAGTTCGGCTCTACAACTTCAACTAAGTTCACTAGCTACCTGCCCTGTTTATCGTTAAACACATTACATCTCGATAGTGTTCGGAGTGACAGCGACATCCACACATGGTGTGAAAATTTCATTTTACCCAAATGCCCGCTCCAACACCACCTGGCCACTATTGCCTACCAGACATAGCCAAGTTTGGGTGATTTTGACATCCTAACTAGGCAATGAGACAAGCTGTGTCGAGTGAGACATAAAGACCGCCTTGCAATTACATTCGGTGAAAGGATGGAACACGTATTCGACGGTCAGTTTGATTGCAAATAATGCTCGACCAGTAAAGAGTTTTGTGTGGCAGTTATTCCATGCACCCAAGGAGATTCGATCTTGCTGTTCCTTGTTTCTATGGGGTTTCTTCTACAAGGGTTTATAATTAAATTGCGCCACTGTCAGTCAGAGAATCACAGTGGACTTTCCGGCATCCGTGCAAGAACTTTACGATTAATGAGGTTACATCTGTTGACATGTCAACAAATGCGCTCGTATCAAAACATTCTTGGCTAAAAAATACGTGTATCATCTAAGGGTGCCTAAGTACATATCATGAAAATCAGAATCTAGTAGGTATTTCATTTGGACCAAGTAGAAAAATGGGCTTTATAATGGTTCTAGTACAGCGTCACAGTAACTAGATCTACTAGCCTCGAAGTACCTTTTCTGACAGTGGAGCATAATTGTGACACCAGAAACAATCATAGTGAACCATAGTACCCTGAAAAATTGAAATCCCACAGTTGAATTGCAGCGACAGAGGTAACGTAAGATTATCAAAGCAGACTTCATAACTCGTGCAACATAAATAGCAGCCTTTAGGTATAACTGCGTACAAATTCCCCCACCGCTTCAGCAATCCTGCAGAAGTGTTCCTTCAGCGCATGCTAGTTTCAGTCTGAAGAGACTGCTGTGTACAAGCAAACGTAAACGCAAGTCGACCAGAACAAGTAATACATTCTCTGTTTCTTCCCCTATCACATGCGCCTGTACTGCCCCCAATAACTCCACCCGGGAGTATCGAAGTATGTTTTGGCAGCCGAACTGTACTTCGCCGTCTTCTTGGACGTAGTTGCCTGTCTACAATGATGAACAGCCACTGCGCTGGACGCTGTGACTGATATGCCTTTAGCTAAACACAGAGCTTAGGCTGCTGATGCCCTTGCACTAGTATAACTCCCCTAGTGCGGAGGACATTCGTTCAAAAGCGTTGAAGGTGGCTACCATGAAGTTAGCTGAGGTTAACCAAATTTCGTCAAAGATAACGTAAGAAGATGCAAGTTTCTAGGATGCGAAAGCCCATGATCTTCGCGCCGGTCTATAAGCTGCAGCTGTGCAGAACCAGTGAATTCTCAGCCGATAACCCAACTTCCGGTGATCTTCAAAGGATTGGACTTCATCGTCGCCCAGAAATTCAGGTGGTACCTACAGATTAACAGAATTCAAGCTTCGGGGAAACAGCTCTCGCCAGAAGTAATCTCGTAGCACGAAACTACTGAGAGCTCTTGTATGCTGGGCAGAGTCTGTTGATGCTGGTGTATATAGTAATAGGTGCCGACTTTCTGAATTTCTCAAGGGCATCTAATTTGCTGGATCAGCCCAGTATGTTTCACAAGTTTCAGTATGATGGAATCGGGGATCCCATTTAGGGTTGAATAGGCAAGTTCATCTTTCAACCTTATCCGAAGGTAAGGGTTTGCAACACCCTATCCAGCCCAAATAAAGTCCAGTGCGACCTAACTCAGGGCTCGGTACTCGGACCACACCTGTTCCTGGTCTTCATAGATGATCTAGCAAAGGGTGCTCTCTTCCAATTTTCTAACATTTACCGTTGATCTAAAGATATAGTGTGCTATAACTACAATGAAAAGCCACATACCCCTGCAGAGTGATCCCTGATAGAGCTGACAAATGGTCCCCGAGTATATGCTCCAGTTCAACGCCGCCAGCAGAGTACTCCCCACTACCGGCTAGGGCCCCGAGCTCTACAACGCAACTCTCATGAGTGCGGTCTCAGCGTGCACATGTAAGATGAACTTGGTTTTATGAGGCAGACCGAAAAGGTTCCAAAGTAAGACCTTCGGAACGTTCGACACCTTCCTTATTCTACAAATGCTTGGCACATATGTGAGGAAGCATTGGAATGCGCTATCCAAGCGTGACAACCCTGGTAGAAGGACTACGTCACCGCGCTTGAGACTGTACAACACTTGGCGGCAAAAGTGTCAGCCTAAAAACTAAATGTTTACAACCGACACTGTCGGCACCTAGGAGGCGACTTCTTAATGGTCATCAGATGCTAAAATAGCCAAACCACATATGCCACTATAGTTTGAAACCCAAACAAAACACACCTCCAAGTGGTCATCAGTTTAACTTGTCTACGAAGTACAACCGACATGAATGTTGACGAAACAATTCCCCCTCCGAGTGTCACATCTATGGAACGCATGTAATTAGTATTCCCACCTAATCACTATTCAAAAACCGACTTGACGACGCGCCCATACAGTAACACTACTTGATGTTTCAAATGACCAGCAAATGATGGTCTTAGTGCACAAAATCAGTGGACCGTATCAATCTCCCCTCAACCTCCAAGCCGGAATACTCACATTGTAAACCTCTTGGTGAGTCAACTGACCTGGGCGTTAATTTCTCGACACACTATTGTAATTCGGTAAATTTCACTCTAGGCATTCTGCGGGACTAGCCAAGCACTTACTTGTTCGCCCGTTACGAACCACTACTCATGACTCAGAAATTTTGTTAGATTTGTACATGCATTTATGCAGCTGACATGCTATATTGCTTTTATACACAATTTTAACTCACCCGAATTTGTGGTGTGGATTTCTTCAACGAAATTATTTTCTCACTCGATTGTGACCACAACAAAGTTTGCTGTGGCCTAGTACCTATCACATGAGAAATTCCTTAGGGATTTTTCCAGCAACAAAATCGTTTGGGGACATCAGAGCGATAGCTCATTTAACCAATACGTTACCAGTCACGTAGTTCAAATCCACATTATTTGATTTTCTTTCATGATAGGTTAGAACATGTACCACTACCTTGCGATTGATGCGCCCGAAGTGACTTGCAGTTAGACCAGGAAACACTTAGCAGTGAATCTCCGTCAGTCGGAATCTCGTGACCCTGGATGAAGCATACCAATTCCGGGGTTGGTTGTTTTTGATACTGCAGATCTGGACTAGTTTCGTTCCAGTGACTGAACTGCTTGAGGTTCACTTCATACTGGATGGTCACCCGAACTGAGATAACAAGTTCCATTTTATGTACACACCTTCCCCATAGAGAAACATCAAACGTCAAGCATTTTATAGCTACAAGTAGTGCATCTTGTTGGCACAATAAGCTTTTCCAGTAGCAATCAAGGGTGAACTAAGCGAATAGCCTTAAAATCGTGAGGCTGTAACATCTCAAGTTGTTCATAAAAAGAGCTGGCAAAAAATCCTTAGGTGCATTGTGCCGATACGATAGGGTCACATGTAGCAGAACTTGTACACAGCGCTGTTACAGGTTTCCACATCATTAGCCATTTTAGGCAACGTCGATTACGCTAAAGGATCCCACAAGATTTGTCAAGTTGAACCTGAATTCTGCCGTACTCTCGGTTTCCGGAGACTAGATAAACGCACATTTGCTCGTTAGAATAAAACGATAAAACCAACGTATCTAGTCCGGCGTAACATTCATAGATGTCAGTTAGTTGCCATTACGCCGTCGCATAGTACACTTTGCGCAATGCACATTACCCAAGCTACGTGACAATAAACATCGGTAGAATACGCACAACAGCACTGATCTACACCCTGGAGAGCAATTATCCAAGCTACATCGAGCTAACTAACTAACTGTTGGTTGAGCTGCACCGGGACATGTGCAAAATGTAGAGCGAGCAGAGATAGAACCACCGATTGCATTTGAATGGGTATTGATTCAGAAACTTTATGAAATACCGCACACATTTGCTATGGTTCATGCGTTCGCAACCGGTTAACTCATTGAATGTAAATGTTCTGCTCCCAAATCTAATTATTTCGAATCAGCATGGCAACTAGACCTCACTCTGTGAGCGACCATCACTCACTTCCACGGAAGTTTCTGCTCTGCCGTTAGACATATGTAAACAGTTGGTTAATCAAAAGCTGCCTAAAAGACATTCGGCCAGACTAGGACGCATTTAAATTTTCACTTCATCAAACGCAAGTAATCATACCCTTTCCATTTCCTTTACTTAGCAAAGGTGAACAACTACGCGGACGTATGGCCCATTTACACTACATTTAACCACAGCTTAGAGTTACAGCAAAACGCCCTTTCCTACCCTAGGTGTTTACGGCTCAGACATTCACATCATTGAAAAACCGAAATGCCCGGCTCGGAGAACAGGACTATGCTCTCATCCACACCCCGAGCTACAGGTGTTCTCAATAATTTCCACGTCAGTTATCATCTGACCGAGGTGCACCACAAACACTGAACTCCAGTGCTTCGACATCGTTTATGAAAACCTATGGCAATCAGACAGATAACCGCGTAGGCAACTGGGTAACCCATCACTTCAATAGGCACTAGTCGAACCAAACCCCCGGTTTGAGAGACGCGAGGCACATTGCAGCATCTCAGTCACTGCGACACGCCGCTGTTGTGCACAGGACAGGTTTACCCCCCAAGCAGCCAATTTTGCTATCAGTTAGCAATCAGGAGTAGAGGTTTATCATAGTTTGACCTATTGCGAGTAACAAAGAGTAACAATAAACTGCAAAATGATTGTTCCACATCTTAGCTACCCCCACGAAAATGACGAGCGGTTGTTTATCCAGGCTAAAGATAAAACCACCTCATAACCTTTGACATTCAACTTTCTGATTCTATTATACTCAGTACGCAGCACTAAACGTAAATGCAAACATCTAGGTAACGAGGAATGATATCTTAAATGAAATGCAAAATACGCCATCAAAACACCATTCATTTAGTAGCAAAACAGCTCTCGTTCTTACTCTCGTTGGCAGTAAGTAGATACCAGCTCAAAGAAAGGTTAATTTACAAACAGGGATTAGCTCAAATATAATCCTTTCCGCTGATACGTCAAACAATTAACTATGTTGGCCGACAGAATGTCTATGTTTGTGCTTAACCCAATTTCATCTGTCTTCTGACGGATCGATGTCTCATATATTGTGGGTAATCCAGCAGCCACGAGCTGGCGAGCGTCATCTTGCTTCTCTCGGCTGTGTTTGCGCCCCTTATACGTCAGCTGCGCTACAAAATCTGCTTCAGTTAAGGCCTTGCAACCCCTTGTATTATCTGTGACCATCATACTGGGTTCTTTCACAGTTTGCAGAATTCTGCGACTTGCGCAGGAGTGGTTTGTTTAGAATCCAACGAACAACTGGATCCTATGCACGAAGCTAAGTGAAAGACATATATATATATATATATCAGTGAAATCATAACCACTATATCTTATCCAACGCTTCACCAACCTCCAAGCTGCAAGCAGACAGATATCCGACGTTTTTTATCCTATGGTCAAGATCCAGTCCCTATAAAACAGTATCCTGCGCAAGCATCCGTCCTTTCTTTCTCGGGGACAGAAAACGCACTAAAATAAATACATTCTGTAAATTACCAATGCCGTTGTTAGACCCCTTTACTCCTAACAGTCACGTCACCATCCTTTAGTTGCATTTTTCTCCATAGACCAGCCATGTATCGGCCATCTCCACTAATAAGAATGGTTATGTTTGGCTCATGGGCGAAGAACACATCGAGCAGACCAATCTGATGAATTCCTCATTCTGGTGCTGACATCATCTCAACTAATAATGAAACGTTTGCAACAAAATCACCAAGCTCAGCGAACTGTTTGTCTAACAAACAAGCAATCTGAGTTGCGGGCATTTACTTCAATATGTGGTACTCATACACATTATAGATGATTTATCATCCGAACCAATACTGCACCTTTATCTAGATTACACAATATAGTGGAAGGTAGTATACTCATCAACTGGCTAGCCCAACAACCTCCTCGTGGTGTCAGTTGGATAGCTCGGGATTATTCCATTCCAACAAATGGCTCGGCGACAGTGTTCAGGGACATGGTTGGTGGGTTGCCGCCTGGCGAGCGTTCTACCTAGAACTACCACATTTGTCTGTTTGACAACACTGCGACGTTGCGGATCTGACTCGCCGCTAAATACATGTCACTGCTTCTTCTTCACTCCACGGACGTCAGTCGACAAATTCGAAGAGTTCCTATTATTTCTTCTCGCACTGGAGATCCGATCAGACACAATCACAAATGCAGTCACACAAACAAATTCAATCAAATTGCCTACATAAGCACCCACTCACATATATCCGGTTTGTAACTGGTGAGGTCATAAAAATTTTGTACAATTGTCGATCCTTCCTGTTTGTATTACCATGATCATTCCTAGACAAGTGTACCTTGCAAAGTCAAGAATAGACAAGTTAAAAGTTAAAGTGATGCTTCGTGGCTTTCTAAGAAGCAATCTCCACTGCGTGGACATATCGCAACCCCAGGGTCATTTTCACTCTCACCGATCGTTGAGATGTTCACACACACAAAAGTTCACTGTATCTCACCTGAAAACGAGTAACAATTTAGTTTTCTGCACTGACTTTTCAGTCTATCACTTTTACCGGCAGCATAAGAGAGTTATGTGTTTGTCAGAGACTACTCCAGCTAACTGCTACTTCATAGGAAGCCATGATCGAGGGCGTCACCATGCATGACACTTGCGATTGCTCTATTGTCGCACTGCACTGCCAGGTGTGCGTTACTGAATTATTTCTTCGAATCATCCGACCCAGTTTGCGTATCTTGCCTTGGTCCGCTGAATTATTCAAACTTTGAGAGTGAAGCTTGAGAACGATCCTTTTCACACAAGCATCTGAAGTATAGACACCATTAAAATAAACAATAACTTGACGACCGGTTTTGGTTGGTCAACTTATCCTCTTAGCCGCCCTAACACAGCAACATACCGAAAAAAGAGTTGGTAGCCCTTATGTATCAGACACAATTCGCTCATTGAATGATGGATTTCCAGAGCAGGCATTCCATTCGCTCAAGTGTCAGGGCCGACAATGTTTTGAAACTGCTTTCAAGTGCGTAGTTAATGATTGCACTAATCGTAAAAGTTTCCGCCAATATGCGCGCTATCTAAGCTGAGGATAAGAGAGCAATGTATCCCGGAATATGACACAAGCTTGTATCCTGACAAGTCATCGATGGGATCAAGTGCTGAAATACTGACTCTCTTCTGGGTTCCCAGTGATCACAATTTTAACTACGTCAAATATCTTTATGTTGTCTGCAATGAGCCCAGTAGCTCGCAAATGAGGGTTTGTAGACTGAGTTTTCGGATAGAAGTGCTTTTTTTAGCAGAGTGATATTTCTTTGTGGCATATAATACTCCCTATATAGAACAGACGTGGAAAAGATAAGGAAATCATCTGACTGCATTGCACCCGAGCTTAATTAGAATATGAGACAACTTTGGGCATGGGAAGGTAGTAAGGTAGATTTACCAAAATTCTCTCTACCTCACCCTCTCAGTGATCTTAAAGGTTGAGGTCTACTGTTAGGTAAATCATCGCCCGCAAAGAGTTCCTATACTAATTCTGCCAACTGGTATACCTAAAATCCTGAGAAGGAATACTCATCAATGGTGTTAACTTGGTGAATGTCTCTACGGACAAAGGCTCTAAGTCGCAAATTTGAGTCTAAGCTCACCTATTTCTTCTAACTGTTACAAAATAAGAGTTACACCAGCTGTAAATTGCCGTTTTGAGGATGCTCGGCAACTGGACAGATATTTATCTGTCGCTTAGTCGCCCACAAACAGTTCACTTAGAGTATTCCTGTTGCAAAGATAAAGAGAACGAGGTTCATGTAAATTTTGACAACATACGCTGCCCCTTCAGCTGGTGCCTGCTAACTGCTCTAGAGGTCGGGCCTCACACATGCTGCTATTCACTGGGATCTATACAAAGCAATCATTTTAGTATTTGCGTGTGCTAACTGACACGTTGAACCCTCAGAGAGTTTATCATCAGACCGAGCCTATCTATATTACTCGAATTCGCCCCATGTTTACGGAGTTAAAATCCCATGCCAATAACTTTCATCTGTTTCGGAGATAACAACCGGGTCAAAGAAGGAGTTGGGAATCAATATTGAGCCATTTCAAAAGATTTTGGGTGAAATGATACTTTGCGTTAAAATTCTGTGCAACCTTTGTTAGTTTGGCTGACAAATTCGGAGTGAACCTCCTGGGGAATATACTCAGTAGGGCAAACTGACAGAGAACGGCCAGTGTCGGTGATGGAGTCTTTCCGGCTGGTGCAATTCACTTGTTCTACATTCGGGTACGTGTTCGATGTTAGGCTCCATAGCCCGACTTTCTACTAAAAAAACTTTACAAGTAAAACAGTTAGCTGGGCGAACTTTAACCGAAGGGGTTCCGCTCCCACAAGACGGCAAGTAGATTTAGTCCTGAAGTGCTACTGCAGCGAGGTAGGCAAATGTTTATCACCCACAAACATGCTTTTGATCACAGCATACAACGTAACGGCAACAGCGGTTGACCGTCGGGATGTTTCTGTAAGTTATACCTTACTAGTTAGTGGCCGCTTATGTTGAGCACATAAGTAGAAAGCCGGTGTGAAATTGCTGTGCTCTTCGTTAACACTGTCAATTGTTTATCTTAACGCTAAATGAACTACGCTCGCAACCCGTAATCAGCTGACCTTGATCTACCGACGTTGCATGCTGGGATGTCTAGAGACAGTAGGGCGTCACCCAGAGTGATTTTGTGATGCGTGGAAGTGTACGGACATCGTACTGCTTCAAGTTTTATCCGCATTGAGATGGATAAAGTGATAAACCAGAATGGAACAATATTTTCATGCTAACTTTTCTAAACAGCAATTACCATTTACTTAGCTGTTTCGAATCCATTAATGGATGTGCAATGATAGTATCCTGTTCTTGGGCTTAATAACCAGTCTGCAATAAGCCAGATGACTATGTCGGCACAAAGCTTATCAAACCTAAGCTTGTGGCTACATGAGACCAAGTTCAGTCAGCTAAAGACTCTGGTTTGATTAGAGCTTTGCCTATTAGGCAGTGGTAACGCTGAGAAACTATGAAGTTGAAACAGAGCCGAAGCGAGGAAGCGAGTATGGACCACAGAAGCGTAGAGGCTGCTAAACAACAGAAGGCTGAACAATCCGCTTCCCCTGAACCGCAATCAGCCACGTCTCCATCTCCGTTGTCTTCTCCAAATGTGGCAGAACGCCGGTCGAAAACAGACTGTACCTACGTGAATCAAACAGTACACACGGCAACGAAAATCAGGCACCATTCAAAACGTCTGGTTAAGCAAATTCCACTAGACCTGACATCTAGTATTAACAAGGATAAAGCAGCCAAACACCAACCCTTGGTACCTGTAGCTCAAATATCTCTTGTCGAGACTAAGCCTCCCAGAACATCGGTTACATATGTAGAGATTGCTGCAAGGGTCCACCGAGAGACCACCGTTGCGTCCTCTTCCATTGTAAACACCGTTAATGCAAATAAAGAGAAAAGCAGCAAACAATCACTTGTCAACAAGTCAGGACAAATGAGTACCATACCTTGTAGATCGACGAAAAAGGGATCCAACAACAGTGCCCGGATTGTTGTATGCTCAAATGTCCCTGAACCTACCACCATCACATTGCGGGATAAGTTATCAGACGACCAAGACCAATGGAACTCATTGTGTATGCAGATGAGTATCAAAGCCAAGCCCATAAACTTGTTACGAATTACTCGTCATCCGAACTCGCCACACTATGGTGAACCCAGACTTATTCGAGTAACTCTAGAATCCTCCACCGACGTAGAAAACGTTTTGCTCTCCGCAAGCGCGCTAAAACACGAATCCTGTGTGATACGTATCTATCCTGATGTCCCTTGGAGCGGGCGACAACCAAAACGAAACACCGAAGAGGGGCGCAGCAAGCAAGACCGCCTAAACACAATCTTCATACATGGCATGCCAGAACATCCTTCTAACGATGTTCAAGAGAACAGGAAGCACGATTTAGAACAGTGGCAGTTCATTCGTGAAAAACTTTCTTTGGATAATGTTGTGGCACTATCGCTCACTAGGATACCTCTCTCACCGAATTATAGAGGATGCGACCCTAGAATTCTAAAACTTATGGTTCAGTCAGAGCAACAAGCAAAGGATGTTTTGGATCGATGGCGGAGAAATCGGAAACATCTTCCTTCCGAAATTCGGTTAGAGGTCGCAAACAATTCGCACAGCTCAAATATTAAAGCAACTGAAGCAGCAAGCATACCGACGAATGTACAGAAGTGTAACTTGACTGCTGCCTTAATTGACTCTGAAGCAGATCTAAATGAAGGCTGGGACGCACCTTGGCCGAATCAAGTTGCAAACGAGGTATCATTGACTCATCAAAAAAAACGAATAACTGCCGACCTCCCATCGGTCGGCATTCTCCCACACTTGACAGCTCCACCTCTCTGCGGACTACTAGAGACCGAGAAACTGACCTGCTTGCATACAAATGCTCAGGGACTTTCTAACAAACTGGCTGAACTGAAAGATCGCCAAGCTTCCGGGTCGTATGATGTCATTGGCATCACCGAGACATGGTTACACACGGGAATGACGGACGCTGAAGTGTCGCTACCCGGCATGTCGCTGATCCGGAACGATAGGCTCACAAAAGGAGGAGGGGTAATCCTGTACTACCGAAACGACTTACAGTGCGAAGCCGTGGAGGATTCAGATTCGCAGTTCCCCGATTCTCTTTGGTGCAGGTTGCAGTGAAAAGGCAGGGACGCTTGCCTTATTATCTTGGTGTACCGCGCCCCTAACTCAACACCCGAAACCGACTACCACCTAATGGCTACTTTAAGGTGCAGTTTACAACAAAAGTACACTCACATTCTTATCAAGGGTGATTTCAACGTACATTGTTTAGAAGCCCCTGCCACAACCGGCGAACAATTCAAAATCGATTTACAAGATCTATTAACTACTGTTCCTCTTTACAACCACATCACTTTGCCCACTCGGTTCAGAACTGGTAACAGGCCATCTGTGCTAGTTCTTGTGCTTACCAACGAGGAGCATATGATTGATGCGTTGGTTTTAGACTGCCCGTTGGGTCGCAGTGATCACGCAGTCATCAGTTTCAACTTCGTCTGCTATGCAGAATATCGGAATGATAAAGATGATACTGTGCGAACCATCACAAGGTACGACCGACTGGCCCAGCTCGTCAGCGCCACAATATGGTCTTTCCTCGAAGAAGAACCCCCGGAAGTCGCCTGGCTCGAGTTCGTCAACACATTCAGTCAGCTGATTGCACAGGCGTCAGAGATAAAAGCTTGCAATAAGTGCAAATCCGTTTCTTTCGTTAGGAGCAGAACCCGAAAATGGATGACAGTACGCAACGCAGCATGGCGAGTGTACAGAGAAGCTCCAGCACCAGAAAATTGGGACAACTACGTAGCCCAACGTAACCACTGCACTCAACTGTTAAGAGAAGACAAAGCCGCCTATCAGCAGAACATCGCAAAAACCTTCAGTGCTAACCACAAACTGCTGTACAAGCACGTTAATAGCCTACGAAAGGTAAGGCAAGGATTTCCTCCACTCAAGACGGCTGATGGCCCAACAAGAACGTCTATGGAAGCTGCAAACGCGCTGCAGATGCAATACGCCCCCACGTTTCAAAGGGTCTTGCCACCAAGCGATCTACCAAGCTTTGTATTCTGCTCACCAGGACTAACCCACATCAATTTTACCGCAGAGGCTGTATTGCAAAAGCTGACTTCTCTACGCAAACACAGCTCGCCGGGTGTCGACGCCATTCGTCCAGAGGCATTGGGAGTAGCAGCAAACCAACTGGCAGGACATTTAGCTCAGTTTTTTCAGCACTGCTTAGACCGGAACCAAGTTCCCGCCATGTGGAAGCTTGGAATAATAAGTCCGATTCACAAAGGTGGAAGCAGATCTGATCCCTCCAACTACCGCCCAGTAGCCCTTCTTCCTATACTCTCCAAGGTCATGGAATCCATAGTTGCCGATGCACTGGTGTGCTATCTAAAAAACTGCAATCTCATCACTCCTGAACAGCACGGTTTCCGTCGACAGCGGTCATGTGCAGCGCATTTACTTATTGCACGCAGTAGTTGGACCGAGGCAGCCGACGCTGGAGAAGGTGTTGATGTGGTATACCTGGATTTTTCCAAGGCTTTCGATTGTCTAGACCATCGCATACTACTATCCAACCTGCAGCATTACGGGATCGGCGACCCTCTTTTAAGCTGGATCGCCAACTTTGTATTTCAACGGCAATTAGTGGTCAGAGTTTGGAGCTCTTTATCGGATCCCATACAAGTCGAGTGTGGTGTGCCGCAAGCCTCGGTTCTAGGTCCACGTTTGTTTTGGTGTTTATTAATGACCTTGCACAGGGAATCGCTTCAAACTTCTTAATGTTTGTCTACGATAGCAAGATCTGGCGCAGGATGCAGGCGAACGCCAACCAACATGTGCTTCAGAGTGATTTAGATACGGTGTATCAATGGTCGACCCAAAACTCATTGCATTTCAACGTCAGTAAATGCAAGGTGCTTTCCATCCGGCATCAAAACAGCTACTCATACCGACTCGGAACAGATGTACTGCAACAATCAACTCTTGAACATGACTTGGGTTTCCTGGTGCAAGATGACTTGGGTTGCTCCAGGCAATCCGAAAAGGCCTCGAAGACCGGGAACCAACACGTCGGGCTGTTGAGGCGGGCGTTTGGACAAATAAACAGCTCCATATTTCGACAAATGCTCAGTGCGTATGTTCGCCCCCATGTCGAATATGCAATTCAAGCCTGGCATCCCTGGCTGAAACACGACCTTAATGCAGTGGAGCAGCCACAACTTCGGACATCTAAGAACGTAATTGGAATGCGCAATCTTTCCTAACAGGAGAGGCTGCGAAGACTGGGATTGTTCAGTGGAAGCTATCGCAGACTACGGGGCGAGCTGATTATGGCATACTTGATTCTGTGAGACCCACATCATGTGTGCCGCCCTTTACTGCAACTCAGCAGCAATACAAACCTGACAGGCCACTCATTAAAACTCGCAGAACAATACAGTCGTCTGGAGTGTCGCAGAAATTTCTTTTCCATTCGTGTCTGTCACCCGTGGAATGCTCTCCCAGAATCGTGCGTCTCTGCACTGACACTAACAGTATTTAAAAGGCGGTTGGACGATGCACTCATCCACTTACACTTTGTTACTTAACACTACGTCTCCATCCTACACCTGGATTTCACCATGGAATTATTTGTTGTTAACTGTGGATGCTGTGAATCTAAGGGGATCGCAGGACTGCAGCGAAGCAAGCGATAAGTCCTTATTTTCATATTTAAAGTATTAACTATTTTACTATCCTTTTTATCATTATTGTTATGTTGATATCCCCACCAACTATCCAACGGGATTTGTATAGCAACGCTTCTTAACCCGTATAAATTCATTGTTCATTGAATCCCCATCAAAATCAGTTAAAGCAATGATGACTAGGTCAGAGAATAGTTAACGTAAGTTGAATAGAAAGTATCTATTGGTAGTAAGCGGAAAACATATAGCTACACATATGAAAATATCAAGGGTTTGAACGACATGAGCTGAGAGGTACAAGTAGACAGAGCCGAAGCCTGGTGGTTGCAGCCACTTTGCTTAATGCCTTAGGATGGGATTCCGAACTTCCAGCTACTGTGTAATTGGCACTGATGGAAGCTATACTTCCCTTTACCATCTAAACTACCCAATTACCATATGTGTTCACAGAAGATTACATTTTTATCGGCTATCGATCAAACTGTTCGTTCTTTTATACAAGAAACTTATTCCGTGTTCCACGTGTCAAGCATCGCATAGAGTTGCCGTTTCGATACGATGGTGGCTAGTGAATTTCACTTATTGAAGCTGTTATGAGAAACGAATTGCTAATGATTTTGAATTGGTGATCAGCAGTTTATCAACTTACTCGATTGGCCATGTCACTAACATGAGCGCTGAGCAAAGCCCATCGCTTTAGTGCCCGTTGACGAGAAGTAAACTGATCTCGAACGGATTTTGTTTTCTTCGTAGTCGTGTCGCTCAGACTCGGGGGAAATGCGTTTTTCACTTGATCCTCTACCTTGGCGATCTCAACAGCTGCGTTTTGCCTGTCGATGTATGAACCGATATCGTCTCCGTATTTACTTGTGTTCGCTGATTGCGGTCCCTCTTCCACATCCGACATTCCTTTCTCTGTACCTTGGTAGCTTTGAACGGCTTCACTGATGCTTGAATCATTAGATGTGGCGAGCCATTCATTTAAATCCAAATCAGATTCCACCTCCCTAGTATTTTCTGTTTCTATCTCCCTAGTGTGGCTTAAGGGAGATTCAGACTGCCTTTGCTGGGGGAGTTCATATAAAGGCAACCTGATCAAACTGTTTCCGGTAGGGTTTTGAATATCCCTTTGGCCCTCCTGTATGGTCACGGGAACAGACGTTTTCTCAGAATGAGTGGAAATGGGACCATTCTCCAAAACGTCCGGTTTTGTTGGCATAAAACGGTCATCATTCTGGTCCGACTCGGAATCAGCACCGGAACGGTCCGGAAGCGGTTTTGACTTGGCAATCTGTCCAGATTGTTCTGCCAAATCGCAGTATTTGTTCGCAGATAACATCCAAGTATCTTCTACTGTATCGGATAAATCGTCTTTTTTGTTCCCGATTTGGAAGGCGGATTCCGATGTTACTGCATCAACCTCTGAGAGGTAATCTTTCGTGCTAAGTGGCGTGTCTGAGGAAGAAATTGTAACCTGGCGGTCGATGGCGTTTTTATTTGTAGACACAGGAGTGAGAGTAATTTGTCCCTCCACACACTGATCCTTCGGAGCCGCGACTGTACCTAAGGCACTTTGTTGCAGCATCTCGCTACTGGAAAGCAACTGACCAAGGGGGATGAGATCGTCATCCTCGTTTGAAAGGTGGGGTTGCGTCGAGTTGGGTCCGGTTTTGTTGGAGGTTGCAGTTTTATCAATAGATTTACACTTTTGCTGATCTCGCCAGAGTTCTTTGCGGAAAACAGTATTAGGTTCATCGGAGGAGAGATGATTTACCTGGGGCACCATCCCGCTCTTCGACATCTCTTCTTTCGACTGAATATCTGTCGTACCGTAAACTTCCAACACCTTGTCCTTCAGCAAGGCCATCTCAAGACTTTCATCTTCTTCGCTTGTGCTGTCAACTAAGTCATCCAATATATCCGTTTCTTTAATAGGCAACATAGCTATCGTATCTGCCAGTCTCCAAGTTGAAGCCGCATTGTCAAAAAATCGATGAACTTCCTCGTGAGGACAAGTGCATCGGTCGACTGTATGGAAATTTTGCTGATACCAGACATTAGCGGGCCATATCCCTGGATCGGCACGGACATAGTTGCATGAACAATCTAGATGGCCTTCCAATTTAAACTTCTTCTGTTCATTCGCAAAATACTGCTCCGCAGTAGACGCCATGCCTGGCTGCAGGCACGCTGGCGATCGTAGAATCCGAGAACACACACTCTGTGTGGATCGCCTAGGCCCATGGGGATACCTTCTAGCAGGAACAGCAGGAGGTGGAGATTCTGATGAACGTAAGTGGTTTGACGTCGGCCATAGGGAGGCTAGCTTGCCATTACCGTGCACACGAAGTATAGTACGCACCAACGCCGACGGGGTGGCCGTGCTTCGAACTGTGTTTGGAGGCCGCTGGGTTGGGATATCCAGTAACGATGATGATGAATCATTTGGTGAAATGCTGTCCAGACGTTTTTGTGGATTTAACAACGCGGATGGTTGTTTAATTGGAGTCTGGGAAAGAATGCGACCGAAAGTATGAGCTTCTGAGTTTGGTAAATGCTGCTCGCAAGAGGAGTAAGATGGGTTTAAAGCGTCGTACGACGGCATGACCTCATGACAGCTGCCATCGGTGTTGAATCCTGTGGAATTGACAAGCAAGCCTGATTGCCGCATAGTATGATGGGAATATGGATGGCTGTCAACTGTCTGCATTAGCGTGCTCGGCCACAATGCCACCCCACCCGGACTGAAGGAAGTATGCATAGATTGTGGTGGGTATCTGGACGCCTGTCCGTCTGGTGACATTCGACGGGGTATCAATGTACGGCCACGGATAAAGGCTTCGGGTTGGTAGTTACTGTTGCACGAGAAGTTATCCAGGGAACCATCTTGGCGATAAGTTGGCAACCTGTGTCTTCCTGTATGCAAAGGGATACTGCTCAGCGGAAAACGAATGAGTTGGACCAACTCATCAGTGGTGTACCATGTCGGTGAATACTGTGTCACGTGACGAGGACTGTACGACATGTTACGGCGCAATCAACACATTGAATTCGACACAAGAAAGCGACAATTGCACACAAATTGATGCGGTGAGCGAAGATACGAGTAACTGACAGTGTCCATGTGCTAGTCATATCCGCATGTGAACCCAAATTTTTCAATTATGTTCTATTTATATGTGGGAGCTTTCGTTGTCAAGCCAGCATGAAAGAGTTGCGGCCCACTCAAATCTGTCTCTCACTACTTCGGCGAGAAAACACATGGGGTCGTAAAGATGCGATCGATTACTTCAGTTGTTCTAGGGAAGCAAACAACCCGGTATGTGAGATCATTCACAGCTACCATCAGTTCGTGCAGTGACAGCCAGAGCGTGAAACAGACAGATTGCTCTGCTGAATACTGCTCATTTCCGGGTCAGCTCATTGGTCGGTTTGAGTCCACCAATTGTGTGTGACGCTAAGGGGCATGTGAGATGGCCAGTTTGAGTACGTCTACGAGTAACGAATGATCACGAGGGCCGATGGTTCGAAGCGTTTTTAGACCTCTAGCGAGTGCTTTGGTCTGGTTTTTTCATGCGGGGAGTTCCGGTATCGTTGCTACAAAAAGTAGCGCTTTTAGCGGAATGACAACGTTGCATACAGAGACAATAAAGGTGTAAGCACATTTGTGAAACGATGGCTGTCCTCGCTAAGGGCGTTACCCAGAAGTACTTTCCAGTGTACGACGAAACATGAATGACCAATTCTGTTTCTGTTAATTGTAATCGTAGCGAGAAATTAGGAGGCTCACGCTCGCCAATGGAATCTTTCATCCACCGACCTAAAAAGACAATTTTTGTAGTTTTCTGCCACCGTGTGCAAGCGATCTTTTGTGATTAACTTATGTCACACATTTTGGTTCTTAGTAACACTTGACTTGTTAATTTGGATTATATTTACTCCATGCATGAAAACATGGGTCAATCCTTATCAAGAGAGCCGCATCTAGATGTATAGAAAAACTGTAGTGTATTGAAAAGTAATACTTGCTTATATTCAATCGAATATTGGGTAAGGGCAATTTATTTCCATCGTACACGAATGGGCTCTGAACGAAGCTAAAGCCTAAGATGCTTTTGCTTATGTTTTACTTTTTAAAATCTTTAACTAAACACCAAAATGACAGGCGATAAGTGGAAAGCACAGTCTCAGTGCACCCGCAGAAAAACCTTTTCTTCACCATAATGCAATGATTGCATGGTAGGAAAAAGACAGATTACCCGATGCCGTTACACCATTTCAAAATGCCAAGGAGACCCAAGCGTAGCATTTGCAATAACCGAGATATTTCTGTATTTCCATATCTTGGCCATAGTAAATCCAACTGTCAGAACAAGTTGTGACAAGTGGGTTGCAATTCCGCCAGTTTTAGAGGCATTTATCCCTAAAAGCTGCGTTCATTCAGGTGTTGTTGCTTCTAGCTTAAAAGCTTTCAGCTATCGACGTAAATCAGACTGGTATACTTTAATAGTAAATGAATGGTAAGCAACTTAACACGTGCTTGGAGATTATATTTGAGGATCAGGTGTGAATTTTCCATCTGTCCACTGCATTTTGAAACGAGTACCATAAGGCACATTAGCCTACTTGGCAGCCACCTTGCATCAGCACATTGTCTGCGCTCCTTATTGCCAGAAGATACCACTCTAATTCTCGATATACATTCTTGTGTGTACGTTTAGTAAGGCTACTTACTCAGTGTTAACCACCTTGTGAATCTAACTTGTGCGGACCATATTGTTGTCCCAGATCACAGTTGGAGCACATTTTTTGCCGAAACCAACACGAGTAACCGCATCACCCTTGACTTGTTCGGGAATACATTTGGTGTCACTTGAAGAAAGAAGTTGAGGACTATCCAAAGACTTTGTAAGCAGCACTGCCAACTGCAGTATAAAAGGCTACGGGACAGTTTATGTCGCCCACTTATTAGACATCACTGTGAAGCCAGTGCTTGCAATCGATCTCCTTAGTTCTCTGGCGCAACGTGAACCGGTCAGGCACGCTTTCGCGTTGGCGCATCCGTACGCATTGTCGAGACGAATGACCGCCGAATCCGGCAACCAACAAGCGGCCGTAGTGATGAGTCATCTGTTATGGAAAACGGACCTTCCTGTTGAAACAAAGAAGTAATACTTAACCCCAATTTCACCTGACCTTGTAGCGCCCTAAAAGATAACTGCTATCTTTCATGTACAATTTAATTGTTGACCAATTGTACATTACTCCTTCTTGTTTTAATCTTCCTTACATCCGGCCCGTCACTCGACAGCCTTGTAAGTTCCCGCGCGCACGTGTCCGCTCTCTTCTCGCTTCATCCGTCCGCTTCTTACTGTAGCCCATCGAATATAGTCCGCTGTGTCCGACTCCCATTGCCTTCTGATATCCGCGCTTAATTTCGCGCACCGTCTCGGACTAGTATTAACTAGTCCTACAACCCCATGAAGTTTATTGGTATATCCACTGTGGCTTAAAGCACCGTGGAGCGTGTAATAAGATGGTCAAGATAGGACCTCCATGTTTAAATGATGTCCTCATTTCCATTCTAAATGCGGAAACGTGACGTCAAGCAAGGTGCGTCTGTACAACAGTAAGCCAAGATTGATTTGGTTCCGCGTGAAGTGTAATACAATCCTAGTAGTTTA
Organism: Dicrocoelium dendriticum; assembly: GCA_944474145.2. Taxonomy (NCBI): domain Eukaryota; kingdom Metazoa; phylum Platyhelminthes; class Trematoda; order Plagiorchiida; family Dicrocoeliidae; genus Dicrocoelium; species Dicrocoelium dendriticum. The sequence goes on along the minus strand of OX104070.1, from coordinate 50,999,802 downwards.
GATGGTAATTAACATCTCGAGAAGCATGAAAAGCTGGCAAAAATATTCCGGTAAGTATTAGAATCAAAACTAGTTCTAGCGGGAACAAGCATAGCAGAATGAAGTTTAAGTTCAAGTTCAAGTGGGACCGGAACAGTAGGATAAATCCCCGTGAATGTTCCTTCCGTGACGCTTCGTTGATCCAGGGTATTATTCGTCTGCGATAACTGGAACCCAGAAGAGTCAGATCAGCGCGCGGAATCACACCACGGTCAACCAATTAATACCCACGCGACCTGCACCGGCAGTCCCCGCCGCACCGCTCACGTGAAATAAGAAATAGAAGTACGAAAGTAATAATGATCCAAGCCTTTCCATGAACTGCACTAGAAGCAAAATCCGAAACATAGGGCGTTCCACTAACAGTGTGACTCCTTCAATCACAATAAGCAACCACCACTTCACCATTCCAGGTTGTCCAGCTGTTACGGAACTCTTCACTCATAGCCCGTTTGCAGCTACTTCTCCAAGCCTATTTTCTCTCATTTGGCCTCGCCGAAACTCAGGAAGCAAGTCAACACCAGTGGCAATTGGGCGGTAGTTACATCCAAGAGCATCCATTAGTCAGCAGTAGCCGTTTCTGCGAACATCCCAAGATTAGTGTGGGAGGCGATGCTGCACTGGTACGTAGCAGAGCGCACGGACTTGCAAAACACGACCCATACTCCTCCGAAGGTCACTCGAAAACTACGGGATGCCATATCTATAATATATGCTAACATTTCGGGATCAACGACAAAAGCAGTAAAAGAAAAATATATGGATAACGTGGGCTAAGACTAAAAGCAACCTGTTCATCAGTCTGACTAAACCAACCAACCTAACGAAAATTATTTTCTACCCTACTTCTAGGCACCACGGTGAAGTTAGGAATCCACGGGTTGTGTTGAACTCTGTCGATGAGGTGAAAGCTAGCTTTCTTTCGATAGATCGTCTTCGAAGAGAATCTTTTTTAGTCTGTGTCCCTCCAGACGTCCCGTGGAGCGAAAGTAAGCAGACGAAGCGTGACCTTAAAAAGTACCTCATGGAGATTGTGGCTAAGACCCACCTTGTCCACTATGTCCCCTGGTCTCATGCAGTAGACTAGTGGAAAGCAGAAGCTCACAACATAGAGCAGTGACGCCACACTCATGAGATCCTAAGCGTAGATAGCGTTGCATCTGTTTCCATAACATAGCTGCCTAGCTCAACAGACAAAATGGGTGCGGCCTAAGGATAATAAAGGTAGTGCTTTTAACCAGGCAATCGGCACTTGAGATATTGGAACACAGGTGTTCACTTCGGAGCAGACTACCAAACAAGTTATGGTTTGAAGCAGCGAAAAATATTGTCGATCGATCCAAAGTACCACCTCAGCAGGAAAACTATGGAAGGTCCCTATTTGAACCGTACTTTGTTAGTACGTCTGGAAAACTTGCAAACTTTATACACATTCCTGCAGTCACACCAGTACGCTGTGCAAAACACATTGCTGGAGGGGCCAAGCACGATGACGCGGAACTTAACTCTTGGTCAGTAAAAGATACACACAAAAATTGGATAGTATACTAACGCACTAAGCTCGGCACAGTATCGCACTCGAACCACATTTCATTCGATTCGCTGATAAGAACGGAAACTTTTCCGTACTTTATAGCAGTGCTAAATGCCATCACAGCTTTCCTGGAGAGCTTCGGCTGCAGTATGCAGTAAACACTTTGGACGCTTGTACTCAGAGATGACGGATGCAGTGGTGGCAGTTCAAATAATGTCCCTTTTTAAAACAATTGTCCCAGCAGTGGAGGTGGCGTAATTCTATACTGCCGCAGCGACTTCATTGTGAGCTAATTAATGATCGCGAGACGTGGGTCGCTGATTCTGTATGGTGCAGGTCGGGTCCAGCTATGACGATAAGTTCTTTGTGGCCGTCGTTTGTCCTCTCATTATCAAACTTAGAGATGGATTCCCGCCTAATTTTGATTTTGGTTAAAAGCAAAATTTAACTTACAGTGACGTTCTTATCTCAGAGCATTTTAATCTAGACGGCCTGGATGTCTTGGCATCCCCAGCGATGTATTCAGATCAGAAGTACAAGTAACTATCACAAGTACTCCACAGTAAAATCAAATCACCTTACCCGCCAGATACAGAATTAACAATAAAACATTGGTACTATACCTGGTACTCATGATCGACAGGCTAAGTATAGACAGCCGACTAGAAATAAGCGATCAGATTACCATACTTCATAACAAGCTGCGCTGCACGGAATACCTGAAGGAACACACTATATCAACGAGCACCACTACACGTTAGAACATCCTGACAGATCTATTTGGCATGACTGACTATTCTTCATGAAAGATGTCCCCTCTGACAGTACCAGGATACAATTTGTTGGACATTTCTTTAATCTGATCGTAACAGTTTCAGAAACCAAACGCGTTTGTCCTACTCAGCCATCTTTGTTCATCAGAACAACGGAAAATTTGTATAATACGCAAAATGCTGAGACTTAACAGGTCCCTTGGAACAGTTTGTGTGAATTACATAAGTTCAAAAAATGTGACTGTGAAGTGAAACACGCAGCTGCGGACCCAACACGTTATCCACGTTAACATAAGGTATATCAGTCTACCCCGATTTCACGGGGGTTTGTGAGCACATTCTTTTTCTGCGTCAAGTGGTTTTTAAAAGATAGGTAACGTGGGCTCAGAAATGGCAAAGGTCGAAAGAGCGTTCCACGTTTAAGAAATTCGAAAGGAAAAGTAAATCCGGCGGCATTCCAACCGACTGTGTTGGGTGGCCAGTTTCGGCTGATAACCCCTTTATTTTGTGTTGCGACTAAGTTTCGGGTGGCAGTACATGAGAAGGTGGTTTTTCAAGATTCGCTAGGCCAGAATGAGGTCGCCCAGTAGACGACAATAACTTCTGCTGTACACTTCTAGGAATTGTGTTCGTAGATGGTGTGGCAGGTGGAACGTTCCCTTTAAATAGTTGGTTGACCTTCGCCATGCGGTCTCGAGTACAACCAGATCGCGTTTTAACCAGAGTTGCCAAGACTGGATCGCTATTCTACATGGGGTCTCACACATGGAGTATTTGAGGGAAGTTGGATGGGTTGAACAGCCCGAATGTCCTCTTTAAGCAATCAATGCGTTACTTAGTGGGGTTGGACGCATTTAAGGGCTAAATCGAACAACCGAGGTCGTTTTGCTCCTCCGTCTCAAGGTCACGCTCCTGAGAGTTGTTTTCAACATGCCATCTTCAAACTTCTATGTTTAAGTTGCGTACATGTACAGTTTTGCACCTGTCTGCGTTACGCCGAAGTAGATTTGCTTTTGACTATTCAAAAGCAATGTTTAAGTTACGTGGCAGCAGATCGTGATATTCCTAAAAGCCGATCGCCCGCCATATGTTGATGTCATCGGTAGAAAGTCGAAAAATTGGCACGATGACACATGTGAGGTCGTTGATGAAGACCAAGTATACGCTTTGTGCAAACTGGTTGTAAGATGACGATACATGTCTCGTGTCCGTAGTTCACCGGTCACCCTGATCCACCTTCGAGATGGACTACAGGCTAATATCTGCATTTCTGATTGTGATAAATCAGAAATGCACCCATATGCTCATTACAGGTCCTGAAAAGATTCATGCTTGGGAAACTCCGGCAACCGAGGCAGAACAGCTCGAGGCCTATATGTAAGAGCTAATCTATGACACACACCTATACATCCACGTCACCGCTTCCACCAGGTTCAGAACAACGCATAACCTGTCAAGATTAGGTCTAGTGCTCACCAACGAGGGGCTCATGGTTCCTGGGCTAAATGTATGCAGTCCTTCAGGTTGAAGCCATCACTAAAATATATGGTCCGCGTACATTTGCTACGCCGAGTATCCCGATGCAAGGTCGAAAAGATACAATCTGTAAAGTATTAGCAATTTTTCCTCCCTTTGTTGAAAACGCTAGTTAGATATTAACGGCTGAGTGTACCCCAGAAATAGCCTAAAAATCCTTCTTGTTAAACATCAGTCACTAGTCGCGGAAACATTAGAGCCAACAGCTTGACATCTCTATCTAAAACCAATATCCTTTCTGGAAAGCTGAACACGAAGATTTATGACGTTGTCGGATCGGATATGGATCAAAAACAATCCTGGCGCAGAATATTGGACAGCGTAGGTAGCTCGGCGCAACTACTCTGTACAGTTGGTTCAAGAAGACAAAGTAGCATCCCAACAGGAGCTACCGAAACGATTCTGTTTGGACTGCAAGGCTCTTTACAGACACATGAATAGACTTCCTAAGATGTAGTGCGGAATCTCACCATTCACTACAGTTGGCAGGTATACACCCCGCGAAAGAGGAAGCCAACGCTTTACTGGTCCAGTAGTTACCTACTTGCCAAGGTGCACAAGCCTCGAATACTATACTTGCTACCGTCATCACATTATCCGTTTTATCCATCATCACATTCACAGCGGAAACGGTGCTGAAAAAGCTACTATCCTTGCGTACACACTGGTCTACTGGATTGGATAAAATTCACCCCAAAGCACGGTAGGCAGCAGCTGTAGAGCTGGCCAAACCATTAGCCGAATATTTTCAGCGTTGTTTAGACGAAAACATAGTTCCGTCAGTGTGGGATGGGCATTATAAACTCATTCACAAAGGAATAAGTCCATCTGATCTTGCCAATTACCGTCCGGTAACGCTTCGTTCTGTTCTCACCAAATTCACAGAAGCGATCATCGCGGACGTACTGATTGGTTACCTGGAAACCTACTGAGTCATTGCGCTGGAGCAGCACTGTTGCCGTCAACATCGATCAGGTAACACCAATCTGTCGAGCACACGTGACAACTGGACCGAAACAGTCGACGAGGGGACCGGAACCGATGTTACATGGACTTTCAAGAGTCTTCCATCGCTTGAATCATCGAATACTCCTGTACAAAATGCATCCCTAAGGCCCCTGAGATCATGTATTAGGATGGATTCGTAACTTGTTCCGTGAACGGCAATTGCAGGTTATAGTCCGAACATCTCTGTCCGAGCCGATTCGCGTGGATTCGCGTGAAGCCAATTCGTACTACAGGGTTCGGTACTTGGGTATAGCCTTTCTCAGTTTTCATTAATGATCTAGCGAGTTTTCACTACAAAAATTTTACTCTCCGCGGACGACCTTAAGGTTTGGCAAATGATCAAGGTAATCGACGACCATGAGATTCTCCAGCGCGACCTCGATGTGGCCTGGAGTCGGTCCGTGACGAATGCACTGTCATTCAATGTGGAAAAGTACTTAGGTGTCCACATCCGCCATCGACACGCCTGCATCTACAAGCTGGCGTGCACGATCAGCAGACAAGCTCACAGGAACGTGACTTCGGTGTGTTGGTACAGGAAGACCTCGATTGTGCAAGACAGGCAGAGTCCGCTTCAAAAAGAAGTAACCAGCATTTGCACCTCTTGTAAAGGACATTCGAGAGTTTGGATTTATCCATCTAGTCTCTGATGCTCAATGTGTACGTGCGTCCTTACGTCGAATCCGCAGTCCAGGCTTGGCAACCTTGGCTAAAGCTTCAGCTTGCAGCGCTCGAAACTCCCCAACATTCAATAACTAACTTTGTCAAGGGATTGCGCAATCTTCCTTACCAGCAACAATTGAAGATACTCAGAGTTGACCGTTGCGTGGAGACCTCATATTAGTTTACTAAATACTGAGCGACCCCGGTCACATATGCCACCGCCTTTTGAAACAACCGAAACACCAAACTGAGAGGCAATAGCCTGAAACTGAGTCAACAACACAGTCTACTAGCTTGCTGTCGAACTTATATGTCCCTCCGGGTCTACCAAACCTACAACGCCCCTCCAAACTCAGTTGTCTTTGCCTCCACCTTAGCTGTTTTCAAAAAAACGATTGGCCATCGAGTTGAACGCCCTACACATGGTTACGTGAACGGATATTCTAGAGATATTCAAGTTAACTATCCGATTTAGAATTATGACCCACAGTGACGCAAGTAAATCTGTGCAGAGGGACGTGTAGTCTGCATGTTAGTTGCAAAGATTATTACTAATAACAACTTGGTAATCCGTTTTGTCTAGTACTAACTTACCCCCACAACCATTTTTCTAAATACCATTATGCTATCGCTTCACTTCTGCGTAGTTTCTTTGGCCTACAGTTAAGTGGTCCTCAGGGACAAGTGTGGAACATTGAGTACGCTGTAATAAATATTTGCTCCAGTTGTCAGGAATAAAGGTTCGTTCTGTATATTCAAAGGGTGTTCCAAAAAACGAATTTTCGCCATAACGTTTTTCAGGTTCATTGTACAAGAGTTCAGGCAGTTATCAATTCAACGTAGTCCCCTCTACTGGCAATACACTGTTCACAGTGGTACTTCCATTTTTGGAAAGCCCCTGGAACGCACTTTCTGGGATGATGCGCAGGTCTCTTGTCACATGGTCCTGAATCTCCTCTATGGTTTGAAAACGAGGTCCGTACAACATGCTTTTGAATTTAAGAAACATGAAAAGCTCTGCAGGTGATAGGTTTGGAGAATACGGGGGATGCTGCACAACGGCAGTTTGATGTTTTGTTAGTTAGCTGCGGAGAAATAGCGATGCGTGACCTGGCGCATTTCTATGATGTAACAGCGGAGTCTAGTTTTCCCACAGTCCAGACCTATTCCTGCCTCCAGCATCCCACAAACGCGCCATTATTTGATGGCATGATTCTACGATGATGCCCCACTTCTGTTGCAAATTCCATAACAGTTAAGCGACGGTTTTCACAAAGCACAGTACGAATTCTATCGACATGGTCATCATTCGTTGATGTGGAATGGCGTGCAGACTAGGGAACGTCACCGACCGACATTCTGACGTGTTCAAAAGACTTAGACCACGCATATTATTGCGTACGATTGATACAACCCACTCTGTATGCTTGGCTAAAAAAAGTAAAAGTTTCGACAAGTTTGTAGCAAATTTTCACACACGCGCCTTGTTCTTCAAGATCTTTCGTTGTCCCTTTGGCACTAATCCGACGAACAGTTTGTGCCGCGCTCATTTTACCGGCTGTAACTTCCCAAACAACAGTCAGAGCGAAATGCGGCAATTGAGAGTTTTGTTGTCTAAGTGAGCCTCCATAGGCATCCAGCAACCGCATTGCGCTCACTCTGCCGATTGCCACGCTATTAAAAAAATTTGGTTTCTTTTTGAACACCCGACGTATGCCACGCCTCGTCTCTTAGCGCCATGAGTTTTCGGGTTCTGCTCAAACTGAATGATAATGCACAGACCGAACGAAGGGGCTTGCTTACCAAGGCGAATGTAATCAGGACACTGAACTTGCCAGCAAACTCTATTCAGGCAGTATCATTCGAATACCCGTCCGAAAACACCAAGTTGGCATCTCCAACAAGTTCTGTTGGTATGTCGTAGTGTGTGATTCTTCGAAATAAATCAATATGTTCTTGCAGATATTCTGCGTAACACTCAGAAACGCATGTCAGTAAGGATTGCAGCCAGGCGCGCTTACATAGCCGTTCACGGTCTCGAAATCTGGAGCAACTACATGGACCAGCGCAACCACTGTAATACGCTTGTCCGTGAGGGCAGTGACACTAAAAAGTCTTTGCAAATTTTCCAAATATTTTTAAACATACAAGCCTGTTAAAAGTAGTCGTGCAGTAAAGTACGTTAGTCCCTCACTTAAGTTGACAGTCGGAGTGTCACAGTAAGTTGAAGAATTAGCCAGTGCTCTATGGACGTAAGATGCTCTGACCTTACAACCATATCTCCGCCAGTATTACCAACACGCACTTATCGTCCTATTCTCAGGACATACACCACGTTTACCGCTACAACGGTTCTGAGGAAAATACCCGCAGTGCTCACCTACAGTTAGCCCGGAATCGATGTCATTCAACCGAGGGCGCTGAAAATATAAAAACAATACTGGCCGAGCCCATGTTACATCGTTCAAACATGCTTGGATAAACAAATGATGAGTAACATGTGGAAACATGGTCTAATCACGCCAATCTTCAAAACTAATAATCGGAACCGATAGATTATCGCTCAGGGGTCCTCCTCCCCGAACTCACAAAGTTGATGGGACCAAACATCGCTGAGATCATGGTTGATTACCTAGAACTTTGAAGCATCATAGCACCGAAGCGGCAGGGTTCCCGCCAATACCGCTCATGCTCAACCTACCTACTGATTACACGCATTAGTTGGACAGAAGCAGGTTACAAAAGGATAGGGAGTAACATCATTTACTTTGACTTTCCAAGGCGTTCGACCTCCTGGTTCATCTTTATCTGCTTCACATGCTCGAAAGCTATGGGGTTGGGGATCGTATCCTCGTGTGGGACAAGAGTTTCTCACAGAACCGGCAACTACAGGTTAGATTTCGAAGTGCGCTGTCCAATCCGATTCATGTCGAATGTGGAGTTCCACAAGCATCAGTTCTGAGGCTGTTTCTGTTTCTCATGGACAGTAACGGGATTACAATTCTAATCACCTTGAATTTCTAGCTTTCGCTGATGTTGTTACGATGTGGTGGACGATCGGCAATTAAGGGAATCATGATGCACTTCCAAGAGAGCTAGACAGCGTCTCTGGGTGGTCATTTCATAATCCGTTTCAGTTTAATAAGTCCAATTGTAGGTTGGTCCGCACTCGTCATCAGCCGAACACTATACACAAGCTTGGAGACCACGTCTTGTATGCTGTCACCCAAGAGTGCCACACTGGGCTATTAATTTAGGCTGATCTAGACAGCTCAACACAATTGGTGAAGGCGTCAAAGACTGGAAACCAACACTTTGGCATTCGAACGGTTTGATCTGTATGACAGTTCACAGCTAATTAACACGTGTTCGGCGTCATGTAGAATATGCAACGCAGGCCTGAGAGAAGCGGCCCAAATAAAATCTCGCAGCACTTGAGACTCCACAGGGAAGAGCCACCAAGCATGTCAAATATTTGTCTCACTTCCCATATCTTAGTCTGTGAACCTTAAGGTTGTGAAGCGGTGAATTTTGGCATCTACGTGGTGACCTAGTAATGGCCCACCAAATTATGAGAAACTCCGACCACGTCTGTTGTCACCTAGTCGTACTACGAAGCTAAACGGCCACCAGTTCAAGCTGACCACGAAATACAGCCGGTTAGTAGGTCTTCGCAATTTTTACTGTCATCGTCTCTGTCAGCCATAGAATGACCTACCTAATATTCATCCCGCTCTCACTTTACTTGTGCTTGAAAAAGACCTTGTAGTCTTTTTTGCTCATATACATTGTAAAACATGGCCCGTGTGCATGGGGAGACGATATAAGGAGACAAAGGGTGCATTAGCCAGCGTTAACCCACCTGTTCAAGGTAGGAACCTGTACATATGCTTTCTGGTGAACACTATGGCAAATGCATCAAAATTCTTTTCTTTGTATCACCACATTTGCTTTTCTCCATTTTGTGATTCTCATTCCACCCATTCTACGGGACATGCTGAGCACACACTTTTTTACCCATAAAACGCCACTTTCCCATTAGTTATCCTTTTCCGCGACGTGTGTGCTAAAGCTGGATGTTCACCCTTCCTGGGTGGAAAAACATACTTTGGCTTAACTTGCTTTGAGTTTACGTTAACCCTGCTCACAAAGATAAAAAGAAATACAAAGAAAACCTAGCAACGAAGTTATGTCCTAACCCAAACTGTTTTGGATAATTAAGTGAGATTCTTCGCAGCCAGTTTCCAAATCAGATAGTCGTCCACATGCCCGGAAAGCACTAGACTGCAGTTTCAGCCTGTTGGGCATCATCAATAGTGCGCATCCATTGGATCCATCAGGATTCGAACCCATGACCACCAGCGGCTTGAACCGCCAGTCAGCAGCTTATGCCACTGGGCCACGCGGGACAGCTTCGGACCGTCATGATTTACTGTTTTGGATAAGTCAACAAATTTTGGAGTCTAACACCACATTCCCGCTCCAGACTCAGCATGTGCATGAGAGGCGGTCAACGCCACCCGACAACACTTGTTCCTGTTTTTAAGAACCCACATTGTCTCCAAATCCATCCACAACACAGACTTCACTACACTCCGTGATTGGGCAATTTCTCTGTTTCTCTGTTCTGCTGAAAAGCCTGATGTCATTGTAGGAGCACAATTTGCTTATATGAGGCAACATAGACCCAGGGGATATAATGTGGTGATATGAACCTAGCTTGTTCGCATTCTCAGGTTCCTTAACTGTTTGTTTACAAGGCAGTGGTTCCAATCATGTCAAAGTATGGAATGGAGAGCAGGCGCAGTAAACATGCTTTTTCCCGCTTCGATTACATTGTGTCCATCATCCTAAAGTAGACATGAAGAGAAGTAGAAACATTGCACCGGAGCGGCACGAACTTTGCAGAATGAGTGCTACACTGCACTAGCAAGTGAGCCAGAGATTGTCGATCCTTAGAAAACAAATGAATATCCGGATCACTACGCGTTATCTTTGATGTTCATAACAACAAACTAGGCTCTGTTAGTCGCCAACTGAGCATCAATGCCGTTTTTTCAATGCAATATAACTGTTTGAGTACACCAAGTAAATTCATCATCCTTTCAATACCCAAAAGAAAGGTCCTATACGTCGCTTCACATGCACTGAATGCATACACGCCAATAACATCCAGCACTGGTAACGATCTATTGTTGAGGTTCAACAGTCGCAAGTTATTTTCAAAACTTGGTCTAACTGACACGCTTCGTAAGTGAAAGTAACTAAGGAGTCTAGTGAGCGTCAATTTTCTCTCCTTGAGGATTATTTCACTCCCCATGCCTACCGTTTGGTGGTAAAAATGTTTCGACGATTTGTGAAGATGTCGGAGGCCATGTCAACTGGCATCCAGGGTGCGATTTCATTTCTTGATGAGGTTGTGGGGACTCAAATCGATCATTTTAAACTGGACCAGTGTTTCAACGATTGGATGAATACAGCTTCCGGATACGGTAATAAACAGACAGTTCTTCACGTGATTCATAAAGCATCTACAGTTGATGCCCGATCGCAGTCACCATCATCAGGATTCGGAAAGTTTTTGGGCCGTTTTGACTGTGTCTTCACTATTCCAAGCAGTAAAAGTATTTTATCATGAGAAGAGGATTTCGGTGTCAATAATTAAGAGTTTCCTTCTCAGCGATATTTTGCCGCTGGCTTGCAAATCGTGACAGTCCGCCGCTGTCCCCTATGGCTCAGTGGCATAAGTTTCTGGCTGGCGGTACAATCCGGTAGGAGTCATGGGTTCGAATGCTAATCGAGGCGTTAGATAAGTACCACTGACAAGTCTCAACTATACAAAATGGTCGTCTAGTGCCCCTTCGGCAATGTGGAGGACTATCTGAGTCGGAAGCAGCTGCGAACAATGGCCAGAAATAATATTTAGCCTCTGAATGTATTAGTCATTACACTATGTTCCTTCCTTATACGAATGGGCTTCGAACAGTAAAATACATTCTTGGAGTAGGATGACATGTGGAAGTAGGCGGGCGAATGGTAGCAACTATGTAGGGATGAAAACTAATGAGGATAGAAGATAAGCTGAGGATTTTCTAGACCGCGAGTTCCCGTTTTTATTTGCAACCCATGCATTGACCGATGGAAATGGGCATGGGCTTCCCAAGCTTATTGGGATGGCCCCCATAATAACCGTCCATGTGACTGACTTAATATCACCACTATTTTGAAAACGGAACTACGCTAACAAGCTTCGGTGTCAAAGAATATCACAAGACAATCGTGTCAGATTCACCCTACTGACTGGCCATACCCTGCTGATAACATTTCTTGGATGGAAGAAGGGTATCCAAGTGCGCCGGTTGAACTGGATCCAAAGATTGGTCATTAATTTACTCCATTGTGAATGCGAGCTTTCACCACATCCATAGATGGATGCTCTTTCTGGTTTGATCGGTTTACAGTGACTTGACCCCGAGGAGTAGACTGTTGCGGCTGCCTCAAGTGAAACCGAACTGCCACAAGCCCCTACGGTTGCCACTATCGTCATTCCCAACCACCGCGGAGACTGACGCAGATTACACCATTTGGGATTTTATGCCACAGAGATGTTTGTCCCCGTAATTTTGGCGGAAAGCTTCACTCTCAGTTGACCAGCAGCAGTTTCACTGGACTAGACTGCCAACCGTCCTGATGGTTGGAGTTACAGCCAAAGTCAACCGAATAAAACCCATAGTTCATACAACTGAAACTCAAAAAACACCACGAAACTGTGTTCAAACTTTGTAACTATGCACCAAAAACGAACGACCAGCAGGTTGCAAATGAAGTACAATGTTGATTACAAGTGAGTATGTACCGATTCCTAGTGTTCCCATAAACCCATGAAAAATGTGTTTAGTTCGGCACAACGGAAGCTTTTTCTTACAGTTTAACTCACAAACTTTGACTTCACTTAAAATCACGCACGTTTCAACAGTCGACCGTAGTCTGTGCTTTAGGCATTCCCCTCCTTGCACGAAATATTTTGTTCAGTTTGGTGTTTACTTCTGTACCGTGTGTTATAGCATAACACTTGACATCCGTTGGAAGTCTGTGAGAAGCAATCTAGCCACCCGAGGAACACAACACCAAGCATCGCATCCTTTACGGGGAATCAGCTGACATGCAATGAAAATGCATGTTCAACTAATTTCGTCAACTTCACACTACAAGTTGAAGCCTAAATGTGAGGAAATTGCTAGTCGTACCAATAGTTGTTTACTGGTATGAACTTGTAACCTGTGCACCTTCGCCTAGAAGTCACCACGGAGGTTCATTCATTATTATCATAGTCTTAAGACTAATTGGTTCACGGTGCATTTGAACCCCACCTGCTCTTTCAATGGCCAACTTTACGAGAACGTGTAGCAGGTGGCCGCAAGTCATTATGAGCACGGAATTCTCAAGAGTGGCTAAACAGCTTTTTAGAATGTTCCGGTATTTCGAGCGCAAGGGGCCAGTGGGGCCAGACAATAGATCCCAGTATACTTCTGTGGCTTGTGCACAAGTTGTTATGCAGAAAAGAGATGGTTAAATGAGTTATTCACTAACTCCATACATAACGAGATGTTTTTTCCCTCCGTGTGTCTCGTGCCTGGAATACCCTTCCGACTCACATTATCCTTGCTCCTACATTAACGCTATTCAAAAGACGCCTTCATGAAACGCTTTCTAACTTGCATTACTTGATATAGTCCGTTCCACTTGGAGGACGAAATAACGCAAATCTAACCATATGCTTAGTGGCCCTCTCCGCAATGTGGCGGTGAGGGTACATGCAGTAGTGTCCATGTGAGTAGCCTGGATGTATCTAAACTGGATTCACGTACCACATCTGCCAAATGAAGGAACACATGTGTGAGCGTTGTCGTTTCCCGTGTTCTTTCTCACGCATTTACTGAAGTATAACTGCTCTCCATACTATTTTGTGTGTGCACATCTCCTTCCCACTTAAAACTATCATTATGCAGTAGTGCATTTAAATCGGTAGATGCTTAAAATAACGATTTACTTATTCGATGATCCTTTAAATGTTAATTTTTACTCCAACCATCCTACGGGACTTGTCAAGCACATGCTTTTTTACCCGTGATAAATCCTTGTTCATTGTTCATATAGAACAGGCTGAAATGCGAGTAAACAGAAGTCACCATTTTCACTGTATTCTTCTGCTCAATATTAACATGACCATTCGCCGCTGCGGAAGCTCACCTCTGCCGTTTTAGACCTGGTAGATAGCGGTTCTTATAAGCACCGGCGATAATCACATCCCATGGCTTATATTAACTATTTTGGTATTGCTCATGATACCGACTCAACAAATCTATTGGTAACAATTCCAGGAATGGGTGATCCTAACCTCGTCAATAAATTATGCTTTCACTATCACCGTGTGTCATACACTCATTCACTATCTGCCCTCAACACATGTCGAGCTGGGCTTCACCCCGTCTACATTAAAGGCACCTTGTTAAGCATCCTGTTATCTTTGTCTCACTTTTTCTTGGATCGCTTTGCAGTGATCACATAGTAATATGACTTATATTTAAAGAATTTCGCACCTAGCTCACCTTCTGCATTTCTACCCGCACAAAGTATTAGTTTGGACATATATACTTTTACGATTAATAAACTAGAACAACTGGTATAGAACCTTAGTATTGCCACATATGTATCTTTTAGCAGTCTAGACCATTGTTTAAGCGCGCTTGCAACAATACAGCGCATTGGCATAGGAATCTGAGTACTGATCTTGGCACTTCCGAATCGAATACTTATAAGCGAAGTAAGTATTGACAAGTCCCGTAGGGTCGTCGGTGTGAATACATCGTTCCAAGTAAAAGCTACCAACCAAACAAAACGCGCTGTGCTTCGGATACATGAGTATCACACCCCTTACATCTTACCTAAGCGAAACGTTGCACATGACCTGTTAAAAGAAAGAAGTGTTTAACACCCCCATCAATTCTTAGCCATGAGTTCAACTGATGTGTTTCGGAAGAAACACCAAAGAGGATCATACGGTTTCCCAAGCTCTAAGGGTTGAAAACATGTTTCGCGACTGTTTTGTGTGTGTGTGTGTGTTTGCGACCAGTTATTCCTGATCCATTTGCCGACCTTAACGAATCAGTCTCAACCGATCGGTCTATGTTCCTAATGATAATTTTGCTAACAGTGATTATGAGATCTGCACAAGTGTACGAGTAAATCAGTTGCTAAAGATGTTTCACTAACATTAAACAATGATTTATCACGGGTTACGCTTGGCAATTTCTATAGATTGGTCGGGGTGAATCATACAAAGTCAAAAGTTACGTCAGTCACCTACCTAGCGTCTACTGAGTTAGGTGCATAGTGGAATAGAAATGGGAACATATTTGAACTCGTTGCTCTCTTAAACATATGGGAGTAGTGAAAGCGGAAGAGATCAGCTGCCTCTATCGCTGAGCACATACACGCCCCAGTCGTAACCAGTACTGGATTCCGCTCTTCGCACTACAAAGACTATTAATGTACCTGTATAACAGTTTGTGATTCGTGCAGAATCGCTACATTAACTCCTGCTGATGCGTCACCTTGTCTTTACGGATCAAGTTTACACAGCAGTTACGTTGTGCCACGGAGGTAGTCCAGATTTCGGCATTCGGGAGATCCATGTGAGACCGTCATGCTAAATCCCTCAGGGACATACATTCAGGGGTTCTGCTCCTCAGAAATGACTTGCTTTTGATTTGACGATGGAAAGATTTCTGCTCCTACTAGTGGGCTGCGTGTGCTAAACGTCCCTGTGGACTTTTTCCATCTGAATTCTGGTAGGTTTTCGTTTAAAAAGGTCCAAGTTGACTCCTTAACAAACGTGGATAACATAATATGGTGTGTAACAATATAAAGTTTATCGTCCACCTCCGTAGGATACTTCGCATGGCATATACAGTCAACTTGTAAAGTAAAGTGGTCATTGTGACTTAAGGGTGTGCTTATAACTAATCAGTCGACCATGAGTTTTAGTTGGTAAGCACAAGATCAAGTATCGACGGCCTGTTGGCGATTCGAAACGTGGCTGGAGAAGTTACGTGGTTTTACAGTGGGTAGCTGGAATTTGGCTCCTGCAAACGAGATTTAGACTGTGTGCCAACTTTTGCCAGCATTTTTAGGTCGCGCACATTATTGGCTCCCCGATGAGAACGCGGTTGTGTGACTTGCTCAGCGGAACCTACAAAACCTAATTCGGTTTGTAATCTACTACCAACGTGGAGTTTGGTGGTTGATAAATTAACCTTACTAAGCATGTGACCTTATTCTGCAACCACAGCCGGCACCAAAGCGAATCAAGGACGAGGATTTATGAGTGCAAAGTGAGTCCACATCATAAGGTAGTTTTGTGGTAAAGAATCACCCCACCACCTCTTCCTGTTCTATCGTTCTGAAATATCAACATAGCAGGTAAATGGCTCTCAGAATCATTAAACTCCATGTTTAAGCAGGCTCCTGCAATCATGACGAGGTCTCGCGGTTGTGAAGCTTGGTGCTATCTAAATCCGACTTACTTACTATGAAGGCCTTGGGCGTTAGTGTACAAACCGGATAGTGTTTTGGATATTAGGATTACATTGTTTTATGTCGGATTGGGGGGTTAGTTTTCAGCCAACTTCTTGGTGGTCAGCCTCGAATGGTGTTTTGGTTGGTCGTTTGTTTATGGATTTCAGTCGGGCTGCATGGCCCCACCGAGTATTCCAGATCAGGATACCCTCCCATGCTTCGCTCTGTACTGCTGTGTACCGTGGGTGCTGTTGTGTCGGTCTCTCCGCGGAACTGCGAATACAAAGAATTTAACTAAGTTGCAATTTAAATCGAATTACTAACCACTCGTGACCGTGAGCCTGCTGCTTTTAGTCGGATCTCGGTTGGCAACCTAGCGCGAAACAGCAACCAGCTACCCAATAGGACCTGTGTCATTCCTTCGGAGTGTAGCATACTTTCATTAATCTTGGACCGGCATACATGCTTAGGGTACTCAATATTTGGTAGAATAATATGAGATCGCCGCGCAGCCTTCGGTAGCGGCCACTGAAAACTCCCAGTGACTTCAGTCTTTGATGGTAGGACAGATTCCGTAGGCTCTTGACCTTCTTGGTGATCCTGCGTTGTGGTTTTGCTAGCACTTCTAAGTCGCCAAGGTTGCCGAGCTTGGATAGCGTATTCAACGTGAGGACGCGCGTAAGAACAGTGCGTCATGAGGAAGATGGATGGGCCGAGTCTTCCGAATTCTCCCCGCAGTAAGCCAACGGGCTGGTTGTCGCTCTTCACAACTGGCTCTGACTGCTTCGAACAGTTAGGGTCACTTTGAATGAACACATCTAAGTCACTTTCTTGGGAAGCTTTTGCAATACATGTGACCCAAGCCTATACACGTAGTCAAGCCTATGACGCAATTCAACAGCGTGACGTTTTTCCACATTAAACGGTAGTGTATTCATAACTGACCAGTTTGAAATCGTGTTAAGGTCACGCTGGAGCTTTGTGACTTGTTCGGGTCTTCGATCGCTCGCTATAACTTGATATCAACTGCGGAAGTACTTTCCCTCGCCAGATCGTTTATGAAAATAAAAATACAGATGGAACTGGAGCACCGAGACTTATGGTACGCCGCACTCCACCTCAATTGCGTCGGACAGGGATTCTCGTACTCTCAATTCCAACGAAGTTCGGGTAGTGGGTCAGCAACGCCATAGAGTTGAAGTTTACAGAGGAGAATTCGGTGGTCTAAGCCATCAAACGCTTTTGAGAAGTGAAGATGAATGACGTCAACTCTTACTCCACCACTCTGCTCCACCTCCTCGACGAAACGGAGGATGCGGGGATTAGGGTGGCGTAACACAGGTGTAAACGCTGATCCAAGCTCTATCCGGTGACGCGTAGTCAGTAGGTTTTTACCTATTGGGGATGCTGACGGCTTGCGCAGACACGGAACTTAAGTGGGACAGGAATGCTAGTCAATCTCATATTGAACCAAACTTGGCGAGTTTTCCTTTATTCGGGAAGTCAAAGACCGATTCGTTCCGCCTATGTACCTGTTTCTGCCATCGCACACACATTTGTATATGCAGTGTGAGTTGGCCCCGATCGGTTGAGTTTCCTTTATTGGTGGCAGCGGCACCGCCGAGGCCGTTGCGGTAACACGGACGAAGCCGGCCCTGTGTGTTCAAAAGCAATTATTTGTCAGCTTAAGACTGCCGTGGATATAGGGGGGGGGGGGAACTTCCGTCATCCCTTTTGCACCTCATGTTTATTTGGGCACACCCATAGTTAACTAGATAGTCGCATATCGGTTATTGTTAATGGTACTGAGGAGACAATACGAAACGCATGCATCTACCAGCTTTCGTCTTCATACCGTGTTTTTAAGCTTCCTTTTGTAGTTTAGAGAAGTACCTCAATTGGTACCATCCTTACATCTAAAGTCATGTTAGCTACTTCGTGGGCTACTTCATTCTACTAAATCCAAATTAACCTTTCTTCCCTCTAGCATTCCATTATTTTATTTCATACCCTTTCCAAATGATATATCCTATTTCAGGGATGTCCAAAGTCCGGCTCACGGGCCAAATGCAGCCCGCGTTAACGCGCCAACTGGCTCGCGGCTCCATCATGGAATAACCAATTCAAGCTTGGGTTCATTTTCAAGCAGGTGCAACTTTTGTTATTCTCTAAATGTCAGAATGAATATGGCCCGACATATTTTTACCCCACAAAATGTGGTCCTCTTTGCAAAAGTTTGGACATCCCCATCCTATTGTCTTCAATTTGGTATTTAATTGACGGTGAAAAATGTGTTAGTTGTGGCGGATCTACGACCTTATACAATTTTGCAATCCGTTGAAATAACGTGCTGAGGATTTAGCAGGAGAGTAACCTGTGGTTTACAAAAAAGGTACCCGATTTAGGAATACTTCGAAATTCCACGTACAAACTTTAGCGATTTTACCCTCTAGGTACATAAAGTGATTATGCAACAACGAGCTCGATATTTTGCCTCTTTACTTCCTCCTTCTCAGTCTAATGAGCTCTGGGTTTTCATCTTTGAGAACAATGTGTATGTTAACGTACCAAACTCTAAACTGCAGTCTACATCGATGGCATTCCGGATACGGACCAGGGTTTTTCCGCACTCATTTGAATTAGGTTTAATTTTACTACTGAGTAAGCAAAAAGTAGCTAGTATTTAGTAATTTTCTTCTACTTAGTTTGGCCGAGGTTCGGGTTTTCGTGATATGGAGGGTATGCGGTGTCGCCCGTTACCTCACTTCACTCGACTGGTTTCGTGATCACTTGAATCTAACAATGACTTAATTAAAGCCGGGAATGGAATCCGGAGGTATTTGATGACGTCTGAACACCTGACTGTTCGGCCACTGAGATTTGTAGAAGGTTGTTGGTGTGTTTGATTATAACAGCCAGTTTTCAATTTTTATTGGTACATGCAATGCCGTAGTATTTGGAAGAGATCACTAAACATTTTCCACTATAACTTCACAAAAATCGCCACGAAGTCATGGTGTTTAGTTGTGTGGACCTATAAGCAGCAAGCTGCATATAATGTGATTGGAATACTTCAGGTAAGTAAACTTTCACACGCCATTTAATTCTAGGAATGTTTAGTCGTTTAAATATGTAAAGTCCTGCCGAAAACGGTAAAAGTTCAACAAACAGTTGGCATCTATATCCTTTGGATGGATCCAATGGTTTTGCAAGCAGATGTTGGGTAGTTCCCCAACCTTGACAATTTGGCTACGTACGTTTCGTCCCTGATCGAGTTGACACCATCAATTGGATTGGTGACAAAACGTTTGTAGCCTAGTTTCTAAGCTCGCGGAAGTACCCGAATGCTAATCAATCAACCTGGGTAGCAGTAATTTAAATTATTCCTGTTTTGGAGTTGCTACTGAACAGACCGATAAGACTATGCACGCTTCGTTTTGTCCTAAATGCTTTCAAGATGCAACATGTTATTGCGAAATTAGGTCAAAATGCTATGCATTCTAGCCACCATCAAATCATCCCGTGGCAGAGCTCTTCGCTATGGGGCTCGTACCCAGATTGCGGATTGGGGAATACCTTCCTTGTGAAGGTAACTGCGTATAAGTCTCGTTTGCTTCGAAGGCGAGATGAATAAACCGTAGCAGATAATCATCGACCGTGTCTCAGTGGGTGAGGAGTTCTGCGCTGGTCACCTGGTTATCCATCAAATACCGCAAGAGCTCGTAGGGCACTGTACCAAAACCAATGTGACTGACTTTGATGTGTTGTGTTGCGTTTTCTTTAACTAATTCTGTACCTTTTTGAGTCCCATGCTTTCTGATGGCTGTATGTCTATTCGTAGACTTCTGCATATATATATATATATATATATATATATATATATATATATATATATATATATATATATATATATATATATATATATATATATATATATATATATATATATATATATATATATATATATATATGGTGCTCTTAATAATACTAGTCGCAGCAAATGTCTCCGACGTTACCTATTGCTAGTACCATAGTTATCTAGCTGAACGGAACCGGAGGCCTTGCTAATGGGGCACTTCCACTATACTGAGGATGCAATCCACTCTCTGGGAAAAACCATTCCATTAAGCGTTTAATATCATAACCGATAGTAACACAAGAGTACGACTGAAGCAAAGATACGTAGCCTAAACTAAGTACATCGTTCGAAACCCAAACTAGAAACTACAAACCAATAAACCTAGATTTAACGCACGGTTTGGGCAGAAGAAAACCAATTATACTGTAGCCGTGGTTCTATAAGCCAAATTAAATACGGTACATGACTTACGAATAGGCCCTGTAATCGTAGTGCGTGGCCAGAAATTGTAAAATGTGCGGCAGCGTGCGGGAATTTGGGCAGTGTCAGAGTAAGAGAATAATAAGAATGACCATGAAACTTCAGAGATATGTCATCGATCGAGAGTGAAAGGAGTAAAGGTTCAATCTAGTAAGCGATTGTAGCACACAGAGTGAAAGCAATATAAAATGGGCAGAATAATTGGGGAGTAGATATACCGTGTCCTCAGTGAGCAATCCAGGTTGGGAACACATCAAATTTCCTTTCGGACTTTACAACGAGCATGAAAACGATTTTACAAGTCAGTCGTAGCAGTCTGTGGGGTGATTCGTTTACCTCCCCTGCGATAGGCCTGTGCCCAGTGATACTTTCGAACGCATCGAAATGACATATTGCCAGCACGGTGAATGGTAAGAGCCAAGAAAATCGCAGCCTATTGATCTTCCGTGTGTGATGTGGAAACTTGGAGCAATATATTTTCTGAATGATGGCCTACCTCATATGCCGATGCAGTGTTTCTGTCACAACGTTCCTCGGCTTCTGAGCTAGATTTGTGATTTTTGTACTTTATCTTTAATTCAGTCCACACACCATCGCAACTATCGTACACAGTTTGGACATTATCCCACCGCAATTGTCGTACACTTTCAAACATATCGTCTTCTGCCGCATGTTACAGAGTGGATAACAGAAAATTTGTTACCACAGCATTCTCCCTTGTATTTTTTCTGCAGCTTCTAATGCACTCATCCTGATCCATAAGACCTATCGGCAAATCTCCTTATCATGATACACTGTACAGATTAGCTAATGGCGAGGTACGTGCCTTAACACCAGCAGCTACACGTGTATGATCGCTTCGCTCTGTCAGCGTCGGTGTGCACTGCATGTCCAACACAATGTTTCACGAAACTTGAATGTCCGGTGGTGGTCGTTCCCAACTGTGCACTGTGCAATCGGTCTTATTCTTATTCGTAGACTTTGTGCAGTGATAGCCGAAATGTGAGTCCAGCCCAGCAAACATATTTAGAACTGCGTCACTAGGCCGCCCAAAGAACGCATCAGACTGACAACGGACGTAATGTTGATTTACTTGAAATGCCAATTATGTGAATGGGTTGGGATATGAAATCCGAGCCTGGACCGTGACTTAGTTTTAGATGAACCGTAATCAGTCTGTTCACATGGGTAGCGCCAGGAGAACGTGTATATCGCACTACTATCGGCAGTCCCACGCACTGATTCCGATCACCGTTCAGCTATCTCTAACTGGAGAGGACACACGAACACGAAACTAATTGTGAAATGCGGGGTTGGGAGAGGCTGGCAACTAATAAGTATCTACGTCAGTTACGGTCCAAGTGACAGGCGACCGAGCTTCACAGCAAAGTAAAGGGCTGTCCACTGTTAGATTGTGTACCATTACCCACCCATACAAATGATTTTTCGAACCGTATTGCTCAAATCCCTTAGCTTTGAAGCTGTAAAGAGAAAAAGGCAGAACTCTTGTTAAAATGCCGTAAAATCATGTCCAGGATCATCCACGACAGTTTTAGCAATGTTATACGCCACTGTTACACCTGCTCACTGTTTTACTATACGGCGTCACAATTAGTTGCTAAAAGTTTCCCGCTTTTGAACACGGGGGCATATAGCAAATTAAACAAAGGACCATGCCCCTGTCGTTATTATCCATTTTACAGCACCTAGCTTAGTCAATCGCCATTGACTGCACGCATTTAAGGATCTAAATGCAGTAGCCACTAGTCCTGCTGAAGTGCAAACCGTTCTCAGCTCCATAGGTGATTGGTTGGATAGTCGTGAATGATCGTTTGGGCGCACCCAGTTTGTCAACATCAGCTACAGTTGCTGCACGAAACAGCGCTAGCCGCTGTCTGCGGATGTCACCTACACTCCGATCAGCTGCAATTCTGGGGTGGGGAATTTTGATGCAGTGCTACCAGCTCAGACGTGGTTGAAACTGCGGTACACGTCGTCTAAGCTCCTCAGAAACATAATACTGGGTGTTTCGATTCAGTTCCAAGCTCAAGGACAATGGCGAGCGTTTGGTACAGTTGTACACCTATCAACAAGTGTTGCGACTGATCACTGTCTTCAGTCATATAGGACACCAGTGTGCCACTTGGCATCCGCAGATAGCTGGTCATTGACATACGCAAGCTGACTACATGGTCATATGATTCAGAGGGTGTGACCACATCGCTGAATGTCGCTGATCTTCGAAAACTCACCTAACGCTTGTAAATCCTCTTCTAACTGAAACCCTATTTTATATTATCTATTGCTTCGTAAATACTAAACCGTTAAAATGCAAACTGAATTAGGTTTCATTCATCCTGCGTTGACAATTCTGAATGGAACCGCGGAATAACCAGATTGCAAAATCGTGCACATAGTGCTGTCATCGGTGTTCATCATCCTAATGCGTTCATTTGCTTAAGTCTAGGGTCTTATTGCCGTGTCGCGGGCAGCAGAAGATTATCTGGAAGGGCTGAAATGCTAGTAAAACTAAAAGCTGTTCGTTTTTTTCTTTAGCTGGACTATTATGACTGCCGACGATAGAACGGAAACCTATCTTCCTACAACTGTCGTACAAAGGGGGAATAGCTACGCAGATTCTATCCCGCCTTCTTTCACACCTATTCAGTCGTGCCTTCCAGGCGGTGGGATTGCATATCTAGTTCACCAGCAGTCCAGTGATGAGACCAAACCGCAAGCACAAACTGCCTGTCCACACCAAAGCAATGAATGTTTACTCGTTTACCTGTTCCCACGAAGCAAGATACGTTTGTTGGAAGAACAGAAAGTTGCTTATCCGATAGGTGTAGGAGTACCATACGTCCTGGATCGGAAACGGAGATCGAAAAGTTGCAAATTCTGCAAACTCTGCGGATACGGATCACGCCACCAAGTCGACTGATTTGCTCAAAATTAACCATCAAGCCTTGGAAATCGAGCAAAGTATATCCGTAAACAGATATTAGAAGTCACTGAAGCCATTGCGATCCAGCTGTAGGACCCATGGCTGCGAACCCAGAAGTGGTCCACTCAGGAGTTGAGTCTACAATGACTTGTGCAAGCGCGTGGAGACTACAGTGGTGACCTGAATGGCGGTGCTTGTCATCGCGTGCTATAAACGACTGGCTGCTTGACAATCTGTTGGGTTCCTCCACAAATTTCCATTGTTACATAGTTGTATAAGCTTGAAGATGAATTATAGAAAAGATAGTTTCCAATATAGAAACCAAATTTAATAAATTTCAGCGTCAACCGGATCAAAGGATCCGCAATTTAATTCAATAGCTCCACGTACAAGTGTCCGTCAATTCACTCAGTGATCGATTAAGCAGGCATATCAGACATGTGAATGGCTAGTAGTAGTGCTCCGGAGCTGCGATCATCTACTCCAACTTAAGGAGACAACTTAGGAAGAAATTCGCGGGAAGTGTCAGGATGTCCTGGAAATTTCTAGGTGGTTCGTTTCAAAGGTTGCGCAGGCTAACAAAATCATTGAGATCATAATACTAACTCGGAAAATAAGAAAGCGCAATTTGTGACCTGGCTCAGTAATTTCGTGCATGCTTATCAACCACATTTATGCAACTATGGGTTGAAGATACAGAAAGGAAGGAAGAAGGAGGGAATCAATTGGTGACGAACCAATGGCCCATCAGTGCGCTTCGCGCTACCGCGTTAGATGCAGTCACAGTTATCCGTTTCTACCATCAGAGTTCTGGTCGGTCTCCATCAAAATGATAGCTTCCGGCGGCCTGAGGATATGGACCTTCTCATTGCGCATCATGACGGTGCATGAGCCATCGGGGTCGACTTGGTGGCTTTTACTCTGCAAAACGCTTTTGATTGCTAAGAAAGCTCGGCTCCTCGATTTACTCGATTCCGTTGTCATAGGTCTAATTTGGCTGTGCAACCACTTGGGAATGCGCTCATAGATTTTGATACGTAAAATTAGTCTGTGTCCCCAACCTAGCTGTTTCTACAGCTACAGTTAAATTTGTGTAGAGCACCAAGAGTGAAAGAATCCTATCCTGTTCGTGGCTGATAAGATAATAAAAGTCCTCAAAAAACTGGTAAGCGCCTCACTGAAAATGGATACAGCGTAGCAGAACTATGTCCCCTCATATACAAAAGACCCTTGCTAATGCATGTAGTTAAGACCTTGGAGACCAGGGGGCGCGTACCTCATGGTTTATACAGTAATAAACATGCACGAAATAAATGAGTCACCGCACAACTTGCCTGGCTTCTGATTTTCAACTTGGAATTTTGAGGGAAATTCATGCTTCAGATTATATGTTCCAAAATCAAAGGAAATCGACCGTTTGTTGATAAAAATGTTAACGAGAATAGTGGTTGTTCCTACTCTAACATGTGAGAAAAGACATTTTATTCCGTTGGTAATCCAAAAAATCAGATTGCTATCAGGATAACAAAGCGCCATGCACTCGGAATGTTTCCCAGTTTGCGGAGTCAAGCTGGCAACAGTCTCGTCTAATCCCCGGGGACTTAAGCTCTACAACTTTGGTTATTACAACAACCGAATTGCTCTATAATGCCCTCTGTTTATGAACGAATGGGAAGCGGAACTCACTTCAGGAGTGTGTACGAATTAGTCATCCTGGCGATCAACTTTATCCAACTTTTATCCCAATCAGATAAATGCTTGGTCATACGCTTTCTAGGTTAACATGCTGTATCTTGTACGTGTGTCGGACAAAGATTCCTCAGCATATCGATTAGAGTCCGTCTCTAATCAAGGAGGTCCTACTCCTAGCTTGGAGCTAAAGCAACATTGGAGATAATCAATACATATTTGTAGTCATATTCGCACCTTGGTCATGGTTACTTGATAACTGACGGCATGAAAATCTACCCAGTAAGCCTTGAAGCCATGGGAGATGTTACCACTTACAACTGGTCTATTCTTCCACATGGATTGTAAAAACCTGCTCGTAAATTTCTCGACGCTTTATGAAAAGGAAAACGCGTCCAAATAGAACGCTACCAAGGGGGTTAGGTCCGTCTAAACTAGCAAAACATCACACTATGGAGCTGTAATTTTCATTTAATGCACGTGGCAATGCCTGATTATACGTGATCTATACCACGAGAGCCACATAGACCAGCAGCAGTTTGACCTCTATCCACTTTCACTCCGGTGCGTCAAGGCACGTGACAACCATGAGCGACTGAGGACGCACTTCATCTCACAAGCACTCACAACGCATCAGGACGACCGGGCATGCGAGACGTACCCAGGCATCCATGTGCACAGGGCTCGCCACGACCGTCGTCCGCAACCTGACTTAAACTCATAGCCTGCAGCGTACAATTAAATGCGATCTCTCATTTATGTATCCTTATTGTCTGCACAATATTATCATTTAAGTGTCTAACCTGAATTGCAGCTAGTCTTGATGTAAGCGGCACAAATAAATTGCCAAGCTGACTGTCACACCTCAGAATCCAGTTAAGCAGACAACAGGATTTTATACAGGATATCGGGACACACTGACTTTGCCAGTATACCCAAATTGCCGATGGACCTGAATCCATTATTCTGCCCAGCATGATTCTGGTGTTTTTCATGAAACTAGCCTTTAAGAAGGCTTATTTATTAATACGGAACAAGGAGGCACCCAGGGAACTGCTTGACCTTGACGTAAGTATTTTCTAGTATCACGTTCGGCCAACTAGTCTAAACGTATCGCCATAAATCCGTCAGAAGGTGATGGTTTAGATGAGATTTAACCAAATTGAAGAAGTCCGGCATTACGTGATTATCCATACCAATGCTACATCTACTCATTAATACCGTCCACCGAATCTATTAAAACGACTTAAAGATGTTGCCGTGATTATGAGTCCTATGCAGTGTCATGGACATTGGTGAAAGTAACTGTCTCGGTCACCACGTTACTTAATTCGGATTTAGTCTTGGTGCTGATGGGCTTACGTTACTTCTTAATGTGAAGCGGCAAATGAGCCTTCACGCGCTGGGATAATTAACTAGAACCTAACAGTGTCAATCAATATTTTCTTAAGATTTTTTCCGCTGCGAATTCAACTTCCTACTTCCTAATTTCAAACGGTTTGTTTCCAACCCCTGAACAGTTTTCCTCGCCTATTATCTTCGAGGTAGTATGGACTTCATCTTGGGATAACAATATCCGGTTCCTCGTGTTTCTTAACTTTCCAACAAAGAGTAGAATAGCGACTTGATTGTAAATGTAAATCTATATACTTCAGCTTACCGTAGTTACTTATAAGTCAATTTTAAAATTTGACTGAAGTCTCGCAAACTTTAGAGGAAAATCCCCGGCTCTAGCGATTCAAATGTGGTTTTGCACCCAGTGATCCTGAATAAGCTGGTTTAAACACAACCGTCAAACTTGTTCCTTAGATTGGGTATACATCAGAGCTAGTAACCATGTTTGGGGAAGAGGTTGCCGCCGCATCTTAGGTGTGTAGGGGTAAGAAACTCAGCTGACGGCATCTACCATACAGGTTCGACTCGCAATTCTGATCTATTGACACAACGAACAATGAACAATGAATTTAGACCGGTCGCTTAGATTCGCAGCACCCGCAGCTAACATCAAATAATTCCATGATAAACCAGATGTATGATGGAGACGCAATGCTAAGTGACAAAGTATAAGTGGATGTGGTCGCCATCCAATAGTCTTTTAAATACTGTTAGTGTCGGTGCAGCGACGACCGATTCTGGGAGAGCACTCCATGGGTGACAAACATGAGTGGAAAAGAAATTTCTGTGACACTCCAGACGGCTGTATAGTTCTGCGAGTTTTAATGAATGACCCCTCAGGGTTGTATTAGTGCTGAGTCGAAGTAAAGAGCAGCACACATGAAGTGGGTCTTGCAGAATCAAGTATGCCAAAATCAGGTCGCCTCGTAGTCTGCGATAGCTTCCACTGAATACCCCTAATCGTTGCACCCTCCTGGTATGAAAGATTGTGCATTCCAATTTCGTTCTTAGATGCTTGAAGTTGAGGCTGCTGCAGTGCATTAATGTCATGCTTCAGCAATGGATGCAAGGCTTGACGTGCGTAGTCGGCATGGGGGAGGGGAGCTACGCACTGAGTATTTGTCGAAATATGGAGCTTTTTATTTCTTCAAATGCCCGTCTCAACAGCATAATGTGTTGGTTTCCATTCTTTGAGATTGTAACAGCAGAAGTGCTATTGAGGACACTTGCTGAAGTGGAAACCTTATTGGATAACAGACCTCTGCTACGGCTGCCTGACGCACCAATTCCCCATGACACCATATCACCAAGACAATTGTTGACACTGGCAAAGGATCAGCCTCTCCAAAACCCAACGACTAACTTACCAATGAAACTGAGCAGAAGTTATAGGAAGGTAAGAAAACTTTCGAGATGTTTTTGCGTATATGTAGCGACTCCTGAAGCCGGCAGGGGATACGCCAGCGCTGGATGGCCCGGACGGTCGGCTCCTAACCTCCAGAACTGAGCGTGCGTCCGCGTTGACGGCGCACCGCTTCTGTATTTACAGATGACCAGGTGTCCGTGTACCGCTTTTACCGAACTCGGCAGTCTGGATTGTGACGTTGAAGAGGTATGTCAACTACACGCCGGCCTAGACGGCACCAAACCTGCCGGACCTGATGGGCTTCACCCACTGATTCTCAAGTCATTTTCGACCATCCTCTCTCCTGTCATGACTGATATTTTCAACAGGTGACTATCCAATGATTCCTTGCCGATTGACTGGAAATGTTCGGTGGTGAAGCCTATTCCGAAAGGCGGCGACCCTAGCAAAGTAGACAACTACAAGCCAATTTGTCTGACACCTATTTTGTCAAAGGTTGCTGAGAAAATCGTGAAGAAGGGATTGCTGCCGTTGCTACAGTCAAACGAGGTCCTGATGCCCGCATAGCACGGTTTTATGCAAGACCGCTCATGCATTACAAACTTGCTTGTGACGAGGCATGAGTGGTTGGAGACAGTATGCAAGGGGAAGTCTGTCGACCTGATATTCATCGTTTTCCGTAAAACATTCGACAACATCAACCATGAGGTTCCCCTTCACAAACTCAGGATGTGCGGTGTCGGTGGCTCACTGCGCTTTCTTGTTGGATGAAAGTGGAGGGTACAGATCGAAGACCATCTAACTGACTGGTATCCCTCTACAAGTGCGTGCCTCAAGGCACTGTGCTGGAGCCCACTCTGTTTCTGATCCACATCAACGATCTACCTCAGCTTTTCCGGTCGCCGTGTGCCTTGTTTGCGAACGACATGAAGATTTCGAGAGCAATCGATGCTCCCAACGACTGTGGCGTACTTAAGCAAGGCTTAACCGCCTATACACATGGTCTGCAGAAGTTTATCAGCCGGTCAACCCAGTGAAGTTTGCTGCTATTAGCCTGAGGATAAGTGTTGACGGCCGAACCTACATCCTTGACGGCCAACTGCCATATCCCGCTCCCTCGGTGAAGGACCTAAGTGTACTGTCGCACTACGATTTGACGTCAGTGGACAACACAAACAGGCTATGTCGTAACGGACTGCGCATGCTTTGGGCGCTCAAACGTAGCTTCGGCAATGGTCTGAAGAGGTCGCCACTCGACTCTTCTCTTCCATCATTAGACCAATGCTAGAGTACGGTTCGCTCGCCTACTTTCCGATTACCCGACGCGAGGCACAAAAAATCGAACGGGGCCAACACGTTGCTATACGCCTCATCCCGAGTTTACGTGGTTTGGGATATGAAGACCGATGAGAGAAACTAAGTCTCTACACCTTGTCCTACCGTCGGGTGCGAGTCGACCTCATTATGACCTACCGTACCCTACATTTCGGTGACTTCCCCATTCTGAGGCTAATGCTGCACTTACGAGGGCCATGCAGCACGCGCCGACACAGATACAAATTTGTCTTGCCGGATATGAAGCGAGTTCCTCATCCACTGTGCTTCGAACGGAGGGTGGTAAATATTTGCAACAGTTTGCCTGAACACGTGATGGAGGCAACATCTACGCAGCAGTTCAAAACGTTGTTGGATTTACATCTTACCACTACTCGATTCAGAGCACGACCGCACAATTACGGTGACATGTCACATTGGTGAGTGTTGCAATACCGTAAGGCTGCTATTTTAAATGTTACCTGAGAAGGACAACGATATTCACAGTTGACAATTTGTAAAACGCTTTTCAGAAAATTTCGAAAGACTTTTATAGAACGCATTTCTATTTGCTCTATAATAAAATACTCAGTATCCGAAAAGTACTTACCGAAACTATAGCAGAGACGGAAATGGCTAACTAAAGTTAGGGAGCTCTGGCAGCGTGGTCTAGTTCTACTTTGTGATTTAGACACCTCAAGAGGTCTCTGGCACAAGACAGTCCTGGAAGATATCATGCGAGGCAAAGACCAATTGTTTTGACAGGCGCTGGTGCGGACAAGCAAAGTTATCCTGCGAAGTGAACTCAGACACCACTGTGTTAGAAGCATACGAAAAAGAAAATGACGAGACTGTAAAAGCAATTGAAATAAACAGAAGACGGCCGGGGGAGTGAAAAGACCAAAGAGAATTATGCATATTCAGCCAAACTGGTTTACCTATTGAGGACATAATATCCCCTTTTCCCAAACCCTTCACTTATATCCTTACAGAAATTTATACATCTTTTCTTCGAACACGCATTATGAAACACTTTACATTTTCATTTCGCATTTTTGGCACATCCTTGACTCCTCGAGGTCAAACATTTCATCTTTGACAGTCTGCCGAGTAGCAAACTGCTACGCTGCACCGTTTTGTCACGTTGCCGCATGCCTTGCTGTTCCTGCCTTTTACTATTACGATTGCACAACTCTTCATAAGTTGCTCGGTGTATTTAATCTGTACTATAGAACCGCGGTAACAGGGATTAACATTTGAATTTCCCCACCCAGACAGTGCGTCCAGTATAGATTTATTAGTGGACTGGCATTGATGTCAACTACTTAGAATATCCAAAAACATTCGACCGATTAGATCACCGAGTCCTTCGCCAAAAGCTGCAAGCATAGAGAGTTAGAAACCCTGTCCATGGATGGATCGGAAACTTCCTCTATCAGCGGCGCATTCAGTTTCGAGTTCGAGGTCAATTTTCTGATCCAATTAGTGTGCACTGCGGTGTTCCACAAGGGTCAGTGTTGGGGCCGCGGTTTTTCCTGGTCTTCATCAACGACCTGGCGAGTGTCATCGAGTCGAAGTTCCTGCTTTTTGCCGAGGACATCAAGATATGATGGACTATCGGTTGTCAGGACGATCACGACGTGCTGCAGAGAGACTTAGACCGTGCGTTTGAATGGTCAAAGGCAAATCTACTTCCACTTTACAATGACAAGTGCAAAACCGTGCAGGTCCGCCACAAGCCCACGTACGCATATAAGCTTGTAGACGACATTCTTAAAATCGTCTCACAAGAGCGTGATCTTTGGGTGGTGATGCAAGGCGACGTAGGCTGTTCGGCCAAGTTTTGAAGGCGTCCAAAACCGCTAGCCAACAAGTGGGTCTGTTAGGAAGAGTGTTCGGGTAGTTCGATCCATCCAACTTCCCCCAAATGCTCATGTAGAGTAGGCGATCCAGGCTTGGCAACCCTGGTTAAAACGCGACCTGGTTGCACTAGAGACCGCACAGCGACGGGCAACGAAAAACGTGAAGGGGTTGTTCCACCTGCAATACCAGTGGCGACTGAGAGCTCCGGGGAGTTGCAGCGGAAGATATCGCTGTCTACAGGGTGAGCTCATCCTGGTGTTCCAGATTGTGAAACCCCGGTCACGCTTACCATCACCACCTGAATGCTTTGCTGCAAAATAGAATGGAGGGGTCATAAATTGCAACTTGCCACCCAATACAATCGGTTTGAGTGCCGCCGGAATTACTTTTCCCTTCGAGTTTGTCAAGCGTGGAACGTTCTTTCGACTTTCGTCAATTTCGCGTCCACACTACCCATTTTTTTAAACGACCAGACGATGCATTACACCACCTACATTACTTGAGGTGATTTCTATCCGTTGAGTAGCGACAAGACGCAGACAAAGATTGTGCTCACCAACCCCAGGAAACTGGGGTAGACGGATATACCTATGTGTTAGCGTGGATAATATGGTGAGTGCACCGATGTGTTTTTCACTTTTGTGTAACTTGATTGAACTAACGTTATTCCCACAAACCATCCAACGGGACTTTACAAGCCATAGCATTTTTTCCATATTATGCTATTATTCCATTGCGTGCGATAAGTAGTTTAAAGCAATGCATGACAACTGATGTTTTACGAAATACAAGACTTTTCTTATTGTTGGTGTCCACAAAAAGAGCCAGTAAATTTTAATGAACCGAATTTTGAAGTTACCTATATTAACTGCCTACATGCGTCGAATATTAGCTCCAAATAATTGGTTCGTAAAGACAGAATTAATCGTTCACACAAGCCAATCATCGGACCCCGGGTATTTCCTTGAATAAGTCTTTAGCCCAAAGCATCATCAAACTATGTTAAAAGGACACTATACCACAAGGTGTGTAGGTGTTAATCCAAGAGAGTGATTTGATCTCCAAGTTAGTCTCTCTAATTTAGTCTTGCAAGTATGGCAAACCACCAAGTATGGTAGACAAGTTCATCAAGCCTACAGTGTTTGGTTGCTTAGTGAGGAAGGGTTGGTTATGGCTGGTTCACACCTGCTGTACGCCGGAACGGAATTTCGCCATACGAACTCCCTGGGATTCCAGCATGCGGTACCAGCTGTACGGACCAGAATTGGACCCAACGCCGTTTGAGCACTGATGTTACCATCGATGATCATTGAACTATATGCCCAAGACTGACAGAATACAGCAGGCTATTTTGCATGCTTCAGTTCTACTTAACATGTGATTCATTGGACTGACGGAGGAACCCACTGCGTCTTTATGATGATAGTCTTTCAGATGAGGTAATGGCCTATCACGGAGGTTGAGTGGCTTTAGTTACGCAGAGGTCAACTACTCACTTGGTGGGACAATGTAGGTGCTTTCGCGGGTGTTTATCTGAATGTTTTACTCAACAATGCCAATACGTAACATGTTTCCGACTTCAACAGAACTGATATTGTGATTCTATCCTAGGCTAGAAATCTTCTAATTCTAAGTGTATCTAAGGACAGCCAGGGTATGACTGAGCACCATTGCGAAAAGGGTTAATACCATTAGCTAGAATGATTTCAGCAACCTGTAACATCTCACCGGTAAGTCTTTATTACACTTTAGTCGGATCATGATTTTCTGGAACGTAGAGTTAATGCCAACGGCAGATTGAATGTTTTTGTTTTGGGAGTGAACCTGTTATCTTATCGAATGTGGGTAACGGATTGCTTCATGGTCAGCAACCCACAAGGTTAACGAACTAGTGAGTTTGAACAAACAAGCCATTGAAAAGCATTCCCACTTGTGGGATTCTAACCGACCTACTTCAAGTCATCTATTATATTCGTGAACTCATACAAATCCTGCTTTGGTTCAGAATAGATTAATCTCATGAACTTATAGCGAGGAGTAATTTGTGCCTGTGTAGCTAGCTCGTTTGGAAAATGTTCATGTTGCGATTTACGCATGTGTGTAGAGTTTAAGTGAATAACTTGACAAATATAGTAGCCATTCAATTCCACAGGAGTTACGCTGTTGCTACAGTGAAGAATGAAACAATGTAAAAGCCACTGCACATGGTCTTTACTGAGTCAACTGATAAAAGATGGAAAGTACTTACTTGCAACGCCTCTCGCTTTTCTTTGGATTCCAAAACACTAGTCCATAGCGGTTCCATATAAACACTTGGGCGAACACTCCTATCTCTTGCAGCGCTCTCCAAACTGCGCCCGGTGAAGCTGCGCAACACTCGTCTGATAGATGCTGTACCATTTTGTTGCGGGGCATCGAATATCTTGACCAAACTTTGCACTGAAGCTGAAAAGGAAGAACTGATAAAAGCTCAACGATGTTTCGAAGATAGTTTACTGAGACATGGAAAATAAATCCAGTTAGTTTTATTACGACCGTGCAAAACCAATACTTCACATATATCACCAAACATGCATCTCACCATGTAAATGTAAACATGTAAACATGTAAACTATGTAAATGTAAACAAGGAAGCGTTTTCATTAACATACGTACATTTCGCTGCCAATTTACAGCTCGTCAATTTACAGTTCGTCATTGTCTCCTTACCGGAAAGAGCACCAAAGAGAGATTGCGTCACTTACCCGACTTTTTATGCAACTGTGCTTAACAAAATCGTGTAGGTTACAAAGAGGAGCAGTTCATGGGCAAGTCTACCTGCCAGTTACAAATACCTCAGATTTCTTTCAAAGTCTGATAATATTCTGAGCAACAGAGTTATTAGTTCTCGAGCTGAGGACAAGGAGAGCATGAGGAGCGACTTCCAGGGTAGCACTTCAACTTCCGAACCGTAGCCATTTAGAACCAGTACTCCAAGGAGATATAGGGCATACTGAAGGCGAAGAGCACCTTTCGCACAATGAGCTTGTGACAACACACTTGCTATCAAAGTTGAAATATCTGGGTGCGGCATTCACTTAATTTCATCGGCTTAAAGACTTGTGTGGCTACGAGAACCACGCGCCATATTCAATCGCGGATTATGCCTTCTACTGCTACGCCACCTCCCGCTCTCGTTCCGACGAGCTAGACAGTGTACAGTCCATTCTGCTTATGGCGCCCACCTGCCTATGGCGGCCATTCGGAAACATCCCAAAGTTTTCTCCTATGAGTAGTGTCTCTATGCATGAACCTGTCCATGGCGACCACCTGCCCACGCTTGTGTGGTCGCCTTAGACAGGTTTGAATGTACCATGTAGCTGTGCCAATAGGGAAGCTCGGATGTGGCTTAGAGTCACGGTTTTATCTTTATTTACTCAGTTCTTGCTTTGCACTGTTTACCTCCATCAAACGTTTACCATTTTACACTGCCAAGCCTATCCCTTGTACCACTCATGTCCACATGGAAATCAAAAAGAGGAGGCTAACCGACATTTTCATACTCACTTGGATGCCATTATGTGTTTACACTCGTTTGCACAAGCAGCACCTTGTTAGCGAAGGCAGAAAATAGGATAATAGTGGATTTTTCAGACTTATTCTCTTGTACGATTTGACAATTTAGCACTTTTCCCCCATAAACTGATGGTTTTGGTTATGTAATAACGTGCTTTTTCTTTTCACCCTTTTCAACAATCCCGCCTGCGTCCACGGGAGTGTACAATGCGGTACTCAGTGATGAAAAAGAAAACCGGAGGATGAATCAACTATTAGTTTCTGGTCACTCGAAGGTAGCACTGATTTACACAACAGCATGAGTGAACATTAACATCGAAGACCATGTCGTCTAGAAATGCGTAACGATTTTACTGAGTGCTTGAATGTTCACGATATTGACTGTAGCATTGAAATTCAATATACACGGAAAGGTATATTGTGTAAATACCAACTCGGTAAAGTGAACAACGGCAAAGAGAGATCATCCCTGTGCTCAGTGATACGCTTCCAGGAAAAGCGTTTTGCTGGTGCAACAAGCGCAGTGTATTCAGTCACCGGTCGCCCCTACTGCTTTAGTAGCTCAGCAAGGACAGAAATTACCACCTGTGAGCCAGAAATTAAGTTGTTCAGGGCCTCTTGGTTAGCAGTATAATATTGATTCTTAGGACATTTCAAAGATGGAACAAACTTTTAGTCAAGGCGGTGGGTCACAGTCCTTTCAGTACCGGTAAACAGGCCCACAATGCGTTCACAGTCAAAGCATTGGGTGGACTCACTGTTACGCGACAAAGCATATTTTCGGCCCCGCAAACTGGCGTCCGCTACCCTGATTCATCCTGACCATCAAAAGCAAAGGAAAGTGTCATTCAGTTCTTTTGTCAGTCATACCTCTCATTCGACTCGGTTGAGGAAGAGCTAAAGACCAGCTACTTTTTAGAAGTTTGGGATAGAGTCACAATGTTTATTTGAGTAAGAATTTACCTTAATTCTTGGTAACCGCTGGTAGGTTATGGTCTGTTGGATGTTTGAAACCCACAAAATAAATGCGTCCTTGTGTTGTACTTGCAGCAGACCATAAGGGAAGCGAGCACTTGCGAATTGAAGTACCGAACGGAAACACAAGTAGTTAGTGTGCAGTAGTTTAGGTGTTAGCATTCTAAAGGTGGCGGTGACAAATAGTGGATGGTATACACCAACACTTGAAGGGAAAAACCACCCGATACATACGGTGCGACTTCCATGACGCGCCTTGAACGATCTTGAACAAACCGGCGTTCTAATCACTCATCTGTGGACACGGTGTTTTACCGCCGTTCTCAGTTGCATTTTGTCCCACAAACGTGTGTTCCCACTTTTTGACCCAGTTTCATCAGCGCTATCTAGTACACTCCATTTTTCGGATATACTACGTGTGAAACGCCTTTTATCTTCACATTGCGGTTTTTGCGCCATTCCCGCAAAAACACAAATGAAGCATTTTCGGAATCACGAACAACACAGAAATATTGGTGCTCTCAAACGAAAGCCAACTACATGTTTCATCTGACGTATCGGCAACCACAGCTGTAAACCGTTCATCAAAGTAGCTATCGTACAGTTGTATCCGTATCGTTCAGTTGCTCTGTTTGTCGCATGAACGATCTAGCCGCGTAAACCTGCTCCGCCTGTGTCAGACGCAGAGAACGTGACGACGTTGAATATGCAGGCAATCCAGCGCACATGTGACCGGCAGTAAACCATAAACGCTCAGGCCTCTATGGGAATACCGTCAATCGACAGAATGTATTGTGGCGACCAATCGAAAGCCCATATTACTGCATCCAGGTCGACAGTAGTTTGTGGCCTTCCTTCATGCCATACAAACGCACAGATTGGAATCTCGTGTAGCAGTTGCCAGGACAAGTTCCATCGCAAAGGTTCCAAACTCACAGTGAACCAGTTGAAGCTACACCATAGTAAACCATTCACTGTGGTTCTGTTCAGCATGTATAGTCATCCCACCGGTAAAAATTGTACATGAACTATCGCAGAAGCACAAAAGACTAGTGAAAATGTTTGAACAAATGAAGAGCACCAAAAGCGATTAATTTGTAGCAAGCGTGACAGAGAATAAATCCCAGTCATTCCCATCAGGCCCCGCATAAAAACTGATGAAGAAGGCCAGGCAGAGGACTAAAAATGCATCATCTGTGATATTAAACGCCAATACCACCAGTTGCTCAAATATGCCTGAAACAACCACTGCCATTCCCATTGCAATGAGCACGGTCAGGGCCTCGTCCACCCTCCAAAAGGTTTCGAAACTTCAGATGGGATTCGGCACCAGGTGATCAAAAACCTAGATCTTCGGCCACTCACACAGGACCCATAGTAAACGAAGGAGGCGCAGCTGTTGTATACAAACCAGCTGGGAATATGACCTTCAGCCGAGTTGCACTTAGCATACCAGCGGTATTCTGTGCCAACTTCCCAGAATCGAAGTAAAATACTTTAAAAGGAAAACTACTCAATGACATGAACCTGTGGAACTGCATATTTGACACTATAGGTTTGGTAACTAATCCCATTAATTTGGCAAGCATTACCCGTCACCCAAACTCACAGCACTACGGTGAACCAAGACTTCTGCGAGTTGTGCTGACTTTTGCCAATAAAGCAGAAGCTGTCCTGTTACCCATGGCTCGCCTCCGAAATAAGTCATGTTTCATCCGCCTATTCACGGATATTCCGTGGAGTGAGCGAAGACAGGCAGGGCACTAGTTGGACGAAAACCGGAAGGAATCCGTATCCAGGACCATCCTTATACTCGGTGTTCCCGAGGTTTCAAATCATGGTGAGCGTGAAGGGGCCACTCACGACCAGGAACAAGGGTGGTACATTCGTGAGACCTTCTTTATAAAAATTGTCTTATGGCAATCAATCTCGAGGCTGCGCCGATCGCCGAACTACAAGGGCTGTTGCCCGAGGATTGTGATTTGTGTGTCCTTCAATTCAGACAAATATCAGCAATGGCAGTGGAGGGATGGTATGCGGGCCGGAGCAGCCTTCTTACCGAGCACCGGATCAAAACAGTATCTGCTAAGCAAACACACGAGAGCAGCCATTCAGTCAGACCCCTTACCGACAAGAATTCGGATAACTTCAATCAACTAACCAACGAAACTGGCAAACACATCCCATATAGTACATACATAGAGAGAAACAAGGAGGTAATAGTAGGATCCATGAATCGGACACAGATGAGTTCGTCATCCCCCCACCCAAAAGACAATTATTTGCCGAGCTTTTACTGGTCGGCATAACATTTTAACCAAAAACCCATCCCACGGCTCATTGCTAAAACATAGAAACTTTCTTGCACGCACACCAATACACAAGGTTTCCTGGACAAAGTTGCCGAACTGCGGCTGCGTCTAACGTCACATGTCTGGGATCTCATATTCGTTCCGGAAACCTCGTTGCACTCAGAAATTACCAATGCCGAAGTCAGGATAAATGGTATGTCCATTCTCCGAAACGATCGACTTAGCAAAGGTGCGGGGATGATGTTATACTACCGCAACGAGCTGTAGTGTGAAGCGGCGGCCCATCCAGCTACGGTGATCATAGACTCTCTGTGCTGCAGTCTGAGACTGAGACGCAACGACACTTTCCTTTTGGCAATTGTTTATCGTCCCCAAATGTTCACCGCAGTGATGGACTTCCGCTTGGCATTATCCTTGTGAACGGTCCTACGAGGACGATACGGTCATGTTCTCATCTCAGGCGAATTCAATATTCATGATTTGAAACTTCCGGCATACCCCAGCGTGCAGTTTAAGGCCGAGCTGCAAGAGTATATCAAAGCATACCGCGCTTCAGCGATGTCAGTTCACCCATCCGTTTCAGAACAGGAACTGAACCATCTGTGTTTGATTTAGTGCTCACGAACGAAGAGCTCATGGTTGAGAAACCAAGGCTGGAGAGCCTCTTGGGTGGAACGACCACTTAACCATAACTTACAGCTTTGTAGGTTATGCGGAGTATCCACATGTTTCGAATAATCCCCCAATACGGCAAACTGGCAGAACTTGTGGCAGATGCCAGCTGGGAGTTTCCGGACGACTGTTCCGTTGAATGTGCTTCGTTGGATTTTACTGGCAAGTTCAGTAATCTGATTAAATCTGCATCGGTCAACAAACCCCTTCGTTCTGCAAAGGCATAATCATTCATTCCGAGTATAACCGGAAAGCACATGGCAAAAAAGAGACACCGTTTGGCATGTGTATAGAGCGAACCTTAGCCCTGACCACTGTGCATCGTAATCGCTGTACCAGGCTTGTGCGCAGGACAAATAAGTACACTAGCAGAGTCTAGCGGAAAAGTTTTGTGTCCACATAAGCTTCTGTACAGACGTGTGAACAGTCTCCGGAATATGAAATGTGGTGTTCCTCCACTAATATCAGTAGATGGATTTGCTCAAACCTCTGAGAATGCAGCCAACTTTCTAGGACTCCAATGTGCCCAAATTTCCCGATATACTATCAGCATTTTTATCATACCTGTCCCAGTCTCCCAGATGCCAGTAATTACAAACTTTACGTTTCGTTCAACGACAATTTTGAGGAAACTGCTGTTGTTGCGCACCCATAATTCCCCCGAAGTTGAAAACATTCCCCAAAGTTGCCTGGGCGAACAGCAGGTCCCTAGCATGTGGAAGCAAGGCATCCGTACCCCGCTTTGCAAAAGTGGTAGTCGTTCCGAGCCAGCCAATTACCGCCCGGTGATTCTCCTCCCGGTGCACTCCAAGGTGATGTAATCGATAACAGCTGAGGTTGTAATGGGCTGCTTCGTAAGGTCTAATGTCATAGCACCGGAGCAACATAGATTCCGTCAGCATCGGCCATGTACTACCAAACTACTGCTTACCCGTGGCAGTCGGACCGAAATAGCCGACAGTAAGACCGGCATTGATGTCAACTACTTAGCATATCCAAAAACATTCGACCGATTAGATCACCGAGTCCTTCGCCAAAAGCTGCAAGCATAGAGAGTTAGAAACCCTGTCCAGGGATGGATCGGAAACTTCCTCTATCAGCGGCGCATTCAGTTTCGAGTTCGAGGTCAATTTTCTGATCCAATTAGTGTGCACTGCGGTGTTCCACAAGGGTCAGTGTTGGGGCCGCGGTTTTTCCTGGTCTTCATCAACGACCTGGCGAGTGTCATCGAGTCGAAGTTCCTGCTTTTTGCCGAGGACATCAAGATATGACGGACTATCGGTTGTCAGGACGATCACGACGTGCTGCAGAGAGACTTAGACCGTGCGTTTGAATGGTCAAAGGCAAATCTACTTCCACTTTACAATGACAAGTGCAAAACCGTGCAGGTCCGCCACAAGCCCACGTACGCATATAAGCTTGTAGACGACATTCTTAAAATCGTCTCACAAGAGCGTGATCTTTGGGTGGTGATGCAAGGCGACGTAGGCTGTTCGGCCAAGTTTTGAAGGCGTCCAAAACCGCTCGCCAACAAGTGGGTCTGTTAGGAAGAGTGTTCGGGTAGTTCGATCCATCCAACTTCCCCCAAATGCTCATGTAGAGTAGGCGATCCAGGCTTGGCAACCCTGGTTAAAACGCGACCTGGTTGCACTAGAGACCGCACAGCGACGGGCAACGAAAAACGTGAAGGGGTTGTTCCACCTGCAATACCAGTGGCGACTGAGAGCTCCGGGGAGTTGCAGCGGAAGATATCGCTGTCTACAGGGTGAGCTCATCCTGGTGTTCCAGATTGTGAAACCCCGGTCACGCTTACCATCACCACCTGAATGCTTTGCTGCAAAATAGAATGGAGGGGTCATAAATTGCAACTTGCCACCCAATACAATCGGTTTGAGTGCCGCCGGAATTACTTTTCCCTTCGAGTTTGTCAAGCGCGGAACGTTCTTTCGACTTTCGTCAATTTCGCGTCCACACTACCCATTTTTTTAAACGACCAGACGATGCATTACACCACCTACATTACTTGAGGTGATTTCTATCCGTTGAGTAGCGACAAGACGCAGACAAAGATTGTGCTCACCAACCCCAGGAAACTGGGGTAGACGGATATACCTATGTGTTAGCGTGGATAATATGGTGAGTGCACCGATGTGTTTTTCACTTTTGTGTAACTTGATTGAACTAATGTTATTCCCACAAACCATCCAACGGGATTTTTCAAGACTTAGCTTTTTCTCCATATTATGCTATTATTCCATTTTTCTAGTCTGATGATGGGCAAGTGATCAAGTGTAACTTTGTTCTTTCATCCAATTTGCTTTCATT
Source organism: Dicrocoelium dendriticum (assembly GCA_944474145.2). Taxonomy (NCBI): domain Eukaryota; kingdom Metazoa; phylum Platyhelminthes; class Trematoda; order Plagiorchiida; family Dicrocoeliidae; genus Dicrocoelium; species Dicrocoelium dendriticum. The sequence goes on along the minus strand of OX104070.1, from coordinate 50,958,922 downwards.
ATGCTTGGCAGCATCGGGTTCCTGATTCGCCTGTCACTGTGATCTCCATAGGACTGGCACAGGACGCCTGCGCCTACAGAGGGACCATGGGTTGCTTGCGTTGGAGTACCGACAATTCCATCGACACACCCCATGTGCAGCGTAAACTTGAAGGAATAAGACCTGGAGGCATGTGAATGGGAGCCACGTTTCATCAACAGTGCCGGCTCATACTCCTTCAACATGCACAGCAGTAGCATTCCTGTCTATCTGTGTAGGGAATCATGCGTACCACACACACACAAGTCGGTGCCTTGGCCGTAGTGTGCTCCACACTGGATGGAACCACCCTTTGAGCCTAGCACGGCAACGATAATCGTGCAACCCCCCAGCAACCATTCACCGTCTCCTGGATCCAGGACTCCAGGTTGAGTGTGATAGACAGGTAAGCAATTTGTCAACATTAATATCGGGCGCAGCCACACCGGGGATATCAAACAACCAACATAGAACTTCGGGAAAGGCAAACACGCACAACTAGCACAGAATGTGCAGCAGAGTAACACAATTAAACAGACCAACTAAAGTGGAATTACTTTTAACCAGAGTCAAAAGACCCATATTAAGTGTAAGTTGGTTTAGCCCAGTTGCGGTGAAGAAGCTTCATGAATGCAACCTCAACTTCAGCATGGGGCACGCTTTACATTATACCCAATATATTAATGGCTGCGTTCGTTTAGGCTCTACTAGATGGATGCCACACGAGTACACAACGTGTGACATAGCTTCAATACCAGTTCTAAACTCACAATACAAACCGGTAACACCGTAATGAGAGTCCAGCTATTCCACGACGGAAAAGTCAATCCGCGCCAGGAGCCAGCGGTGTCGTTTGAAGGCGCAAGCGCTACCTTCCTCGTATGGCTAACCCTCGAGAAAAAATGAATATTGCGTGGGCTTACTAAACTGCATTACGCGCACAAGTGTGTGTCACAGGGACACCAAACAAGTCAAGAGATGTTCGCAACGATCTTACGCCTAGGCCATTGTGCACCACGCGCTGTGCTAGCCGCGCGTTGATACGGTGACGACGTTATCGACTAACACAGGGGTCACCAAACTTTTTCACGGCGGACCGGATTACCAACAAAATGACGACCGCGGGCGGATTGGATTTTTGTACAATCCTTGTAGTCCAAAAGTGCAAGCTTGAACAAAAACGGATACACCAATTTTAGCGCTTCAAGTCAAACATGGGTAAGTGGCGTGCAATGTACGAATAAACAACCGATAGGTCTGTTAACTTAAAAATGTTATCAACGGCATCCGCAAAAGGATAGTTATCTCGGACCTCTAGTGCATACTTCGAAAAAACGAAAATACACACTATTATTATTGAGCAGTTGAAGAGAAAACTGTGAACAGCAATGGCTCAGACATTCCCAGCGGTCAACCTTAAATTGCTTGCCGAAACTAGACCGCTGATTTCTCAGCGCTTGAGGGTAGACTCCCGGTCCGGTCGGAATCTTTCTTCCTATATCAATTCACTTGCGCCTGTGGTGCAAGGTACTTAGGACATACGACCAGGCGTCTGTGCAAGAGGATCGCAGAACACTTCCCTGTTTCGCTACGAAAAGACACCGTAGTTGGATTCTTGAGCATTTGGCTGACAGGACACTAGATTCAGGCAAATGACTCATTCAAAGTCAGATATACCATTCCGAAACGATACTCTAAAGGACATGAGAAAGCTTGCTAACAACAGCCGAGACAACCACAAACATGGCTTTTTGAAACCAGAACTGTGCAAACGACGGAAGCTGGTGCAAACTTTGATACTACCTTGGCTATGAACTCACTCCGCCAGGAATTCCTCACCTCAAACATGACAGGCGATCAGGACTTGTCACCGCTGCTCCGTCTGCCCTCACCTACCGTGTGTGTTTTGTCTAAGCGGCCAACTTCGACTAACCAAGTCAGGGATCGATGACCGGCCAGGCCAAACCAATAGACTGTGTGGATTTCGTGGTTCATTCTCATGTAGGCCTAGCTTTAATTAGCCAATCGGTTTGTTAATTTTACCTATAATTGTAAATGCCAGATGAAATTTATGGAAAGGAATGTTATTCGTGCAATTGTGAATTATTATTTTATAATAACAGTAAAATGATTAGTGAGATTTGGGAAACCAACTTTGACTTCACAATATCATCGATATTTGGTTTGGAATGGCTGAATCCAATCAAGAGTGTAGCTTACAAATGTTCATCTATTAGTCTCTTACGATGCGTTGACTTCACACACTTCATTTTGCGCATGTTTGCTCACAGATATAAGTTGTTCCAAACACGAATGTTGCATCAACAACAAACTTCTGCAGTCCCGGAGATTCACCTCAAGTAAGCAGCGGTAAAAGCCAATAAGTGTTCCTTTCTTGTGCATCTTGTAATTTAGTCCGTTACCTGCAGATCAAGTAGCTTCAACTTTAGTTCAACTGGAACGTCAGACGGACTCTTGAACAGATTTTGGCTCTCAATTCTGTCAACATCTAAAAAGATATCTAAAAGATGCCACTTTAGATCACGAATGATTACTCTTTGGAAAACAAGAGAGGCAGATTCGGTGGTCGTAACTCTAATCTCTTTAAAACAATGAAAAGCGCACCACTCTCCTTCAATTTGGGATTAAAACCATGGCACCTTTATCCGAAATCCGTTGGTGCTTCTGTATAAATCACAGATGAGGCTCTCTTTTCTTTGCAGTTGCAAGCTCTGTTGATTCATCTGGGATGTACGCCGTATAGGTCAACTTTGATAGCCAGGTAGGAACTGAAAGCTGTGGGACAGCTGTATCGTTTTCATAGTGGAAGGCAGCCATTTGATTTTGGCGCTTGTGAAGACCCGGCAGTACTTTACCGCAATTAAGCCATCTAACTGTTGGGTGACAAGGTATAGCACAAAATTCAGAATCAAAGTCTTCTAGAAAAGACTGCAACTAACGGTGACTAACAGCACGTTCCCGAATGAAGTTAGCAATCAAAACAATCGGTTGCCGTATACCAGAAATAATCCTTTCCCACAGATTTCGTGTTGATGCAGTGTAGGAACAGTGCGACCGGGATATGCAGATCTTCCAACCGAGTCCTGATCTGCCCTACCAAACACTTCCTCACTCCAGCCATGTTGCTCCCTTCAACAATTGTGACACCTCGAAGCCGATTCCATGGAAGGTCATATTCTTAGAAAATTTTGTGCACCTCGTAGTTGTTGTTCAATGCATGCCGCCGACCGATGTCAACTCTTCCGTTATCTGAAAGTCCGAATTGACATCATTAATGTACACGAGAGATAAGTACCATAGCTGAGTTGCGGCACCATGGCTGAGGTGTTTTCCACCTGCAGCTAGCGTATATAATGACTGAGTGAATGAAGAGAGATAAGTAGACTTATTTCGCACCAGAGAATACCACAAGTTTTCAGGTTCCACTATGTTCTCTCCAAGTTCTCTTGTCCGCTGCACAACCTAACTTGCCGAAAGACTCACAGTTCCAAATATTCAGCTTTCGCAATACGTAATCCACTCAAACTCTGATTAAGTTGCCATCAGGGAACGGTTTTCCTCCTTCTACTATTTTTGTACTATTTTTCAACCACTACGATTGACAGCTTTACTTGCATATAGCCTTCTTGTGAAGAGAATTCTTTGCGTTTTTAAACCATGTTTCATCGACTCATACTTCGCCGAGCATTGCTTCCACGAAAAATCTAAAAACGCTGATAGGCGTTTTGTTTCATATTGACGCCGAACTCTGTACACTTTCAAAACGGCATCCTACTGGAACACACGCAAAACAAGTAGTTATGGGTCGCTGGTGATGCTACGGCGCATCAAAGGTGCATCTGAACTTTATATCATTTTATGGGTTAAATTGGTTCTGTATCACACAATGCGTGTTGCAAATATATGCATAAGGCCAGTCTAAATTAACAGCTCGCAGCAGCGGATTTTAACTCCGTTCTGCCAGTGGCAGCCAGTGCCGCAGTAGCGGACCTAAATAGCTCAAATCCAACTCTTCCGTCAATCTGGTCTACCATGGGCACAGTGCAAATTTCACCGTCTCCACACTTAGAAGATTTATGACCTACCTTGAGACGCCTGTAGCATGCTCCCCTTGTCTTGACGGGGTTATAATTCTGGTGAACATTATGGGCTCGAAAACTTTCCCACGTGGTCGTGATATATTCACCACCACAATTGATGTTCGTACAGGTTACTACGCCACTACGAGACTTGCTTATTTGTCGCTGGAATCAATGGCAAGAACAGCCTCATGAAAGCCACGGCGCATGCGACCTAGGCGTTTGTCTCGTGTGAACGAGACAAACGCCTAGGTCGCATGCAGACTGACGCCTAAGAAAGTGACTGAAGTCAAGCGGATGTTCAGGATAAGGGAGTGCCAAGCTTAACGTACGATGTGCGGCACAGCGGTTCCTGTGCCTAGGTAACAAACTGTATCGCTCAAAGTGTCAAAAATGCTACGCGACATGAAGGGGCCAAGCATTGGGTGGAGTGTGGCGGTATTATCGCATGATCACGTTCAGAATGGGACCTTGCAACGAAATGGAATTAAGTGCATTCGTAAGAAGACCGTAAACACAGAATTAGGATGGGCGTGTGGATTATTTGGGTTCTCACATTCGAGTACTGTTGGATAGACTAACGTCGTAGGCCGGATGCGGCCACGGCCGTTTGCCGTCGCCACAACGCTGAATGGCCCAAAGCGAGAGACACGGTGAGGCATGCAGCCACTAACGAACTTGAGCAAACTGCATACGCATGGAAGCATGGGTGAGGTCACCATCTGACATAATGCTGCGGATTGGAAGAGCAAAGGCAGCACATTTTTACACCTGAACACCCTTTCCAAGTGAATGGGACGCGCTCTCAGCCAGAGTTGACATGCCGGGAGCACGCGAAGAGGATGTGAGGAGTACGCAATGCATGGGTGAACTCACTGATGTGGCTCCATATCCGGTTGGGTTGGCCAGTGTTTGTGCTGATGCACTGGCATTGAAAGGTCGATGAGGCTTTCCATGTACAAGAACACATCAGGACCACGCAATGCATAAAGGACCGGCAGTAGCCTAGGTTATTCTAGACCAAGTAGGGAGTAATGACAACTAGCATTTGCTAATTATTTGACAAATGTGTTGACTGCGGAACTGGCTGAATCGTTGCTATCCCTTCTATCGCCTGATGCCCTAATTACACGAATGTATAGACCAAATTACGATGCAATTTTTGCTGTTTCGCAGCCATGTAGTGTGTTCGGCTCTGAGCGACTTCTCCACTCTCTTCTTTTTCGGAACTGGTACCACTGACCCGAATCCAAACACTTGTGTTGCTTTAAACTAACATGTTTAGGTCGACCAACCAGAAACGTGTTGAAACAGATAGGTTATGGCTGCAATGGCTCAGAAAAAGGAAGAATGGCAAACAGCTAGCAAGTTCTGTTGGATGTGAGAGGTCAGAGAATGGTAGAATTAAATGTGAACGTTCAGACGAGTCAAATTGTGAGTCACTGGATTCACCAGGATGCCTACGCGATGGTGAATGCAAATGCTCCCGCACTGGTTTTATGGAGAAAGCTGTTGAGTACACATTTTACTTTCATTATGCTGGCTCACGATGAGTATGTGTGTATGGAAAAGATAGGGACAGTACTAAAGCAATTTGAGACATATTCGCAGACGGAAAACCTATAGTGACATTCCAACAGTTTTTATAGTACAGCCATAATTGATGGGTGGTCGTTTAGGTTGGTGTGCTAATAAGGCCTGAAACGTCGGTAGGAAACGTGGTTTGGACACTAGATGATCTAATCAACAATTATAAATATATGTTGTACGCACTAGGACCTTCAGTCTAACATGACAAGGGAGGTGGAATAATTTCGTATCGTTTGTATTAACCGTTTACTGTGGATTCCCTAGAACAATAAGGTAATCCGACAGTGATTACTGAATCTGGACTGCTTATATCGCAGTTGTCAGGACATGCACAATTCCAACTACACGAATCCGCACATACATAGAAAGAGAGTAGTGGGCAGACGTTCCTTTGTAACCTCTAGAATTGCTTCCAGCGAATGAAGTCATGAGCCAGTAGGCTTACGCTGCTTTTTTGAAATAATTTTACATAATACCATATTTTTCGGACGATAACGTAATATAATTATAAGACGCAGTATCAGTAAATGGATATAATTTCATATTTAAGACGCACCGGATTATAAGGCGCATAAAGCGAAACCAAATAGTCGGAAAAGTCGGAGTTACTTCAACTCATTAACAATCACTGTCAGTAATTCAAATTTAGGCTTGGAGAATCCGCTGTGTCGTTGAGTTGCTACGAGCAACCTCTATTGAGACGTCGGTTCAGTTGAGATGGATCTCGGTCATTCTGATCACGAGAACCGTAGGTGAAATTCAAATATTTTAGTGCTGCTCATCTCAACACTGGGATACCAATGTTAGTATGAGCGGCACCAAAATATTTCCATTTCACCAAGTGTCAACAATGTTCACTTGTAACACACATAAAACACATAAAAATGAACCCACTTTTAGAACCATTCCTCTTCTACAAATTCATCAAATTCTTCATCTTCAGTGTCGGAGTTTAACAGTTGGGCGATGGCGGCATCAAGCAAGGCCGGATCCCTCTCGTCATCATCTGAGTCTGTCCCATTGCTGTTGCTTGGCTGTTCATTGATGTTTCCGGCCTGAGTGAAAGCTCGGACGACAGATGAGATCGATACCTTGGCCCAGGCATCGGCAATCCATTGACAGATAGTGGCGTAACTAGCCCAGCATTGCCTCCCTGTCTTGCTAAATGTGTACTCACCTTGTGTCATCCAATGCTCCCACGCGGCTCACAATTTAACATCGAACGCCCTGTTGACACCAATTTCTTTGATTAATCCTCTCGGAATGATAGCAAGCCCCGAATTAGTTTTCTTCACTTGGCATTTGTAGTTAAGTGAGACGGGGGCACATGGAGTCGTAGATCAGTAAGGACGGAGATGTGTGGCAAATGCCATCCGGTCTCCTTACGTAAACTTCTCGCTGCTACTCGCTGATTTTCTCTTCGCCCACGCAGTCTTTTGGATCGACCTTGCCAATGACCCCAGCACGAAACCATTCTTTTGGCAGTCTTCCTCTTAAAAATTGACCATGGGTGGTAGTTTCTGGGCATTAGTCTGGCAACTGACAACTACAATGAAGGATGATTTCTCCTTCCCTGTGGTACCTATAGATACAGTAGACGTCCCTGTTTTTTAAACAGTACGGTTCACGGGGATGTCAAATCTGAGAGCTACCTCGTCCACGTTTGTAATATGGTCTGGCTGGATCATCTTTCGTTAATCTTGTTCTTGTAGTAAATGCGGAAGATGGCCAACTTTTCTTTGTACTCCTTTGGCAATTGATGCGAGGTGGTAATTCTTGTGCCTTTCTTGTGCCTTTTCATAAAACGGAAGCACCAAGAAGGATCTTGAAAGTCGTTCATCTTTATATCACTTGCCATTGCTATTACCTTGAATCCAATGGAGACTGTGGATACGCTTCTACCTGCTGTTCTATGTTCAGTAATCCACTGCTCAATTTTGTCCTCTAACTGTGACCAACTTGCTTTGTTCCCTTGGAAACTCTTCTCTGTTTTAGTTGTAAGTAGCAGGGGGATTTATTAGGTATTTGTGCAGATTCGTCGCAGTTAGACACAGGCAGACAGCCACCACACATCCAGGAAAGCGGTAGACGGTCGTTTCGTCCTATTGGGACTCGTCAGTAGCGCGCGCCGGCCGAATACTGCCGGATTCGAACCCACGAACTTACTCTTGCGAGTCAGCGACTTGTTTGGTTTACTTGGCGCAGTTCATCTTCTCGCTTCTTCCACCATCGTACCACTGATTCCTTAATGTTGAATTGTTTTGCAGCATAGATGCTTGAATAGTTCGTTGGTTTATCGTCGCCAGAAAAGATCGAATTAGTTGGCTGCTGCACAGAGTTCGCCACCCCCAAACTAAGTCTGTCTAGACCAGCCATTCTTAGGGGGGGGGCACAGAAAATTCCCGGGGGTCTTGGGGTGTGAAAATTTTTTATGGGGCCATGGGGGCCATAGGGGGCCGAGCTGTGAAAAGTAGGTTGTGGTTCACAAATAAACAAATTCATTTAAAATTATTTTCCGAGTTTCTCTCCACGTACTAATCTCCCCTGGTAACGACAGGTCACTGAAGTGAATTACACGCGCCCAAGGTGTGAAAGCCAGGCTGAACAGGCTTTCTGTTGCGGAGCTGGCATAGATCCGCCAAACTTGCGCAGATCTCGCCGGGCTCACCTCAGACATACAATCACCACAAGGCGACTTAGACTGCGCAACTAACAACCGCTACAGTGAAGCAACTGAGCTTTACTCAGAACACTGATGCATCTATTGTGCAAGTTGCAGTTAACCTAGCATACTTTCGTAAGTACACACTGCGGCAGTTAAGGCACAAAGTCACACTGACACTAACTGAGTTTTCCTCTGGATACTACCACGGTGTGACAAATCATGTGTCAGTCGGTCTTCCTCGTTCGGGTCTCAATGCGGTAGCGCTAGATCACGCGCTTTTCGTCCCCAGTCTCAACTTGAAGTGTTCCATCAGTATGAACTTCTAATGGTTATAAGGAAGGAGTTTCATAAAGCTATTGGTGTAAACATTGATTTAACTAACATTTATAATGGTGGAACACTACGGTTTGAGCTCATGTGTACGTCTGGTAGCTAAGTCACATTAACCCGCAAGGTTCCGAATTCGAGTGGTTACTCTGTGCGCGTTAGGTACTATCTTACTTGAGGATATCCGGTTGCTTTGGTATGAATATATAACATAATATGTATATAAGGATACTATCCTTATGCTTATAATAATCAAAAGCCTTGCCAGCACGCATTTGGCGCCATGTTTGGCAAAGCTGATGTAATGTATTCACTTCGTTGTTGAATCTCCCATGCAAGTTTCTTGAATTATTCGTCATTTTCTTCCGTGTTAGTCTCTTCTGTCCTTCATGTTCCCTATTACCACTGTTTGCTACAACTTTCCTGTAATGCACGTGTGTCTAGTGAGTATTGTCATTATCTGAGTTCCATTTGTTTTCTTCAGTGGCTTTTGTCATGAAGTTTACTTCAGGCATTTTAGCCATCCACGGTTTTTTCAACGCCATCCTCAGAAACCACCTTTGGGTGACCTCTAAGAGCATTTCTCCCTTTATATATCAGCATTGTAGCCAACAACAAATGTTACAAGTATGCTAGACAAACATCTTTTCTTATAATCAGACGGTCAAGCAAGAAATTTAGTGCCACCAATTATTCAAACTACCTGCATGTTTCGCCTTGTCGAATGATGTTGTTTTATACCCACGATATAAATGTCTAAGAAAAAGAACACGAAAACAGTATATATATTAACAACTCATAATGTTATATTTCAGAAATGAGTTTCTCGGCAAAGAAGTGTAGGTTGTACTCCGTAGAATACGTCATTTGGATTTATCGTATCATCTTCAAACCCTACTCTAGCTATGTGTTTGATTTGCCAAAGCACTATTTCAAATGGAAGTATGCGACCATGTAAACTGAATAATCATTTGGATAGTGTCGATAAGGACGAAAGCGGAAATCTGTGGATTTTTGTTTGCATGCTGTGGGATAGCTTCGAAAACATACTAACTTTAAAGGTAATATTTTCTGACAAAGAAAAAAAGGCAAACGGTCTTACGGACTATTAGAAAATCAGCAAATTGACGGCAAAATTTGCGCTCCACATAATGTTGGAGAAAATATTAGCTTGGCTTCAGTTTCAATAATGCTGTCAGGCCTGATGTACATGAATCCACAATATGCACTTTAAGCCATTCTGCTCAGAAACTCAGCTGTATCTAGACGAATAGATGTGATGGCTCAGTACCTAGAAAGTACCTTAGTTTCCTTACCACAGTAAAGAAAATTTCGTTACGATAATCTATTTTAGCTGATAACGACGCTCTTCTCGCGGCATATGTCCGATTCTCCAATGATGATGAATTAATGGAAGCGATGCTTTTTACCAGGATATACAAAACTCATACAAAGGACCAGTGTAGATTCGAGGTAGTCAATGGCTATCTGTCTGAAAAAGCCATCACAATACCAAACACAGTTGCAGTTGCAACAAGTGGTGCTACCGCAGTGGTCGGAAGGTAGGGAAGATTCATGTTGTATCCCAAGCAGCTTCTTAGATTGCGCCACGCGAGTCAAAAGCCAACGCATCGGACGAGAAGTATACTTGAGAAACGCTGCACGGGCCGAGGTGAGTATGAAAACACTCTGGTTACCGTTCAAATCACGGCTGAGTGCTAATTTGAATTTATCGGTCTCAAAGAATCAGGGGGCGTGTGAGTAGTATGAACCAAGCGGTAGTAACAAATGTTCTGCGACACAGAAAAACTCTAGTCTGCTTGTAACTGAGACTGTTCTTCCCGAACAAGTCAATTTGTTTCGTTTCCTTGCGCATTTGACTTTGGTCTGACCTAACACCTCCGCTTGTTGAAGCAGTTAGACCGGTAGTTGTATAGCTTTTCCTTCGGGGATTGACCTGAAAGGGTTGCACGTATCTTCTTACCCGTTGTGACCTTAGTTGGTGTTCAGTTCCAGTCCGTTCCACGGGTTGCGTATCCTGTCTGGTCGAGGTGCTTGGGTGCAAACTGCATAACAATTCCTTTAAATCAAATCGTTTGGCATCGCGTGCCTCTGGGATCCTTGCAAACCGCGGTCGCAGTTGGTTTGCGTGACGAACCCATACTTGCCTACCAACGCGAACATCGTACATTACTTTACCACGTCGTCCGACGACTTGACCTGGTATCCAGTTTATTCGATGCCCGCGATGAGAGGCAGCAAACACTACGTTACCAACTCTGAAATTTCTGCGCCGTGCTCCGTATTGTCTGTTATACTTGGTTTCCATATCCGAATTCGTACGGGGTGATGCATACGGGACCGGGCACCTGGGTCGAAACACTGGTGTAGCACAAGGTAACAGAGTAAACTTTGCCTGCATCTTGTTCGCCTGAATCTGTTCAGCAATGGTTTTACTTGGAATAGGTGGTATGGCTGTATGATGCACCATGACGTTCGTTTCAGAACACACATTATTCAGTGGTACATTGAGCAAATTCAATCAACCAATCCAATCAATGTCAAGACGATTAGTGTTGACACAATAAGCTAAGTAGATGGTTCCACGAAGGCTCAGGTTTTTGAATTCGATGTCACATGTGAACTCACCATTTAACCTCAGTGGTTTATTGGATGCATTTTGGGCAGTCAGATTGGTGCACCTCAGTGGAGGTTTGCCAAGTCCCATCCATGGTGATCGAGAAATGATGGCAATGTCTGATGCCGTAAAGGATAAAGGATAAAGGGGCATGGTATTTTTGCTCGTCGCAATCAGCCGACAATTCAGCTATGTCGACCAGCTATCCGGAAAAGCACCAGACGGCCGTTTCGCTTTATTGAGGCTCATCAGTGGTGCGCCTCCTTCGGTCCTCTGCGGAGGATCAAACCCATGACTGCTAGTGGCTCTTGCCAACTAGCCAGCAGCTTATGCAACTGCGCCATGGAGGACGGTATCCGACCATCACGAACTGTTAGCTAAATGCGATATAGGGCGAAACAGCCGTCTGGTTCTTTTCCGAATAGCTGGTCAACATATCTGAATTGTCGGCTGATTGCGACGAACAAAAATCTCACCAAAATCCTTCCACTCATAAGTAATAGGAGCATCGTTTATTTTGACGGTGAAGTAATTTCGTTTGCCCGCAAATTCTGTGCGACACTTCACGTGAACTACTTTGCTCCCTGAAACGACGTCTTTCAAGATTTTGAGTTCGTGTACAAGTGTGGGGTAGACACAGGCCTGGAAGCGTATGTTTTGCGACAGTGGGATTCTTTGTGATCCAGAGATTTGCATTTCTGACAGAGATGTTTCTTGTAAGTACATAATCGCACAAAATGCCATCCACCACAGTTTCAGCATGCGGTCGGGAGTTTCTGGTTGGGTACTCTATGGGTCACATTTTTACCTCGAACGGCCGCACCGTAAATCTGCGGTTTACTCCTGAGGTCAGCATTTTCAATCATTTTGGTATCATGCTTTAAGTTAATCAGTCTCTGGCATTCAGCAGCGATGTCCTGTAGTGTCGAATGGGGTTCCTGCTCTAACTTGTGTAGGACACGTGTGCGCACATCAGCATCTGCATGAGACTGAAGACTGCAAACAAACATGAGACTTTTGAACTGAGCAGGTGTCATTGTATCGAGTTTAATACGTTCACACTCTCGGTTCACAACTCCACCATGAGTTATAAAATCATGGCTATCACGTTTGAGCAACCTTAAACAATTATAACGGATACTGAACAAAGATGCTTGCTCACCGAAAATGGACGTCAGCATTTGCATAGTCTCATCGAAGCGGAAATCTCTTGGATTATTTGGCAACACAAAATTGGTATAGCGTTCATGCTCAACTGAACCAAGTTTACGCAGCAACAACCGAACTTTCCATGCATCACCTAGCGCCGCCAACTCAACGCAGAAAATATCTTCATATTTCGAACCAGGAATCAAAAGTTACTCCGTTTGATTGATCGAAAACGAACTCTTGACTTTGGTATGACCTAACAATTCATTACACATCTAAAAAGTTTTCTCCCTTCTGCTTATACAATTCGCTATGTGATTCACTGAGAGCATCTGGTGGCTAAAAAGTGGGAAACCGCTTAAACGACTTATTGTAAACATTTATAATGGTAACAATATCAATCTGCACCCTTTTCAAGATAGTTTTTCCCGCAGTTGTGTGAGAAAAACGGTGAAGATTTTCAGGTCCTACTTTGGCATACAGAAGTTAGATGGCACTCCAAACGTAACTGTATTCGCCGCTTTATTGAACGCTGGGACACCCAACATCACATTCCTTTCTGGAACTGGTTATGAAAGAGAATGGTTAACATCTAAGCCAGATGTGCTTTATTTGACTAACGATTTCGAAAAACTCTAGTTACACAAAACTCTTCAAGGCAAGTTGAGTAATCTCATCTCGAGCAAAGACGTCATCCTCGATTTTCTTCAAAAGCTGAAGGTATATGCTCAGAAGATTGGACGTCGGGAATTTTCAGCGTTCCCAGTTGGTTGTTTATGCCAGTCATTTACAACAACTTCGAAGAGAAATGAAAGACAGGTTACATGACCTGGTTGACATGGATTTAGATTTTGGATCCATTTGGTGTACAGCCCTGCGATATTGGGGCTGAAGTCCAAAAATACACTAAAAATATCCAAATACACGCTATATAAAAGGAATTTTTGGAAAGGCTGATGTCTCAGACTGTGGGCAATAGCTGCAATATATTTCCTTACTTTTCCAATCACATACATGGTTGAATGTGAATTCAGCAGACTGGTTTCTATAACAACAAGTAGTAATAGATTGGACATCACAGCAAGAGATATTCGACTCTTGCTGTCAAGTCTGGAGCCGGACATAAGCGAGCTTGCTCAAAGGCATCAGGCTCAAGGCGCGCAATAATACATAGTGACGCACCAAATGTCATAACATTTGTTTTGTTCATTACACATGCATTTATCATCAAAATATTACAAAATTAGTGAAGGATTAATGGTATGAGAATGGAAATTTAGCTCAATGTGGTATGTGTTCAATGTGATCACGGTTTTATTTCACAATCCCTTGCAAGCGAATCTTTACATTTGCCACAACCTTCCTGCAAAAGTCTTCCGCAAATATACGGCACAACTGCGTGATGAGAGCCTTGAGTTGAGCTGCACTTGCAGGCTTCCTTGCGGAGACATTATCTGTCATGTAGCCCCACAGGAAGAAATCACATGGATTGACGTCAGGATTATGCGGGGGCCACTGTCTCCCATCTTGGTGACGCTCAGGAAACCGGTGACATTACCTGCCCATCAAACATGTCATACTGGTAGTCAAGAACAACATTTGCAGTGTAGGGGGCGGGCTCCGTCTTGCATGAACCATTGAGTTTGTAATGGGCGAATTGTTGTTAAGGGTACTGGAATAAATATGTTTTCTAACATACCCTAATATAGATTCTTTTTCATCTTCTGTTCAACACTCAGTCTGCTGTTACGCGTCATTTTTAAAATTGTGCTTGGCGCCAAGAAAATATTCCATACTAATTTCTCGTGACATCTACCGGATTTTCCATGAACTAAAGTGTACGAATACGAGTTTCAACATTACATCTATATTACTACACGTGTACTGAACAAAACAAGTGGTATGTCAATTCCTGCGTCACTCCGTATCTAGACCATCATATTGTTACGAAGTTACTACAGTTCTTACTTCATGACATGAATTACAGTTAAAAGCCAACAGGAAGTAAATACAATTTTGAATATTACTGATGAGTTTTTATAGGTACAGAAAAATGGCTTGGTGTTGCCGCAAAATGAGTGTTATCTTGAGGCTGTGGAAGTTAAACAAAGGGATTTATTAGGGAAATAGCAGTGCTAATAACATTAAGAATGCAGCCATCATAATAACAGATACCAACATGACCACTGGGAACCACAGACTATCGTCTGTTTGGTGTTGTGGACTGCTTAGATTGCGCTGCTTAAGAATGTGGGCCATAGGAAATGGAAAGGTTCAGAGGGGGGCCACGGCTGAATAAAGGTTGATGTTGCCTGGTCTAGACAACATGGAAAACTGACGGCGCCAGATTCTTGACCAGCGACTATGCTTTGAAAAAATCATAAGAAAACATTTTGACAGGTTTTTAGTGCAGTGTTAACATAGAAATTGATTCGAGCTCACTAGACCTCCGCACGACCACTCATAAATAAGGCGCAAGGGAAAATAAGGCGCACTGCCGATCTTTTAAGGCAAATCTAAGGATTTTATGTACGTCTTTTAAACTGAAAAATACGGTGTATTGTTCCTGGGACTGCGTACGTCGAGTGACCTAATACATGTCTAGAGGATAGTGTATTTAGCTACGATACACTGAAGTAAACCAACCACTGACCAGTTAGCAACTCACCGAATATCCTGTCAACAATGCAGTACAACATGTCATCAGATAAAATTAGGAGCTTCTGTACACACATTGGTAAGTCACTGCAGGAAGCCAGGAACAGGCGCAACAGAAGTAATGTATTTTGTGAAATACTACATTCTCCACATACCAAGGCTGATACAGTCAGTGGATTTCTCGATGTAACTTATACTCTTCCCCAACATGTATTATAGTACAGAAAGCAAATTAACTATTACAATTTTTGCTCTTAGCTAGAATATGCATATTATATTTAATTACATGGTAGCATCCAAATCAAGAAACGTATTTATAGAAACGTTTAATTAAATCAAGAGGTGATGTTCCTTAATGAGACGGCTGATATTGCTTACTTCCAACGACTTCTGGAATATATAGTGCGGTTTCAGCCAATGCACATCATAAGTCATGCTCCAAGCTTATTCAGTTCCATGCTTTGGTGTTAGATCCTGATCAAACATGAATTGATGTGTGGCTTCTGATTTGTTTCAACCATCTCTTCCAATTCCGCCTTGGATGACAACTTCTCACCACCACTCTGTATGGACAAGTCTGAACGTCAATCACCTGTTTTGGCTATTCTATCTTGCAACCATGCAATCGCTTGTCGGCTGAGTTATGCTCGCAGCTTAGTGTTAATTCTATATTTTGGTTCCGCGAACGACTGCTCGAATCAAAATAACAATGATCGACGAGCGAGTCAATATAGATGCACTCTAACTGCGCTGCTTTGCAGGCTTGCATTCGTAGATTAGATACTAAAGTGTATTATTGCAAATAGACTAATTCGCTAAACAGTCACTAATGTTTAGTCACTGATGGTTACTTGATAGTGATTATGTAGCTAATTAATTTTGTTGCTACATATGACTTTGCCGTTAATTTTGGTTGGCGACACATTGGTGACCCAATCCTCGTACTTATATTTACCCCACAAAATGCCGTTTTACTTCTATTGGAGGTAATTACCCTCAGGTCGAGAACTACTGTTTTAATAGCATCGTCAAAACGAGCTGCTACAGGGCACAACACCTTTGATCTCCTATAATAACCATAGAATCGATAGAAATCCAACGTGTTACTGACGACATGGTCAGTGTGATAATAATGTGTCGCTTCGAGAAAAGCACAACCTATTCAGAATGTTACCCAAAACTTGCTTGAATAGGCCTGGTAGGTACGCTTAATGGCGAAGTAGCAAATCTTTAGTAACGGCCACCTCGAGCCAGCGCTGATCGGAAATTACGGGTTGAATGTAGGAAGTCTAAAAGCAACTCACAAGCAAGATGCCAATTCAGGTAGATCCTTGTCAGTAACTCAAAAGGAACAACAGATGATTACGTCAGAAGAAAGGAAAGCTCGGTTGAAGCAACTATTTAGAGGAATATATAAAAAGCTTCATTAGTGAAACACCCATCTCACTTGTTTAGCCAAAAATAGACTGTGACTGTGCGTGTGTGCCACCGCGACTGTTTGTGTATTTCAACCCACATAAGACGCGTCAGAGGAAATTTAACTGGTTGTTTCTGAGATGGTACTATCAAGTGGCAGCTATGACAAGACGCGCACTACTACAATCGCAATGAGGCCGTCATTAACTAATCACACTACCGCTACGTCGGAGCCTCGAGCAGGCTACACATAAAGAATCCATTCGGAATTAGTCAAATGCTGCTTCCTTGTGAGCATGCAAATAGTACGACTGGTCATAGTATACACAAATTTTTCTTATAGAAATTTCGTGAGTAGGACAGTGCTATCACGCGGTCTTGTCTAGCTGCATAGCCTAGGGTTCTTTACGTCGCCTCCGAGAAATCTCATAAACTCCGATTTTTAGGTGCCTACTAATATCCTCAATGCTCCTCATCCTAGTCAAGGTTAGCACCGTAGCGGGTATCCTGGATTCGTGTCACACGAAATCAAAACCACTTTGCTAGCTTAGAAAACAAAAGTGCTTGTGCCTATCAGAATGGGGTCCACAATGTTTCAAAGTCGTACTTTCGCATGTGTATAGTGCCATTCCTCAAGTTGTAGCTGCGCAGTACACGTCGCCAGTTTTAAGATTCTACAAAAGAGATCGAATAAAAAAAGCCAAAGCAAGAACCTGTGCAGGAAGTCAATCGTTTCCAAGCCAAAAGATGAAAAAATTGGTCTACCTTCCGTGGCTGAGGCTAAAATGTAATGAAAAGTTGTCATGTAATTAATAAACAAGTAAGCGACGCCGCTCTGATGGCAACCAACCCGGATTGCTGGATAAACGAAAGAGGATAGATTGGTGGAAAATTCCATTTTCTCACACCTTGTTACAGACAAACACTAAAGAATTGAATTCCACACTTAAACTTGGCATTAAGGTACACCAGTTTGGACGAATGCAGTTGAGGAACAAAGCTGTATAAAACAACAGGTAAATAATTATGAATACAGTTTTGAAAAGGAACTGATTTCCTCTGCCTGATTAAGTCAACAGGCAACAATTCACCGATTAAGCCTAATTTTACTGAATTGCGTCTTAGCCAGATACAACGAGACAAAAATCACACAACCAGGAAAGCGCTAGGCAACAGCTTCCTTCTTTTGGCATTCGTCAGTTGTGCGCAATCACCGGATCAGAACCATTAACCTTACTCCGACCAGTCAGCTACTTAAGCCACTGAGTCATGGATGGCAGCGGCGGACCAACAGAGATGATTTATAACCCCGATATAGTACGGCTCATCCTCCATCGTCATGCATGCAATGTAATGTAGAGGACATGGATGGCCACCAGTACCACGAATACTTTTGCAAGTTGCCACTAATCGCGTTGGCGTGTAAGCTACCCATGCACTTACTGATTACATTATGTAATTAAAGTCAACTTTATTTTTCGCTCTTGGGTCCAGTGTGTGCTATACTAGTTCTTTGTGCCTCAGATAAATGGCAAATGGGACTTGTTACATAAAACTGTTACTTATGTGGTCAGAGCAATGCTACTTTTGAATCTATCGGTTTCTTAGCATGTTTTCACTCTCCATTCACATACACTGCTTAATGGAACATTCGGTAGAGGTAAGAAGTTTACAAAAGTATCAGGAATCGCACCGAGTTCTAGGACAGTTGATGTACCTTTAGCACATTCTAGCTTCTTCAAGAACACTCTAGCAGTACTCGTGAGTAGCAGGATTTTAGTTGTAATTTTGTTGTGGCTTCCATTCCGGTATTTCACAAGTTACATAGCACAGCTTTGTCCAGAAAAGTACCAGATAGGTTTCGCCCTATTGGGACTCGTCATTGGTTCGCATTCCCTCGGTCCACCACCGGGGATCGAACACATGACCACAAGAGGCGGATGACAGTTAGCCAGCAGCTTAAGCCACTGAGCCATGGGGGACGCCACCTGGGCTACATAATTTGCAATCTAAGTAGCATATAGCACAACTTATGTTCCATTGGCACTGACTGGCTAGCCTGCTAGGTGATGCCGTCCTCTCGCTAGACGCTATATCCGTAGCATTTGAAACTAGGAGAAGCGATTTATTTATATTACTCGTGAGTTGCAGGATTTTAGTTAAAGCCCTGCTAACGTCTTACATGGCTCAGTGGTTTAAGCTGCTGGCTAGGTGGCATCCGCCTCTAACGATCATGGGTTCCATGCCCAGTAGGGGACCGAGGTAATGCGCACCACTGACGAGACCTAATAGGACGAAACGCGTCTGGTGCTTTTCTGGACTAGGCTGTGCTATGTAGTTTGTAAACTACTGGGATGAAAACCCCCAACAAAATTACCACTAAAACCCTGCTATTCACGAGTAAGGTACATAAATCGCCTCTCCTAGTTTCATATGCTATGGATATAGCGTCTAGCGAGAGGGCGTCATCACCTAGCAGGCTAGCCACAGTCAATGCCAGTGGAAGATAAGTGGTGCTATATCCTATTTCGATTTCAAATTAGGTAGTCCAACTGACTTCCCCTATGGCTCAGTGGCTTAAGCTGCTGGCTAATCGGCATCCGCCTCTAACGGTCATGTGTTCGATCCCCAGTAGTGGACCGAGGGAATGCGAACCAATGACGAGTCCCAATAGGGCTAAACCTGTTTGGTGCTTTTCTGGACAAAGCTGTGCTATATAGCTTGTGAACTACTGGAATGAAAACTTCAACGAAATCTGGTAGCATCCAGAAAATATATATCACCCGTTTATATTGTTGTTAAGAAAGAGTGTACTGGAAAGCAACGTATTTACTTTAATTGGTATCCATTGGTTGTTCGTGCCCAGTGGATGCATTCTGTTACGTTTCTGGCCCTTTGACGTTTCCAGTGAACTCAGTGAGGAGAGTGATTCGCCTGAATTCATCATATCTCTTAGCCCCATACAGTCAATTAAAAATAACTGAAGACTTTGGTAATTCAACTGGTAACAATATCAGACCGATGATTGGAATACACACCACAACTTCTACTCCCATTTTAAATACTTTGGTCAAGTCGTTGAGACATCGTTTATACTGTCTGAATTGGGTTCCCACCTGACGCAAAGGTCTGTCTTACAGAAACAAACTGTCTACTTTTTAAAGGTAATTCAACAAAGATGACATGTTTCTGATCATTTCTATTAGTAGCAGAGTTGTTGGGTCGGCGAGATTAGTTCCTTGGTTCAGTTAAAAACACAGCAAATGAGCAAACAGTGGTGTTTATGACTCCAGTGAATCCACAATGCTGTCAAAATGGATGGCTATAGCTGGTGTGTTCAGTAACCGAATCTGTTAGATTGCCTCTATCTGACTGTCTGGTTCGTCAGTTGGGATCATTTTTTAATCCGTGTTGGAGGAGCACTAAAAACGCAAATATGTTTGTGTAACCGTTCATGACTGCAGACTTTCTTTATGCTCCGGTGGTTTACTGATGTTTGTCTTAAGGTATCATTTCGCTATCCCCATTGGCCGTCTAGAGTTGCCAGTTTTATTTTTTATCGCAACCCTACTCTGACCTTGTCACACTCAGTTCCCGTTCTTTGTGTGCACCTGATTGTTTCCTTGTTTCTTCAGTCATTATTGACCTTACTTGTCTACACGCTTCCGGTAGTTTGATTGGATCTAGCGCTTGTGCCTCATACTACATGACGAAGTTGTTTCGCCATGTAAAAAACCTCTGAATCATTGTACTTGGTTGTTTGTGTTCTCGCTACTGTTAGTGGGTGGAAGCAGTCGCGGGACAGGACATAACACCCCATTTGCATACTTCCATAATATCCTCATCTTCTGGTGTCCTTCTGCCTCTACGTAGCTCAGCTAAGACGAAACGTGAGAGTCTGACTACAAAGAAACATGATGCAAATACAATCCTCCTGCTGCTATTTACTGATCAGTAGTTATCATGACCTGCAAGACGCTTTTTGTTCCTGGTTCCTAAGTGTTATATTTCAACTACTCATGTTTGAAAAATAAACAAAAACACCCATATTCATCGCAGACTTGGATTTTATGACCACAGCATACAAACGTTTGGAAGTTATATAGTCAAAGCAAGCACCCTTTTACATTAAATTTCGCATTCTAGTTATCATGCAAAAATATTGTATGTATTGGCTTAGATATACACAAAGGTAGGCAAAATAACAGAACAGTATTCAGTAATCAGTATATGTTACCGCTATAGTGTGAATGGTTTTCTGAAGGTAGGCGTCAAACATAGTTCTGCACCATACTTTCATTATACAGCCCATGGTAACGAAGTACAAAATCCAGTATTTATTGGTGAAAACGCTCGCCTTGCTCCTCGGAATACATTCCAATGTTCTTTTAAATTAATCGAGATTAGCATCAAGAATATCAAATCTGAGGGACATACTGCATCCCATTTTGGCATAGTTCTCGCTGAGAACCTTAACTAACTCTCCATAGTTTTCAGCTTTGTGATTCCCAAGGAAGTCATGAACCACTGTAATGGAACTGTTTTAATCGGCTTTCTTTGTCCTATACAGTTACTGTCAGAATTCAGTATCTTCCATACTCTTTGTTATCTGTGGTCTGACGAAGATCCCAGCATTGACCTTTGCCTGCGATAGCTGTGGAAAGAGAACTTGTATGCTGTCGCCTCTTTGTCAAGAACTCCAGCAAAGGATATATATATATATATATATATATATATGTATATATATATATATATATATATATATATGTGCAACAGTTTGCGAATAGACATAGAGCCTGCAGAAACCGTGGGGCCAAAAAAATGGTACAGAAACAGTAAAAGAAAAAACAACACAACACATCACATCAAACTCCATTGTTACGTCAGTGGGCGAGATACTGCCCGCTTGGCCAAGCCGAAGTAGGGTGTTGACTTAGGGTACACCACCCCGAGCCTTTGGCTGAATAGTCTGCCCGCAAGGCAGCGCAGCGAATTCTTGGAATCGCGCCCGTTGGGAGTCAGTGACTGATTGCCCAGTTCATACGCCTTTCGTTTATTCTTTTGTCAAATAGGGACCCAATGCTCCTTACTCAGAATTACTGCATAAATTTGCTTTAATACAAAGCTTCGCCGGAATGCATCAAAGGGCGGTGACTTTATTTAGTGACGAGTCACATCAGCCATGTCACTGTGTTGTTAAACGAACATGTTTCTATTTATAGGGAGAACGTTTGCCAGACGAAAACGCATCACTTCCTGGAACACTGCCGCCGAACCATTTGCTGGAACGGGAAAATCCCGGATCACATAGCTGGCAACACGAGGAGGTTGTTTGGCAAGCCAGCTCAGCAAAGTGTTTGCTGAGGACTAACTTTATTTGTAGTGGTGGCATCAGAACCAGCGGCTTCCATCTGACGTTTTCCTCCTCACTATGAATTCTGTTCACTGTGGCCAACCTTTCCTGTGATAGTGCGTTTTTGCATTTCAACTCTCTCACAAACGAAGGAAGCAGCGAAACTTGGTGAACCCACTTTGGAATCCTGCAAGAAATGGTACCATTTCTAAGTCCCCAATGATCTCACGTGCGTAGTCGTCATATTTCATGCACACTGCAACATTATAACACTGATGTGGTCCTTATTCTAACGTCAGATTGTACCACATGGGTACTTTCTCTTGTTACGGAGCAACACAGTTTTGAGGTTCCTGGATGAACCGTCTGTAAAGAGGTTTTATTCACTCAGGTTGCAAGTGATTCCTATAACCTGGAATAGACTAGCAACCTTGTTGCAGAAGTAAGCTATCTTGTTGAGTAAGAAGTTGTAAAAACCTGGGTGACATTTCCAGATCCAAGGCTTACGCACTTCCATCCAACATGTTCCATTTCTTGAGCTTGGATGCTTGAAGCTCAGCATAACTTTTGGTAAGACACCGGTCTCTAATCAGATCGCTGAGGTTTTTCTGACTGGGTAAGTATGGTTTTCTCTCCGCGGCTGCATCTACGAAATGGTAATCTGGGTCTGCAGTAGCTTACTTCTTGTCGGGCTTTGTGTTCGCTTCTGAAAAAGGCTGTTCCCTCTCTGGTAGAGGAACGAGGAGATCGGAGCAGTTTGGTGCAGTGGTGGTGTATAATGGAATATCTAAATAGATGATAGTGGGGTCACTCCAACCAGCCCGACCTTTGGAAGAGACCACCATGCAAAGTAATAAAGGAACAGGAGGTTACTATATTCTCTCTTAAGTCTGGGTGCAGCAAGCTTCATGGTACACTTTTCTCTTTTATGCTAGCCCTTAAGTACAATAGAATACACAATACATCTATGGTGCCAAATATTACCCTAAAGCATCACATAAATATGGTATCCTGTTCCACATATTTTTGAAAAGTTGGCAAGCCATAATTGCTTTAACCTACATTAACTAATATACCGTATTCAATGAAATATTGTCAAACCTACCAGCAGCTATAGTTCACCTTACTCACAATAGTTTTCTTGCAAGGACCGCGTTTGAAATGATGTGATCATGTTTATAGGTTATCCACATTTTTATATTTGCTTCCAAGAAGTACATTTTTGCTCTTATCTTAAAAAATATCTACAGATGTAACAGAATGCACCTGCTGGGCTACAACAAGCTAGGGAAGCAAATTGAAATAAGTCCATCGCAATAAGGCTGGACCTTACCGTGGTGCGATGTTTTGTGTGCCTCAGTGATCCATTGAGATTTGTTGGGTGGTGCATTTTTGCATCTTCAGAGCCACTCATACCAGATTAGTCAGTGATTAGAGGCCAAACAAACTCAGCCACCTGGTCCTCCAGGTTGGGGGTTGGAATGAGGGTGGCTTCTAATAAGGTTTTTCTTGTAGCCCAACGCCAACCCGATGCCTTGCGGTCAGATTTTTGAACCAAAGGCTTTGGTTGAGAACCCTAATCCTTCTCCTGTATAGGCCTGGGCAACCTGACAGTATCCTGCCCACGCAATACAATGAATATCTTTTCAAACAAATTTCTGATGCTCTGGCCAGCGCAGAGGATAATAAACGGTGCCCTATCTGCTGCATCGATCAGGGTGGATAGGGGTTTGGATGCTATTGCTCAAGCCTTCCCGTCTTCTTATTCCCTTGCTTACGCATTTTCACCCTTATCGTCCCGTTCCAGCTTCACTTTCATCTTCCCGGTTTGCAACCCACCACTTCTCGGCATTCCCTCACCTTGCATTAATAGCCGCTTGTCTTTTAGTTTCAACTCACATGTGAACGCGGAGCGTCATTCCTGCCCTGTCAACAGGCCCAAGTCCAAGCAAGCAATCAAGCCCAGTTCATCGGCTTCTATTTGGAGCCCTCGATCCTCCTTCAGATTGGCATGCCTCAATGTTTGCAAATTGCTTCAGATCGGCCGACAGGCAGCACTTGTCCAAACATTAGAGACCCTCACGATCGATATCGGCTGCTTATCGGAGACCCGCCTGCAAGACTCGAGCTCTGTGCTCACTCTGCCACCCCCTTCAGGTGACACTAGCAGCGTTGTCTCATTGTGCCTATCCGGTGACGATGCAGCTGCGAGCACCGGTCAAGCCGGTGTTGGTATTGCCCTGAGTCCCCGGGCCGAAACTATTCTGGTTGATTAGATTCCAAGCAGTAGCCGGATGTGTGCGGTCCGATTAACTGACTCGTTCAAAACTTCTAAGTCGCGTAGGACTAACAGGTGTCTATTCGTTGTCGCTGCCTATGCACCGACAAACTCTAGCGATGCCTCGGTAAAAGATGACTTCTATCGTCAATTGAACGAGCTCCTACGCCACAGAAGTAGCTCTGACACTGTTGTGCCGGCTGGGCATCTGAAGGCTCAAGGTGGAAAATTATCCACAGATGAGCTGCATCTGTACGGCCAACATGCTATAGGCTCTCGTGATGATAGCGGTGAGCGGTTACTTCATTCGTGTGAGGATGCTCGCTTATTTCTTGCAAGCACTAATTTTTGACACAGCACCCGCCGGAGGGTGACTTGGTGTCCACCAGCCTCGAACCAGCTATGGACGCAAATCGATCACATTGTGATAATTTACCGCTGGAGACACTGCGTCCAGAACTGTCACTCGAGTTGGAGCACATGTGTGGACACCGAGCATGCACCTGTATATGCCGGCCTACCAATGCGTTTTGGCGGACGTCGACGACGACGTTGTGAGCGCATTGACACCAGCCAACTGGCGAAGCCAGCTGTACTGAATGCCTATCAAAGTACGCTGTCATGCGAGTTGGATAAACGCTCACTGGATGCAGTTGAAGCTCACTGGTCTCATATTTACCAGACCTTACTAGCAGCAGGCAGATCCTCATGTGGTATGTTTAATAGCAAACATGGATATTGGGTCACTTCGCGATTTCTGGAACTTATCGACGCTCGCCGGCATATCCCGACTGGAAGAAAACACAGGGAAACTCGTAAAACGATCCGGGCAAAACTCCGTGCTAGCCTGAAGAGAGACCGCGAATCCTGGTGGTCTCGTCGTGCAACAGAGATGGAAATGGCCGCTGACTTTGGCAACCATCGTAAGTTACTCCGGCTGATACGGGAAACGGGCAGCAGGCGACCTGGTGTTAGTGAAACAATTTGTGACGAGAGTGGACAACATATCCACAACTTATCAAAACGCTTAGAGCGTTGGGCTGAGCACTTTGGAGGACAATTTAATCGGCCGGTATTGTTAGGTTTGTGGCCGGCCAGTGATCGCCCCGCTCCGTGCGCTGTCCCTTTGGATCCACTCTCTAGCTCAGAAGTCGAACGTGAGATCGGACTGTAGAAGTTAACTGAAGCCGTGGGACCAGATGATTTTCCTCCATCCCTCTTCAAATCCGGGGGACCTGCCCCTGTAGATGATTTATACGAGTTACCAGTTAAAATGTGGGAGCAGGAAGCTGTCCCAACCGACTGGAGCCGCTCCATCATAGTCCCAATTTTCAAGAGAGGCTGGCGATCGGCATGCGGCAACCATAGAGGAGTCAGTCTGATCTCCATGGCCTCCAAATCACTCGCCTCCATAATTCTCCACAGACTGACTGGCACTTGTGAAAGCCAGATTCGTGAGGAGTAAGCCGGGTTTCGTCGGGGTCGTGGCTGCATTGACCACATCTTCACTTTGCGTCAGTTGTTGGAGCACCGTCACACATATTGGCGGCCCACCGTAGTCGTGTTCCTCGACATCAATGGTGCCTTCGATTCGGTTGGTCGATGTGCCTTTCGAGATTATTTACTCAGGAAAACTTGCTGCACGAATTTTCATATGATTAATTTCCCTATGCGTGAAACTGTCCCTGCGACCACCTCACCAAGATGACCACATTTTGTCTGTCCTTTGTGTAGTCGCCTTATGCAGGTTAAACTGTATATGTAATTGAATGACCCACCTCTCTTAGTACTTGCATTAACAGCGAGGACTGTGTGGTTGCTGAAGGTAGTTTACTCATTGCAAATGCTAGAACTGCCTTCTTGAATCTGTGACACTTCTGACGTCAGAAGGGAATTTCGAAATGTGCTATTCACGAGACCACAGTGAAGCTCCTCCGATTCTACGGTAGTTAGAACTGGTCCATCCGGTCTGAGGATCTGAAGCACCTACCAGTTTTCAACGTCTGCGTTTGTGAAGCATCGCTGTATTCGTATTGTCCCAGCTTGTCCGTAAAGATGATGTGAGCAAGAGAGTGCCTGGTAATGATAAGCAGGCTAGTTGATTAGAACATCGGATAGCCCTGAATAAGTTACGTTAGTTTGAGTACGTAGTGCGTGTGCCCAGTCACCGCTTACCGAGGAGGACTGTGTTTTGTTTGCTGGATTTAGGGTGAAGCAAAACTCGAGCAAGTAATGAATTCATTGACGACCAAAATGGGTAACGTTGGTCCGTCTCATCATCTATATTGGAGTCCACGCGACCCACACTGCGTTTCTCTAGTGACTCCACAACACGTGGCTTGCAGTTGGTACAATTGGCGTGCTTGCTGGCGCCACATATTTGGTTTACCTTTGTAGATTATGTCTACTATTAATTTAGCATTTGAATACGGCTTTGTGTATTGCAGAGCAGAGATGCTGTCTCACCGGTGCCGCCTTATCATCGCACGATAGTCAATTGTTTGTAGTTAAGATGCATGCGCCCTTACTCTGAGTGCTTTCTTGGGCATGCATCTTTTCATGGTGACTTTCTTCTACCTCTAGCTTTTTTATTTTCTCTCCAGATCATTATGGTTGTAGGACAGTGAAATATTGGTCCCTATGCCTGAAATGCTATTGTCGTTTATCATAATGATGACCATTTGGCTAGGCTAACACTAAAGAACAAACGGACGACTGCGCATGAATTTGCATAGAAATTGTAGAAAGAAGTGTTTATTAACATTTAACATGTCATGCGCCATGAGTACCGAGAACGCTAACTTCAGAACTTAAGGAAAGTCGTGTCATGTATTCAGAAGATAATAGTGAACTTAGGTAGAATGCCTTGAACCAGTTTACGTGGCGATAAGTGATGGGGATGACTCGATTGGGCACCATAACGAGCACGAAACAAAACAGTAAATTAAGTATCTAGGGCACCAGGAATTCCAGATTTGACCGGATGCTAGCAAGACCATGTGCAACATTTTCTCTGTGGCTGACAGTACGCTGTTCACTGAGCATAGTACCAAAGATGATAGACTTTTCGCTAATAAAAACCTAGTTTTGAAATCAACTCAGTGAGCAGGCGCCTACAATATCATCATGTGTCAACTAGTCTGTTGAAGGCATACCAGCAGCATCAAAGAGGATTTTGCACATGGTCTGTATATGCTGTTGCTTGCCAATGTTCTGGTTCCTCCCTACAGTCTTTCAGCTTATACAGCCAAGAAATCAGAAGTGGCTGCCAATGAACGTGGCTTACAAACTATCTTCATACATCATATTCGCCTGACTTACCCGACGAAAATTTCATCTGTTACAAAAATTTTAGTGACCTTAAAAATATAAGAATAAATTGCTCCAGGTGTGGAACTGAGGTGCTCAGTAATGCGTAGGCAGACAAGGTAAGACTTATATAGTTGAGTAAGATCGAGTAGTTGGGTCCATGACATTAAAGGTGTATTTAAGCTAGAGATGGTTGCATAAATCAAAACTAGTTGAAATTGTGTGTCGCAATCAAATCACACAACGAGTGCGCCAAAATGACCCACTAATCAGTCACTAACCGTTGTGCAATGAGTTACCCGTCGTGACTCGGTGGCTGAAGTCGTAGTGGTCCCGACTAACACTCCAATGGTCCCAGATCTGAGGCTGGCTATCTCTGCCTGATGGGATCAACTCACGTCGATATCGATCGTGAGTTACAGTGATTTCGGGAAGGTAATACCCAATTTTCATCTACTTCATCGGTTACGGCGCCACTGAACGCGTTGACAAAGGTTCACTTCAGTGGGAATCGAAATCCACTTTGAGCTTGTGCGTCGGGTTCTTCTAAAGGACCCTCTAATGAACAAAACAAGTTAGCAGCGTTGCTGTTTGGAGCTTGTGGGAGGCGCAGAGCTTGTCAAGCACCCTTCGTGTTGGAGTAGACATGCAATCCTGCGCTAGTTGCAAGTTCCAATTTTTAATGAACCTACATATTAACACTCAGGTTGTGTGCCTGAACAATTCGAAAGAATACGGCATGGATAACCATTCATTTTCAGGTCAACTTTGTATAAAATGTTTCCAAGGAGTTACCGATTTAAAGATGCTCTCAGCAACCTTTTAGGAGCCATGTTACCTAGATTTGTTCGCTTGAGCGGCTGTCATGATCAAATGAATTGGTTGGGGATATTTACCGTCCTGCAAAATCACCATGTCGTATGAATTTACATTCCAGTGGCTCTGAATTTTAGTTCCCGCTTTATACTAGTCTAAAAAATAAACGCTTCGGAAGTGAACTGACTACTGGTTACTTCGGTGGAGCTGTACGTCACCGGGCGCGTCCCCAGGTTGCCTTGTGAAGGTAATTGTGAATAAATCTCGGCTGTTCGCAGGCGGATACTTAAGGAGTCGCGGACGATCAGTGGCAGCGTCCTAGAGCATGGGAATTTCTGGGTTGGTCACCTGGCTCCTCATTAAATAACACAAGAACTCACAAGATGATGTGTCAAAGCCAGTGTGACCGGCTATAGGGTCACTGACTACACTTCTGGGCACAGAAGTGAGCACTTAACAGAGGGCGGATGAACAACCTCGATGGCCACCGGCTTCTATGAAGGCGTATGAGCCCCCGGCTGTCAACAGCCTTCGTGATTCGCGGTGAGCTGGGTCAGCATCATCATCATCATCATCATCATCATCATCATCATCATCATCATCATCATCATCATCATCATCATCATCATCATCAACATCAACATCACCAATCATCACCATCATCATCATCATCATCATCATCCTCAACATCATCATCATCATCATCATCATCATCATCATCATCATCATCATCATCATCATCATCATCATCATCATCATCATCATCATCATCATCATCATCATCATCATCATCATCATCATCATCATCATCATCATCATCACCATCATCATCATCATCATCATCATCATCATCATCATCATCATCATCATCATCATCATCATCATCATCATCATCATCATCATCATCATCATCATCATCATCCTCATCATCATCATCAATCATCAGCATCATCATCAGCATCGGTTTGAAAATACGTTCGCTCCGCTCTCAGGCCAGTTTTTTCATTATTATTGTGTCATATATTGTTGTATCCTGTCGTGTATTATATAGTTCGATATAATATTTGTTTCTGCCTTATCCGGGGATATATTTAGATATATATTAGCCGTAATTTTTTCGTTTTTTGTCCTCCTGGCGATTTTTTGATCTGAGTGGTAGCGTGCCCTCA
>OX104070.1:50895900-50929170 GCA_944474145.2 Dicrocoelium dendriticum | reverse complement strand
CATTACAAACTGTGTGAATTACGTCGTTGCACAGGAGAATTCTTGCTGCAGCCTTGACTTGTCTTCCCCACAAGACAAGACCAACACTCCCACACGACAAACCTCCACCCAAAAAGAACTGCAACAAACTAAATTACTACGCAACCAACAAGCGATGACAGTCATATGTTCAAACGTACCAGAACCTACCAGCGAGTCGTTAAAAGGTCAACAAGCTGAAGAGCAAAATAGCTGGACTGAGATAAGCTGCGCACTAGGACTAAACGTTCTCCCAACTAGTCTTACACGTCTGTCACGAAACCCATCGTCTCCTCACGTAGGGGAACCTCGGTTACTGCGAGTAACATTTGACAACACAAAGCACTTGGAGGATGTTCTCTTAGCATGCCACAGTTTACCGAACTCTTCTCTCAGTGCCCGCATTTTTCCAGACATGCCATGGAAGGAAAGACAAAAGCGAAAATCCGAGCCAACCGCGTCTCGTCAAAATGTAATGAAGAAAGTGGTGTTGGTTCATGGTGTGCCCGAACTGAAACATGGCGACACCAGTGAAAGACAAAAACACGATATTGATGAGTGGCGCTACATCACAGAACTCTATAGCATGCAGCATGTTGTGGCATTCGACGTCAGCCGCTTAGCTTCCTCCCCAAACTATCAAACGAGCAGACCGAAAATTTTGAAATTTACCTTGGCTACGCCGGAGATGGCATCAATGGCAATTAACGTGTGGTACCACAGCAGAAGGCTAGGACCACCAGAAGTACGACTGAGACCATTCCTGCAAGCAGTACAGACCACTGGTACAGTTGAGTCAGACCTGGCTTTTCCGACCATAGACCAGCCAAGCGTGCAAACACTCGTGTCAAAAAACGTGGGCAGACCGGCACTGTTTGTGTCGGTCAAACACAGCGAACCCACCTCCTAATGCGGCAACAAATGCAATGCTGCTACACAAACGCCCAAGGGCTTTACTCCAAGTTGCCGGAATTGCGCCATCGGCATGAAGCAGCAACTTAGGACATCATAGCATTAACTGAAACCTGGCTCTCAAACGAGATTTTGGATCCAGAAATTGAACTTAGTGAAATGTCAGTCATTCGAAATGATCGTCCATCTCGCGGTGGTGGCGTTGCTATCTACTACCGAGATCACCTGAAATGTGAAGCTCTGACTGAGCATTCCCTTATTATCCCCGACGCCTTATTTTGCCGGCTGCAGCTATCCGGTCCCGATGGTTGTCCTCAGAAGAAGACACATGATGCTTGCCTCATAGCAGTTGTCTACAGGCCGCCGAACTCCTCCGCCGACAGCGATGATATTCTGTTAAATGCTCTCCAATATGCTATGTCCAAAAAGTACTCACACTACCTAATAATGGGTGACTTCAATGTACCGTCAATAGCATCTGTGTTCCCAAGTGGGCCATGCTTCAAATCAAAACTCCTTGAGTTCTTGACTATGGCAGTTTTGTATAACCATGTGGATCAACCAACCAGACACCGCGGTTCAATCAAGCCTTCAATACTTGATTTAATCCTGACTAATGAGGAGTTAATGGTTGAGTCGGTTTCATACAACCCCCGCTAGGTTGTAGCGATCATTCAATTCTAACGTTTGATTATGTGTGTTATGCCAGTATGGTTGACAAAGAACCAGAAACCCGACGATTCATCACCAACTATTCCAAGCTTCACACTATGGCGACAACCGTTGACTGGGACCTCCAGATGCACACTGCGGCGAATGACGCCTGGCAAGTGTTGAAAGGCAAGATAAACTGGGTCCTACAATCAGCTTCAAAAGACGTACCATTACGAGTTACGCGACGGAGCAACAACTGGATCCGGAGTAGAACACGTAAGTGGTTGAATAGGCGAGACAAGGCTTGGAGGGGTCATTTGCTAGGTCCAGGTGATATCACGTGGAATCATTACAAAACATTCAGAAACTACTGCACTTCACTCCTTCAAGCTGACAAATACGAACGGCAGGAAATTATGGTACGCAAATTCACTAGCAATCACAAACTGCCCTACCGGTATGTGAATGACAAAAGGAAGGTTAAGACGGGAATACCACCACTAGAGACGGTCAATGGCCTAACGGTTACTGAAGAGGAGACCGCGGACGCATTGCTCATGCAGTTTGTCTCAGTGACTAGACACACCATGGAACCATCGCCTTGCTACATCCCAGCAAATGTCGTCGGCTTATCCACGGTCAACTTTAGCCCTACATCTGTGGCAAAGAAATTACAGTCGCTCAGGGAAAATAGTGCGCCGGGAATTGACAAGATCTGTCCGAAAGTACTTAAAACCCTTGCACCTACCATGGCAGTCCACCTTGCAACCTTTTTCCAGTTTCTATTTGATTCTCATACACTTCCATCTGAGTGGAAACGGAAACTTATCACTCGATATATAAGGGAGGTAAGCGGTCAGACCCTGCCAACTACCGACCTATTACTCTCCTTCCTGTTCTATCAAAAGTGATGGAGTCTATAATCGCTGATGAAATGGTGAGATATTTTGAAAGTCTACAAATCATCTCCAACCTCCAACATGGATTCAGACGCGGACGAGCTTGCCTCACCAATCTACTACTTGCTCGGGACTCATGGACCAGGGCTACTGACGAGGGAGTTCCCGTAGATGTGATTTACTTAGACTTTTCTAAGGCATTCGACAGAGTCAATCACCCAGCACTTCTCCGAAAGCTTGCGGCCTATGGTATCCACGGATCCTTGCTCACATGGTTGGAAAGTTACTTATACCACAG
Source organism: Dicrocoelium dendriticum (assembly GCA_944474145.2). NCBI lineage: Eukaryota > Metazoa > Platyhelminthes > Trematoda > Plagiorchiida > Dicrocoeliidae > Dicrocoelium > Dicrocoelium dendriticum. Next base: position 50,926,389 of record OX104070.1, on the reverse strand, counting down.
AAGAATCGAGGTAAGCATCGCCAACACCCACTCCGATAGCCTATGCGTCACTAGCGGCGTACCGCAAGGATCAGTTCTCGGCCCGTTACTCTTTTTAGTCTATATCAACGACCTCCCTGCCAATATTCAATCGCCTATGCAAATATTCGCCGACGATGCTAAGATGTGGCGAGCTATTCAGTCAACATCTAACCCTGTCTATCTGCAGGATGACCTGAACCGGATTCAGGAATGGGCAGTAAACAACCAACTACCCCTGAACCCCGAAAAGTGTCACCTGTTGTCTCTGCGCAGTAACTGCAGCAACACATATCACCTGGGGCAGCGCGTTATTAAACAGGTGAGCAACGAAAGAGATTTAGGGGTCATCATGCAAGAAGGTCTGGGTACTTCGCTCCAATGTTCAAAGGCAGCTAACATAGCGAACTTAAACTTGAGGCTTTTGAGGCGAGCGCTCGGTACCTTCGAGCGGCAACTCGTGCCATTATTGATTAACGCCTACATTCGTCCCCACCTCAAGTATGCGGTGCAGGCATGGCGTCCCTGGTTAAAACGGGACACTCGTCTCCTGGAGCAACCACAAAGAAGAGCCACTAAGGCAACACGTGGTCTATCGGGCCTTAGTTATGAACGGCGCCTTCGTGCGATCGGTCTGTACTCCTTAGAATACCGATGACTTCGCGGTGATCTGATCCTCACTTACCGGATACTAAGAGAAGAGGACCATCCATGTAAGTCGCTGTTAACATTATCTGCCGACAAACGATGCCGAGGCCATGCACTAAAACTTGTGACTCAATATTCCCGTTTAGATTGTAGAAAGTTTTTTTACTCTCTTAGTGTCTGTCCGCACTGGAACGCACTGCCATCGCATGTGGTGAACGCACCAAACATGGAGACATTCGAAAGACTATTGGACTTGCACTTACATGATTCACATTATATAACGGTATGACAAACTGCAGTGTCTAACTTACTGATATTTTTGTGTCACACCTGAAACTTTTGTTTTCTTCCATTTGCCATCCTGTGGGTCTTGTAAAGTTATTGCTTTTTATCCCACCATACACTATTGAACTATTGAACTATAAGCGAACAAGCGTTATAGATGCTGATGTTTCCTATATGCGTTGTTGTAAAGTACTAGTCATGGCTGAATTGCGGGGATAGATCCAGACATTTTGGACACACCGTAGTAAGTGTCGCTTTTCGATTTGCGCAGAGTTTACAACGTCAAAGTGATGGGTGGTTTATTAGACCATACACCCGTCAATGTCTTTCTGACACTGGTTAGTAAAAGTTCACATTCTTCATGCATTAATAACGCTGAATTTGTCTTTTGAGGCTGTCGGTCGGACGGTTGATACGGTGACTAATCAACATTCAAGTAAATCCGGAGTTCACATAAAATTTTCAGTTGAATAAGCGAATATCATGCTTCTGTCTAGTGGACTTAATCTCAGATCAAATCACTAGATCCTCAAGCGCATGTGGTCCCATCATCGATCGTCGGTTTACCTCAAGCAGCTAAAAGCAAACACATTGTGGAAAAGGTCGCTAACACTTTCCACATTTATTCCATTAAATCGATCGCATCATCGTAAATGTTATGGAAACTGGTGCACAACAGCTCCCAGTGGGCCGTGATATCCCGCGAGGGGGAAATCATGAACCTCAAATTACTCCCACTTGCGTTTGTAACTAGGCTTTCAACAACCAGCATTAATCGGAAAGCAGTGGTTAGATTTAATGAAATGAGACAAGACAACCGGTACCAATATGTAATATTTCTGTTTCTATTACTTGTAAGTGGCAAGCATTTGACGCAATGTATGGATGAATAGTACTGTTAATCTGCAACCCGACAATCTCTCAAGCACATAGAAATACACTAAACGAACGTTTCGTTCCACTGGGCTTCGTCAGTAGCGCACACCCATCGCTTCCATCTGGAAATGGACCCATGAACATTAAGCCAGCAGCTTACGTCACTAGACTGCTTTGGACACAGACAAACCATCATGACCGCTATGTGGCGAGGCTCATCCTCCACAGCCCCTCAGGTTAGAAAAATGCGGTGAACAATGCCATCGCTTAGAGTCACGGCTTTCTATATGGTAGCTAAGTACCATATAGAATTCAGAGGCTAAACGGGTGGGTTTGTTGAATAATTTATTTTATATTCTTCCCAGTAGTTTCCTATCCAGACAAATTCCAGTACATGTGGTAAATGGCTGCATTGTCGTACTTTGCTGTTTGGGTTCGTCAGTAGGGTGCAACCGTCATCTACTTCAGGAAACTACGACATTTCCTCACCGGTGTCTCATGCAGCTAAGCAACGACTTATGCCACTAGGTTACCCCTCACAGCCGTAAGTTCATGCGCCAGCTCCAGAGACGGTTGGATTGAAACAAGCCGTCGCCTTGTGGAGTAGCTTTCCAAGAATCAAAAGCAAAGTTTGAACCGTGATGTTTCTTATTGTGTATAAATTTGGATCAATATTTTATTACCGTTTTTATTAAGCTATTATCATCAATCCGTACGAGGTCAACTTGAGCCTGTCCGCTCAAGCCAGTGGGGTCAACTTAGGGCAACCTTTTTGAGGTTGTTACCCACAAGGCGGGTTCGCTGTAAATAATTACTCTCAAAAAATTAGTATAAAAATTCAATTAACTAACCACATTTTGTGCATTACATTACACTACATTATCAATTACGTTCGATAATATACACGAAGAAAACACCTATCTCTGAGCAAATTTTATTAAATCGAGAGGCGATGGGTGTTAATGGGACGTTTGAGGCCGCATACATCATGCTTCTTCACTTCAGCTGGGCCACACCGACTTAAACTATATATTCCTTATCTGCATAGAAAGTATTCCTCGTTATTTAAATCGTTCAGTTCTGTTATGATACTGCATATTCCGTGTCAATCTTGCTTGGTTATTTTCTTTCAAATTCGCTGTTAGTTTTTGATATCCCCAGAATGGCTGCGCTTAATGTGAATGTTGACAAGGTGCCTAGCTGTCTAGCACCCTTCACCTCGATTATAGACTATGTATCGTTTCTGGTGGGGACTGTGTGCACGGTCCTCGTAGCTGTGTTGGGCTCAAAGTGTGGTTCCATACACTCAGTGTGGAGCGGACTACGGTCCATTAACCGCCGTGTGTATGTCTGGTACGCATGGTTTCCCAATTAGACATAAATGCTTCTGCGCTGGTTGTTGGAGTGTGAACCGAGTCCGTTGATGAAACATGGCTCCCAACCACATGCCTTCCGGTCTTATTCCTTCGGGTTCACACCGGATATGGGATGTGTGGGTGGTCCAGCGCAAGCCCCTCATTATTCCCCTGTAGGCGTAGCAGTTCTGTGACTCTCCCATGGAGGCCGCAGTTTCAGGCGAATCCGGACACGGATGTCACCAATCCATGCATGATATTGCTTAGTGCTAACAATGTATGTTGTTTTTGATGCAGGCTTAGCTAATGCACATAGTAAGTCATGCTCCAAGCTCATTCGGTTCCATGTTTCGTGTGTGATCCCTGGGCAAACATTAACAGATGTCAATGGATGCCCACTTGTTTCAACTATCCCTTTCAAATCCGTGCAGGGTGAAAGCCTCCCACCACCACTCAGTATCGATACGACCTGAACACAAATCGTCTGTTTTTCCCTTTTGCCCAGTAAATATTCGGTCCCCCCTTTATCTGATTCGTTGAATTATGCCCCCAACTTAGTGAAGGGGCGTACAATATGGGGCGGGGGCAGGGGCGGTACGCCCGGACGGCATGTACACGGGGATGACAATTTTAGCTCCATGCCAAGTGTAAATTCATTATAATGAGCTCCATGAATGAAGTGGCGAACATAAGGTAAGAATCATGCCGAGACTGGAGATGAAATAGGTATTACAAAGGTCGTTATCCGATCAATAGAAAGCAGCGTTTACAGCATATATGCAGAGGGAAATGCTTTAATGTTCATGCAGAACACAGGCGCAAAGTTGAAGCATGAAAAATGCAACCACACTTTGGCACCATGACACGCACATTAAAGGCTTGCAGGGATGTCTGTCAGTTGCCGGTTAATCTTGGCCAAGAAAATCTCGCTATGATTTCAGATAAGCTTGAAAACAACCGGTTGGTATAGTTTGTGGGCAACGTTTCGCTTTTGACACCAAAATTTCCTCAGGCCGAATGAACCAGTCGAGGATTGGTATAGCACTTATAGCGAACTGGGATGAGAATCGCGACGAATGGGATGTAGACAGAAGGTCAATCGCGTTACAGGTCAACGCATCACTCCAAATAGTGCATGGAACGGTCGCAAGTGGTCCGCGTTACATGGTCATACACGTAAGCCATGTTAACGATGGGTGCGGAGATGATATGATGTTCATTCTCTGCTCTGGATCCGTCCGTCGGCGCTCTCTAGACTGGTCAGGTTAACACAGCTCACCACACGCTGAAGAGCTCTGCCCCGTCCATTCTGTTCACGCAGCTGTTAACTTTGCTAATCCTAACTGCCTCAGCAGTCAGCCTCTGGGAAGTTGATTGCAACCGCTTTCTAACGCTTTTAACGTTATCCAAGTCGATCTCATTCCCCGTATCTATCGTGTGCATTGTTACTGCGGAACTACTTAGTAAAGCCATATATTCAAGTGCGTTTCTCGGTGGCCGTGTTATGCGACTCTTGTGTTCTGCTAACCATGTGCGTAGCTCTCTCTCGGTTTGGCCGATGTACACGTGTGCGCAAGCTTTGTAACTAAATTTGTAGACGCAATTAGTTGTCCTATCTGCGGGAAGTGGGTCTTTAAGTGCAATAGTGTAGAGCGGAGCGTCTGCTCTTTCTGGAAAATAATTCTTATGGTTTCTTTATTTAAGACCCTCCGGATGTCCTCCGAAGTTCCATCTTTATAAGGAATACCTACCGTCCCAATCTATTCGGTAGCAGACCGTGATTGAGGATTTAAAATCCGCTGCAACTGGCGTTTCACTAACCGCCTCGGGTATCCACTACCAAGCAATTGGCTCATTGTTTCTTTCCGGGCGGCCTTCCTATCTTCTTCCTCTGTGCACAGGGTCTGGGCTCTGTGAAACAGAGATGGGGCGATTGCACCATACACATGCTTTGGGTGACCTGAACTATAGTGGAGTACACCACCTGTGTCCGTCGGCTTACGACATATCGTTGTTTTTAGACTAACCCCATTCCTGTGAACTAACCAGTCAAGGAATTCCAATTGCAGTTGTAGTCTCAAGGGTTCAAGCGGTTTAGAAACGTGCCTTTCTTATCCCGTTTTATGATTACAAAGTTGTCATCCATGTAAAGCCACCAAATTTTCATTGAGCTACAGGAGTTAGTCAGAGCCCTCGTTTCAAAACCTTCCATGTAAAAATTTGCCAGTACAAGAGATATTGGCGATCCCATGGCAAGTCCTAGTTCCTTAGTGTATAAACTAGATTGGAACCTGAAATAAGACTTCTTAAGGCATAATTTCATTCCTTCCGTTATTTGATCTACAATAAGCTTCGTCCTCTCTCCCAAAATACGGTCCTCAGCCAGACCGTGTTTCACTGTATGCAAAGCGGCGCACATTGGCATGTTGGTAAAGAGCGAACCGACGTCGAAACTGACCGTCATTTCATCCGATTCAAACTCAAGACCCGACACCTTTCTCGCAAAGTCAAAGTGTTCTTTACGAATGTATTCTTTTGCCCGGTCAAAGGTTGCAATATGCCAGCCAAATATCTAGTTAGTTCATGCGTCGAAGAGCCTATGCCATCTACAATAGGTCGAATGGGTACATCGGGCTTATGTATCTTCGATAAGCCATACACTCTTGATGGAAGAGATGATTTCGGGTATGTGTTGTACCATTTTCCCGATCCTAGATGCTCCTTTACGTTCCTTAATTAATGACTAGCCTCTGTCTTATTTTATTCATCACTGACATGACGGACTATTGTTGAGAACCTTATATGGTCCCATTACTAGGTGCGTCTCCGTTTTTCCAAATAATCTGATTTGTTCATTATCACGGTGGTTTTGCCTTTATCAGCCTTTGTGATAACAATGCTCGGATCTCCTTTCAGGTCAGTTAATGTGGCATGTTTCTATGGTGCAAGATTTTGCTCCCCGGCTGCTGGAATTCTTTAATGTTAACAAGCACTGCACCAATATTTTTAGCCGTTGAAGCGGGTAGTTATCTTAAAGTAGTCTCCACAGTAGGAATAATTTCTTCGGTTCTTATCTTGGATTTATTGATAGTAAACATAAACCCTTCTCCAGTAGTCTACGCTTTGTCTCACACAACACTACCTGAAGTATTAACTACGTTACAATATCTGTTGCTAGATACAGGCTTGCTAATTGGACCGGTGGTCTTGCTACGTAAGGACATCAAATTGTGGAACATACGTATTTGTCATTTTTTGTGGTCCTTCCTTGCGTTCACTTAACATCCGAACTTTTGTGGTAAAGCCAGTCATAGTCTGCCTGCGTTCAGATAGTCTACAACTCCGAGCTCAGTCGATTTGGGTGGAGGCGGAGTACACCCAGGCATCGAGTCGTTACTACTACTACAACTACTACTGCTATGCCTCTCTACTGTCCTAACTCAATCGCTCAACCTCCACTCACAGACCACCCCACCTCCCCTCCTTCACCTGTATGTACTCTTATGTCTTCTACGGTCACCGTCACAAACGACCCACGTCTCGCAACTGATGGAAACAACAGCCAAACTCCCGGTTTTCAATGTCCTGCGATCGCAACCGCCTCTCACTCCACCGAAGCTCCAGCTCTTCTTCGACCTGGTTCTCCATTCATCCTCGCAGCGTTTAATGTTCGAACTTTGATGCAGATCGGACGACAAGCATGTCTGGCCCGTACTCTTGAAACGCTTTCGGTAAACATCTGTTGCCTTTCAGAGACCAGATTACAAGACTCTAGCGCCGTCATCAGAATGGCTTCTCCGGTAAACTCTGACGCCGAATACTACTTGCGGCTTTTCGGAGACCCAGAATCTGCCGCCACTGGTCAAGCTGGTATTGGGGTTGTACTGAGTGCCAGGGCTGAATCAGCTCTGCTTGACTCGATCCCAGTCAACAGTCGGCTATGTGCAGTCAGACTAAGAGGTTCATGTAACGTAAGCAGGCGTCGAGATGTTAAGTGTGCCTTGTTTGTCGTCTCCGCCTACGCCCCTACAGACTGCAGCCTGGATGCAGTTAAAGATAGCTTTTACCAACAACTACATGAACTTCTGCGTTTCTCCAAACGGACTGATATAGTCATTCTTGCCGGGGACTTTAACGCACGGGTTGGCCGCCTTCCACCAAGCGAGCACCACCTTGGGGGTAGTTTTTGTCTCGGTGGCAGTCGATCAGACAATGGAGACAGATTGCTTGCTCTTTGCTCTGATCATCGCTTGTTTCTTTCGAGCACTAGTTTTCGACACTCGAGGAGACACACTGCTACCTGCCGCCCGCCCTCACAAATGCAAGAGTGCTCCCAGCTTGACCACATAGTAATCAGCTACAGATGGCACGGAAGCGTAACGGACTGCCGATCGTACTGGTCAACTTTTCTAGACTCCGATCACGCACTGGTTCGTGCTAAGATTTGCATGCGTTTCGGAGGATCACCTAAGCGCGCCCACTACCGACCGGACGTCGCGAATCTACAAAACCCTGCGATTTTAACCAGGTACCAAGTCTTACTGTCAACCTTGCTTGGCTCAACTATTGACCGTGATCTCGATTCACAGTGGGCGCATTTCAAAGATGCGTTAGTTTCCGCCAGTATCGACACTTGTGGAGTTACTCGTCACCCACTGAAGCACTGGATTTCCGCCGCCTCCTTGTCGCTGATGGACAGACGCCGCTTGATCCCATCGGATTCCAGACACAGTGAAGAACACCAATACCTTGGTCGAGAGTTGCGCAGGAGTCTGCAAATGGACCGCGAAGTTTGGTGTGAACCTGCTAGGGAGATGGAGCTTGCTAGTCTCTCTGGTAATACCAGGATACTCTTCCATCGCATTCGAGTCACCGAAGGTGTTCAATCTGGTATAAGTGAAACAATATGCGAAGAAGATGGCACCTTAATCACCAATCTTCAAAGACGGTTGGAGCGATGGCCCGAACATCTTGGCTCGCGGTTTTGTTGGCCCCCAAGTCCATCTGCTACCTCGGGCGCTCGCGCTGGGGCTGAGTGGTCTACCTCCACAGATCCTCCCTCTTCCAAGGAACTCGAGCAGGAGCTCCGGCACATGAAGCGCTGTAAAGCTTCCGGCCCTGATAGTCTTCACCCAGCCCTATTTAAAGATGGTGGCGCATCGCTGGTCCGAGAACTCTCCACTTTGTTCTCGAAAATTTGCTCGAAAGAGAAAGTTCCATCATCTTGTGGTGAATCGATAGTCGTCCACATCTTCAAAAAGGGCCTGTGCACAATCTGCCCCAACTACAGAGGAATAAGCTTAGTCCCCTTCGTTTGAAAGCTGCTGGTGTCCATCATACTTCGCAGGCTATCCCCAACACGCTAATCGTTGCGACGAGAAGAAGAAGCTGGGTTTCGCCTTGGTCGCGGCTGCATCGATCACATATTCACACTTCCCCAAGTTCCTCGAGCTCCGTCATGTGTATCAGAGGCTAACGATTGCTGTGTTCCTGGATATCCGTGCAGCCTTCGATTCTGTCGATCGTACAGTGATGTGGCATTGCCTTCTGAGGAACGGTGTCCCCGAGAAGTTCGCCTCCATACTGCGCGCTCTCTATAGTCTGACCTTGGGCAGGGTTAGGGCTTATGGCATGCTTTCGCATGCCTTTGTGGTCTCCAGTGGAGTTCGACAAGGATGCCCTATCTCTCCGTTCCTATTCAACTTTGCCATTGAGGATGTCCTGAAGAACGCTCTGGGTGATTCGTTGAATGCTGGCGTTGAGCTCCTCCCAGGTAGTCGAGTTGTTGATTTGGATTATGCTGATGATGTCCTCTTGCTGGGTGACGATCCACACGTCGTCCAAGTTGCATTAAAGCGCTTGGCGATTGAAGCATCAAAGTACGGTATGTACTTTTCCCCATCCAACTGCAAGGCTCTCTTCCAAGACTGGCAGGTGCCTCTGCCTACACTCACGCTTGCTGGTGCGGCACTAGAGGTTGTGGAGAGCTTTGTCTACTTGGGAAGTTGCATCACTGCTGGCGGGGATGTTGGAGACGAGGTTTCGACGCGCATCTCGAGAGCACGCCTCGCTTTTTCTAGGCTGAGGCATTTGTGGCGTCGCCACGACATTCGTCTCTCCATCAAAGGGCGGGTCCATTGTGCAACTGTTCGTGCTGTACTGTTGTACGGATGCGAGATCTGGCCCATTCGTAAAGATGACTTACGCAGGCTATCCGTCTTCCAGCACCGCTGTCTGCGGTCCATTGCCCGTGTGTGGTGGCAGCACCACGTAAGCAATTTGGAAGTTAGGCAGCGTGTCTTTGAACGTGGAAGCCACTCGCTCAAGGACCTCGTCTCACTGCATCAACTGCGGTGGTTGGGACGCGTATTGCGCATGCCTGTCCAGCGTTACCCCCGTCGTGCGTTGTTTGCACTTGCTGGACAGGGCTGGAAGAGACGGTCTGGTGGACAGCCTACAACATGGAGAAGCCGCATGAAAAATCTGACGAAACAGTTGGCCTCGGCCGGTTGTTGTCGACTACCTGGTTGGGGTCCGAGAGATGAGGATACTTGCTGGTTGAAGATCTTGGAAGTCATGGCTCAAGATCGATGTCAATGGCGGACGTGTGTATCGGTTTGTTGCGGTGTCCCTTATTCCTCTCCCTAAAAAAGGGAACTGAAAAAATTTTCAAAACCCTGAGTGGTAAAATGGACAAAAAAGCATTTGTTGTTGCCCTTTTCTTATTATTCATATAGTTTTCCTATTCATCCATGATTCCGATGGCACAATATCTGTACCACAGATTGTGTATAATAGACATTTAGATATATATATACATACGAGTCGTTAGAAGAAGCCGCTGTATCAAGAATGCGTTACTTGTGTTGAAAGCTATTTTGGCAGACGTGTAAAGATATATATTAAGTCGACGGACGCAGGTGGTGTACTCCATTATAGTTCAGGTAACCCAAAGCATGTGTATGGTGCAATCGCCCCATCTCTGTTTCACAGAGCCCAGACCCTGTGCACAGAGGAAGAAGATAGGAAGGCCGCCCGGAAAGAAACAATGAGCCAATTGCTTGGTAGTGGATGCCCGAGGCGGTTGGTGAAACGTCAGTTGCATCGGGTTTTAAATCCTCAATCACGGTCTACTACCGAGTGGATTGGGACGGTAGGTATTCCTTATAAAGATGGAACTTCGGAGGACATCCGGAGGGTCTTAAATAAAGAAACCATAAGAATTATTTTCCAGAAAGAGCAAACGCTCCGCTCTACACGAGTGCACTTAAAGACCCACTTCCCGCAGATAGGACAACCAATTGCGTCTACAAAATTAGTTGCAAAGCTTGCGCACACGTGTACATCGGCCAAACCGCGAGAGAGCTACGCACAAGGTTAGCAGAACACAAGAGACGCATAACACGGCCACCGCGAAACGCGCTTGAATATATGGATCTACTCAGGAGTTCGGCAGTAACAATGCACACGATAGATACGGGGCATGAGATCGACTTGGATAAAGTTAAAATCGTTAGAAAGAGGTTGCAATCAACTTCCCAGAGGCTGACTGCTGAGGCAGTTAGGATTAGCAAAGTTAACAGCTGCGTGAACAGAATGGACGGGGCAGAGTTCTTCAGCGTGTGGTGAGCGGTGTTAACCTGACCAGTCTAGATAGCGCCGATGGACGGATCCAAGGCAGAGAATGAACATCATATCATCCCCGCATCCATCGTTAACATGGCTTACGTGTATGGCCATGTAACGCGGACCACTTGCGACCGTTCCATGCACTATTTGGAGTGATGCGTTGACCTGTAAAGCGATTGACCTTCTGCCTATATCCCATTCGTCGTGATTCTCATCCCAGTTCCCTATAAGTGCTATACCAATCCTCGACTGGTTCATTCGACCCGACAAATCTTCTGTGTCAAAAGCGAAACGTTGCCCACAAACTATACCAACCGGTTGTTTTCAAACCTTTCTGATATCAGAAAACTTTGAAAGCTAATAATATCATTAGTTCTCGATTGGTTCCGAGTATTTTTCAAGGTGTTAAGACTCGCTTTTTTAATCCGGCTTTGATTTATTGTTGTGCGGCATTTCGATCATGTGTATCATGTCGATCGAGCCGGTGGATCTACCAGGAACGAATACCAAAGCTGGGGCTAAGAAGCTAAAACGAACTGATTTTTTCGGGATTTGCGGAACCGTGCATAAAGAATGTGAAAACGGATGCTGTATTCTCCTTCAAAACGTGCCCCATATTTTTCGACTGCAGGATGTTAACAGCGGATTAGTCTATTTTTTCGACTGATATGGATTTCAGAAACCGGTGGAACCTAAGTCCAAATGCATGTGAACACGAATCTGACAGTAGTTTATCGCCTGCTCCGTAACTCTTCGATCTCAAAATCCTAGCCATCTGGCTACTTGGAAAAAAGGCAATTGGTAAAAGATGTTGAAAATTGGTGGCTTTAGATTCAAGCTAGAATGCTTGATTTCGTCAAGTTTCTCTTCTAGCGCAACAGGATACTTTGTGGTCTCCATGAACACATCCAGCATGGCAAAATAGGTAAGGAAAGTAGTGGGAATATTTCAGAATTTGTAGGTTTGTTGTCTAAGCATGAACCTGTTCTTCGCAAAAGTTTGGTGACAGTTCAGCCGGGAAGGAAAATCGGCACTATTTCTTCGTCGCTAAAGTTCAAATTGAATTACATAGGTTTTGGCAAAGCAGGTGAGAAAGAAAATCGTAGATCAGGTCAAGGAAATCAGGTATGTTTACTTTGTTGATAGCAATGACAATGTATCCCAAAAAGTTAGATGAGTGCAAATGAAGTGCTGGCAGAGGAGTCGATTCGCAGCTTCATTGTGACCAACAGCAAAGGGCAGAGAAAGTTGCTGGATGTGTATTGAGGGATCCGGTGAAGGATTGAATTCAAATTGATGACTGCCACAACCAGGCATTTGACAACGCTGTGGTTGTGGCGGGCTACCAATCGGGTGTGCAGAGACCAATGTGCCATGCACAAACTATTTCCTGAATCAGGCTTGTGTTTATGCAGCTTCTGCGACTATTCATTCTGTTACACAGTTGGTGTGATGTACTGGATATTCTCATTCATTTTTCCTCTAAAGGTTGCTGGAACGTCTTGATTCACCGGTTTATGTATAAAGTAGCTGTAAAATCGGGTTGGTGTATTCGAGCAGGCACTGTAAATGTTGTGGTGAAGCAATACTGGAAAATCATATCTTCTCTGAAATATTTCATAGAATGAGAAGTTGCAGCCATAAGATCAGATGCATCTTTAGTTCTCACCACGGTATCGTCGTTTCCGTTTATTTTGTTTCCGAGCCTTTGGAGATCTGTTCTCATGCAAATCGAGGATGCACAGATAGATAAAATCAAAAGGGCAAAGCTCCCTCCAGCTTACAATGTTAAGCGTTTACTTTCTCCATAATAGATAGAAAATGATGCGCATTGCAACAGATGAGTCTAAAAGCGATACGTCAACTTGGGGTGAGCATGAAACGTCAGATCAGCCAAAAGAAATGAATGGAGGTTGGAGAATTGTTTGATATACTGATGTTAATAGATGCCGAGTTGAAGCGGGAAATGATGTCTGCCATAGACAAGGTGACTGATGAAATGCAATAGATTTTAGAAAGTTCTTGACCCTGCAAACAAGTGCGCTTTTATTACGCCGTCAAATCTGCTTGTTGAAAAATATGGTTGTCCGCTTAGCGAAGTTGAGGAAAACATAGGACATAGGAATTCCTTGCTGGAAGGGGAAGATTACAGTAGTTTGTGAAAGTTTCAGGGAACGACAAACTTAGTGCACATTCTGAAGTTTTGAGCTTTAAACAGAAAGATCACCTTGGGGAATCTGCCGCGCTTCTTTTTTACCCAAACCATAGCACTGCTAGGTGTGAGACCGCATTCTCAAAACACAAACTTATAACGAACTGTCTCTAATTACCAATGAATCACGGATGAGCAGTTCTCCTTCTACGAGGGGAACTTGCCAATGGACTGAATTTTGTTGGTGTTATCAATATGATTGCCTCAAGGAACGAACGGAAAGGGTACCGGTACGTTTTGTACACGAGTATTCTAACAACACAACTAACTGCAGTTACGGCAGCACTCTAAAATTAGATCTGTGCTTGTTGTTATATAAACCAAAATACTGAATGGCAATTCGCAATGGTGTGGGTTTACAGATTTACAAGTGCCATGGGACGGCAGTTTTACGTCCGCCCCAGGCGACAAAAGTGGTTGCTACGCCAATGCTTTAGCGTTCAGTCAACTTTGTAATTCGACCGGGGCAAATGACTGCTTGACTCAAAAGAACAACGTTCAAGGAGCGAACTGATAGAGGCGCCATCCACCCTCGCTGCTTTGTAATTACGCAATAAACTTTACTACCGAAAAGTGTCTATTTCACTGACCACTCACCAATGATTAGTCAGTGATGGCTAAATATTGGTGTTTAGGTAGTTGGTTACATGCTTTCATGTATATTGTTTTGTTCTAATTTTTGTTTGGCGACAGATGGATGACGCAGTCCCCGTACATGTATTTACCCCCGTGAAATTCCACCTTACCCATTTGGGAGGAATTAACCTCCCGGTTGATAACTACTGGCTTAGGGGCACTGATGCGAATATGCGAGATCTACTTGGGATCAAGGAAACTCACTCTCCCATTCTGCCAACAAACATCATGCACAATGAATGATTATACAGCTGCGTCATCATGTGGAAAATGGCTGGATTCGATTTCCTCCTTACCACTAAGGTGTATAGCTTGAACTTGGCAGCATCAGGCAATGAAATCAATTTAAGCTTGTGCCTTAAATGCCCTGGACTTGTGAATAGTCAGCCGCAACAAAACGCTTTTCAGCAGCGATAACAAAAATCGTTATGGTAGATAAGCACTAGTAAAAGAGGCCATCCCGGACCGCGATACCGTCAATGGTGGTAAGTAGCGGCCAGTACGCTAATGACATGGTTGTAGTTTGAGAATATATGCGCCAGATATGTGGAGGATCGAAAAAGTGTAGAGCCGTGTGCGGGCATGAGTGGTTTATAATGTCCTCTGAATGCGGAAATGGATACACATTTATGCCATGTGCTATGCAGAGACTAGGTTGCATTGGTACATATTTCTGGTGTATTTTCGCAAGTGTTGGCACGAGTGTGTGTTGTTATTTTAATAACAACAACCTGGAATTCCGCTACCCCCAGCGAACTATTTCGTCGAGTTACGAAGTGCTTCAAACTAAGTAAGCCAGGTAAAAGTAAGATTGAACAACAAGTTTAATCGGACGGAATACATGTAACTATGAACCAATAAATCAGACTGATAGACGTGGTGGTGAATCTACAAACGGAATTCAAATTAGTCACCACCCCTTAAAGAGAGATTTAATCACAAGAGGTAACTACGAGAAGTATTTGCACGCTGAAGCGCCTTGATGTTTCGCTGACAGGGAGGAGTGCAAATTCCCAATGTCCGGGAGAAGCCTAGGGTATTCCAGGCTCAGCTCCTGATAGCGATTTATGAGAAGTGTAAACCGGACACCTCCACACTGTTGTGCACACAACAGCAGTGAGGAAGACTTGAACCACAGCGTATGTTGGTCCAGAGAGCAGAGGTGCAGAAAGGGGGCGGGATGGCGAATGGATGCAGTCTGCTCCGGGCGGCGTGTGACAGGGGGTGGTAGGTTTTGTACCGCTGATTGTTCGATACCAAATACAAAGGGTGAAGTTTCCAGGTAAGCTGAGGGATGAATAGTTAAACGTTAATTTTTATGACCAACAACACATTTCCGCCGTGTCACACCAGTGCAAACGTTTTTCCCAGTGATCACCTTAGGTATTCCATTGTGGACACCTGAACCACATTTAGGTCGGTGTGACAAACGACCGTCCATTTCATCAGAAATTAACTTGCAATTTACCCCGAGCCATTTTGTAGGTTTACGGGTTTATAAATGCCAGAGGATGAAAATTTTGCCACCGCCCGGGCTTCGCTAGCATGAGGTGGTTAGGTGGTTCCCAGGCGAGCGCAAGCCGTCTGTGTATTTAAGTAAAGTAACCTTCTTGGTAGCGGGTGTTGAACCAAAGTAGCTAGAAGCTGGAGGTGGTGCTCTGTAAGGAGTCTATGTCCTCAAGATTTGATGCCCTTGTGCTACCAACGTACAAGGGCAAAGGAAGCAAGCAATGCGCTACGAACAATAGGGATATCGACCTTCTGAGTTGTATGGGCTGGGTGATTGCCCGAATCCTGCTCAACCGTCTCGTCAGTCAGGTTGTGGAACTTAACGTGGCCGGATAGCAATGTGGATACCGTTCCGGTCGCAGCACCATCAATATGGCGCCTGCGGCTCCTCAGTTGGAGGAGAACGACATCCACTGTGGTATTCGCTTTTTGTTTATTTCACCAAAGCATTTGACACGGTGAACCGCGAGGCATTGTGGCTAGTGTGGGGTAACTTTGGCTGTCCGGGTAAATTTATAAGTTTAATTGAATGTCTGCACAGTGGTACGCCGGCGAGGGTGCAGCTGAGTAGACAGACCTCGGATGAGTTTGCAGTTGTCTGATGTGAAGCCTCCCCCCTGTTTAATATGTACCTTCATGCCATGATGTCTTGTGCTTTTGATGCCACTTGTGCCTACGGTGTTCGTGTGGAGCACCGTATTGATGGTGGGTTACTGAACATCCGTCGTTTCGGTACGAGAACCCCAGTCTGTGAGACAACTATCCGTATGCTGCGGTTCGCTGACGACTGTGCGTTGTTTGCACACAGCGCGTATGATTTGCAGCACATGACTAGTGCTCTGGCTTTTTACTGCGGCCAAATTCGGGCTCACCATCAACAAACGTAAAACTGTCTGTCTTATTCAGCCTTCACCCGAGGTGCAGTCTGCAATGTTGCCGGAAAACAGCATTGGTGGTGAATCATTGGAAACAACCTCCCGCTTCTGCTACCTTGTGGGTGTGGTTTTGACTATCCATCAACTAAATAGTGAGCGTGGTATACGTGTATAGCATGCAGCGGCAGTATTCGGGAAGCCAGAGTACAGAGTGTGGAAGAAACATAAGATTACCATTGGCAAGAAACTGATGGTGTACAAATCCATGGTGCAGTCTGTGATGCAAATATGATTTGGTGGCGTCCGTATCCGGATTTGCCTGTCATTGTGACGTCCATGGGGACAGTCACAGGACGCCTGCGCCTACAAAGGGGACAAGGGGTGGCTTGCGCTGCACCACCCATAGTTCCACCCACACACCCCATATCCGGTGTAAACCCGAAGGAATAAGACCGGGAGGCATGCGGATGGGAGCCAGGTTTCATCATCGGAGCCGGCCCACACTCCTTCAACAAGCAGAACGGAAGCATTCCGGCCTAATTGGGAAACCATACACACCAGACGTACACGAGGCGCTGGCTGGACCGTAGCGCGTTCCACACAGATTGCATGGAAGCACTCTTTGAGCCTAGCACCGTCACGAGGATGGTGCACTCCGTCCCCTCCAGCGACGACCAACTGTCTCCTGGAGCCAGTATGGACGAGGTAGTGGGTAATAGACAGGTAGGCACCTTGTCAACATTCACATCAGGCGCATCCACACCGGGGAGCTCAATCAACATCTACTTCTGAAATGTAAGATTACTCATCACGCAGGCAAACGTACCACCTACGCCGCCTTATTGGCCTGGATTAGTAAATTAAATGGGAACATACTCATGGTGCTTCTATTCCGCATACAATAGTGCCTTCTCCGGCACCTGGGAATCCGCCCTTTTGAGCAGTCCACGTAATTTGCATCGATCAAATTTGCCTTGGATTCGCAACACCTGAAATCAACATGAGTTTGTCATAAACGCACCTTCTTCATGTTCTGGTAATATTATTTTCGGTTTGCTCGAATGTCGTTCTACTGCACTACGTGAACCGTACAAAAGCGGTATGAAGATCCTTTTCGAATTCATTCGGTATACATATGGTTATATAGATTGGCGTCATCTGTGTCCAATGGCAGTTCGAATACAACATATGCACACGCGTTTATCCAAAATTTAGTGTGAGCTGTCACAAACTGGGTAGAGACACATTAGACATCATCATCAATGGTACGACAAACGTATATGGGTTTCGTTTGGAGGTCAGGCTAACAACCACTTTAGCAGGCATGAGAATAACTACTCAAAACCAACTGTTGATATTTTCTTCAACATTTAGACGTGACAGCCTTAAATCTTGGGCATCCATATTTGAAGGAACCCGATGTGGCAATAGTAAAGCAACTGCTAAGTAGAATGATGACTAGACTACTGGTACAGTGAAATAGTGTGCACTTAGGTGTTGCCCTCTACATGTACAGTCTGGTTTGGTTTGAGTAGCTGATGTGGGAGATCACACAGCATGCGAATGCGCTACAGTGTCCAATTCTGGCTCTCTGTGTCTCCGACCGGCTCGGTCATGTGCTGCCCGAGGCATGTGCACCTACTCATAGAAAGATTGATGCGCAACCTTTGGCATTAACAAGGGACATCAACTAAGTCCCGCTGCCCGCTGTCAAACATGCGACTTTCCAAACAGTGTTCGCATTGGTTGCGCAAATGTCCAAGTACCCAACCGTTTATACCTACCGACCTGTACTCTACTGTTGCCATAAGCTATTTACTAACGGTTTATATCGTACGTTCCGGGTGCAGCCCATTCGGTACTCATAAAACCATTGTCGTTATGCGCCGATTCATTTCCGATGTTATATAATAACACACTGGCGTACCATTCCCGTTAGATGCAACCTCTTACTTAATCCATCCAAAAGATTGGTCATGTGCAATGCAACTTCTGGTAGGCGGTCTCTGCACCTTTGCCTTCCATCCGGTTAGTACGTGTGTTTTCATAGGCTCCGGTAAATTCAGTATGGCTGAGGGATAACTGGAACTATAACTATATTCACTCTCTTCACTAGCCTGCGGAGTGGAACATGGAATGGCAACATCGTGATAATCGCTGGTCGGTTAATTGTCGTGATTGTTCACTTGACACAGATTTTCCAGGGAAATTTCTCTTCGAATGCATAATCCAAAGTGATCACACGAGGGACAATGGTTGAGCATGGTGTTACAAATGTCAAATTTGACATTTTATGCGTACTGTAAACGGCCAAGCGATAATAACCTTTTGAATCAAACGTATCCATCGAACTGGGTACATACCCAATAATTTGTCACCCTAGCACTGATCTGTAGCAAGCACACAAATCGCTCGGAAAAACCGCGCTCACATCAATTACGAATGAGCTCATGGATGGACTAAACCATTATTCTGCGATACACCGGCTCTCTAAGCATCATGCAATTTAGCATTGAGCAGCTAGTCAAGCTACGGTTATGGTGATCAATACCATGGAGCTGACATAGTGATGTGCATCGCGACCGAATGATAATATGAAAATGAAGATGCCATAACTCACTCTTGGTATGTAACCATACTAGACACCGCTTGAGGAGGTAGCCATAATAGTATAGCATAGATCATGATGAGTACAATATCGTAATGGGCAACACGTGAAGTCATTGCGAAATACATTCGAGTTAAATAAGCCTAAAATAGTTAGGTTATCTGTGACTCATCCGCTCTAGGCAGGGGCAATAAAAATACCACATTGCACCAAATCAGTAGTTAATCATTCTGGAATGAAACTGCACCCAATCCCGACTTACGTGCGGTATATAGAATAAGGATGCCATCCAAAAAAGAATGACCGAGATGGCGTCAGCAAGTTTCCAAATTAGCAGGGAAATGGTGCGATTATGTCCCCTGCAGGCTATCCGTGTCGCAAGGTAAAATCAGAGCCGATTATGATCGTCTGTTGTCCGAGGCGAGCGAGAATTAACAGGGAGGTGATGGGAGTATACACTCGAACGAACGTACGGTGCCAGCCCAGCAAGGAAGCCGTTAGGCTGCCGCAAGGAAAGGCGGCAGCTGATGGGACGTTCACACGTTTCTCGCATGCACGCTGATTGGCCAACAGTTGGACGCATTGGAGTGAGTTTGTTTGACTGAATCAAAGGAGAAATGTCATGCATCAACAAAGATCGTTAATTATGGATCCAACTAGCTGTATATACCGATATGTTTCACTCGCCCTCTGCCCGCGTTTTGGCCTGGTCTTTTTGTTTGCAGAATATACGTTTTGTCCCTGAAGGACCCACTTTTTACATGGTGTCAGAGAAGGAGAAGAACATAAGTACCACCCAGACGATGAGTGGAGCTGCACCGGCTATTCAAATGCCTGCCCCGCTGAACATGGATGAACGCAGTTTGGCAAGCAACTGGCGTTTGTGGAAGAGCAAATGGATGGATTTCTGCACATTATCGCGTCTGGACAAACAACCATTGGCGTACCGCTTGGCCATGTTTCGACACGCAGCAGGAGATGATGCGCGCCGCGTGCTAGAGACATTGTGCTACGACAAGAGCGAAGATGCCAACAATCTGGAGACAGTTCTTGAGAAGTTCAGTGAATACTGCGAAGGCCCAACAAACGAGACATTTCAGCGCTACCTCTTCTTTTCGCGGAACAGGCGGCCAGGTGAATCCGTTGACACGTACGTCACTGAGCTAAAGATTTTGGCCCGATCCTGCAGTTTCTGTAAATGCAAGGCGGACAGTCACATACGGGACCGCATTGTCCTTAGGATCAATGACGAAGGTTTGACGAAGCGACTATTGCGAAAGCGCAACCTATCTCTGCAGCAATGGATCGACATCTGTAACAGTGAGTCCTCCACTGCTTATCAATTCCAGCAGATGACAATCACAGGTGCTTCAGAGTTGTGCGCCGTTTCCAGGAGCAAAACTACGAGGGCCACGACCGCGCGACAGGAGCCCTGGAACTTCTGTGCAACACGACATCCGAGGAACAGCGAACAGTGTCCGGCGTGGGGCCGCATTTGTGTCAAATGTGGGAAGCGCAATCACTTCGCCCGCTGCTGTCAGTCGACAGATGTCAGTGCACTCGTTCCAGACAAATCGACAGAAGACACCGAACAATCGATTGGTAACGTGTCTCGGAAAGCGTCGCAGAAGTGTGTCTATGCAAGTCTTCTGATCGAGAGACGGTCTGTGTGATTCCAGTTAGACACAGGCGCGACGATCAATATTTTACCCAGAAAGCACTGCCGCGGCGTGCAAATTCAATCGGATCACGATTATTTGCGCATGTGGAATGGTTCCAGACTCAAGCCAAAGGGCTCAGCGACAATTGAAATGGTCAATCCGTCGTCTGCAGTTCGTGATCGTGGATGAGGATCTCACGCCGATTCTCGGCATTGATTTGATTTTATCTCTTGGCTTTGTCATTTTTAACCATGATCGTTTTGTGTACGCTTGTCAGAGTGAAGCCGATGTTAGTGACCTGTATTCGTCTGTGATTAGCCCAGGTTTAGGGGAATTTGAGGGTACCGCTCACCTGTCGTTAGATCCTTTGGTACGCCCGATTGCGTTACCTGCTAGGAGAGTCTCATTTGCGCTACGTGACCGATTTTCCGCGGAATTGAACAAGCTGGTTATCCAGGGTGTGATTGCAAAGGTTGACGAGCCAACAGACTGGGTTAGCCAGGTCGCAATCATTAAGAAGAAAAATGGCGAACTATGCGTATGTATAGACCCGAAGCCACTGAATGAGGCCCTGCGTAGACAACATTATGCGCTACCGACGTTAGAAGATGTCTTACCGAGTTTGACAAAAGCTAAGTTTTTCATGAAAGTAGACCTTTCTTCCGCATTCTGGCACGTTGTTCTAGACGACGAATCCAGTTTCCTCACCACATTTGCTACACCGTTCGGACGTTATCGTTGGCTGCGATTACCGTTTGGCCTGAAGGTGTCTAGCGAAATTTTCCAAAAGCGTTTGGTGCAAGCAATAGATGATTTAGATGGCGTAACCTGTGTGGCAGATGACGTTCTGATTTACGGTTCTACCGAAGAAGATCATGACACTAAGCTACACCGGTTCCTGTGGCGTTGCGTGCAAAAGAACATCAAGCTAAAACGCGAGAAAGTAGAGTTGCGGAAAGAGGTGATTTTCCATGGGCATGTGTTGACATCCGACGGAATCAGGATTGACCCAGGGAAGATTAAGGCGATACAAGAGATGCCGTCCCCTAACGATGTGAAGGCAGTCCATCGCCTAAACGGTATGGTGAATTATTTAAGCCGGTTCCTACCAGGACTCGCTGATGTCATGACTCCGATTAGGCAGTTAACTCACAAAGGAGTATATTGGAGCTGGGGAAGGAACAGGATTTGGCTTTCGCAACCATTAAGAACCTTATCAGTAATGCGCCCGTACTCGGATATTACGATCCAGCACAACCATTGGAGGTACAGTGTGATAGTAGCCAGAGTGGAATAGGTGCTGTTCTGTTGCAGAACGGAAGACCTTTGGATTTCCGCAGTCGAGCACTCACAGAGGCCGTGAAGAGGTACGCACAGATCGAGAAAGAGATGCTGGCAGTGGTCTATGCCATGGAGCGTTTCAATGATTATACTTTTGGAAGAAAGACAACCGTGTACACTGATCATAAGCCGCTGGTGTCGATAGCCACTAAACTACTGAATAACGTTCCTCGCCGTCGGAAGCGTATGCTTATCCGGCTCCAAAAGGATGACATTGACATTGTGTACACACCTGGCACACAGATGTTCATCGCGGACACCCTGTCGAGAGCACATCCGCCAGTGGCCGAACATCATCTAGAAGAGATCGAGACAGTTAGCATGGTGCAGCATCTGGCAGTGACAGAAAACCGTTTGAAAGACATAAGGCGTTTCGCGAAGAAAGACCAAACATTTGCAGCTTTGCGAGACGTTATCCTCAATGGGTGGCCCGAAACAAAGAAGCATCTCCCGAAGGGATTAACACCCTACTTCAATTTTCGGGACGAACTCACTGTCTGTGACGGTCTGTTGTTCAAGGGAAGTCGAATCCTAATCCCTTCTTCTCTCCGAAAGGAGATGCTGGAGCATGTCCATCGCGCTCACCTGGGTGCAAATTACACCATTAATCGAGCAAGAGGACTAATGTTCTGGCCAGGAATGACGGGTCAGATCAAGGATCATGTGTCTAACTGTGAGGCGTGCCGTTCACACGACATTCGGCAAACGAAGGAACTGATGATGCTGTATGATGTTCCGGACCGACCGTGGCAAAAGGTAGCAGTGGATCTATTCTGGGACAACGGAAAGGATTACTTACTCACGGTGGACTACTATAGTGATTACTTTGAAATCGATTTACTCACCACCACGACCACGGAGGCAGTAATCAACAAACTTATATGTCAATTCGCACGGCACGGGATACCGGAGGAGCTAGTCTCGGACAACGGTCCCCAGTTCAGCAGCAGGGCATTCCAGGTTTTGGCAACCAAATGGGAATTCGCACACCGGCAAACCAGCCCCTATCACAGTCAATCAAAAGGGGAAGGCAGAGTCGGCAGTGAAGCAAGCCAAGCGACTATTAGCGAAGGCTAGAGATACTCGGGAGGACCCATACCTCATGCTACTGGAGAGTCGCAACACTCCTTCAACGGATATCGGCCTGAGCCCAGTGCAGCGCCTATACAGTCGAAGGACCAGAACGGTGATGCCGGTATCCGCAACACTTCTGCGCCCTGTCACGCCACAACTTGAGAAAGTACAGAACAGTTTGAAAAGGCGAATGGTTACTCAGAAAAGGTACTACGACAACGGCGCACGGGAATTACCTGAGCTGAGATTGGGGGAAGAAGTATGGGTTAAACCAATTCCCGATGGACAGGAGCGGTGGAGAAAAGGAGTCGTGGCTGCGAAAGTCGGTGAAAGGTCATACGAAGTAAATGTTGGAGGGAAGAAGCTGAGAAGAAACCGAGTACAGCTGAGGAGATGTCCGAGGCGACGGCATGAATCAGGGAGAGAGCGTTATACTGCGTGCGGCAATGAGGCGACATCGGCAGATCCAACAAAGAGGACGCAGAGTGGTAAAGTGTATGGACTATTTAGCAAAGTACAGCAGCAAGAACATGAAAAAAGGGAGGATGTGATGGGAGTATACACTCGAACGAACGTGCGGTGCCAGCCCAGCAAGGAAGCCGTTAGGCTGCTGCAAGCAAAGGCGGCAGCCGATTGGACGTTCACACGTTTCTCGCATGCACGCTGATTGGCCAACAGTTGGACGCATTGGAGTGAGTTTGTTCGACTGAATCAAAGGAAAAATGTCATGCATCCACAAAGGTCGTTAATTATGGATCCAACTAGCTGTATATACCGATATGTTTCACTCGCCCTTTGCCCGCGTTTTCGCCTGGTCCTTTTGTTTGCAGAATATACGTTTTGTCCCTGAAGGACCGACTTTTTACACAATCTATTCTAATTTAAGGCAGTGGAAATTGGACGACATAAAAGCGAGACGCGAGATATTGATAGGCAGCCAAGTATTGCCCATATAAATATCGGAAAACTTTCTTAGTTATCGAGTTGGTTCCTTCAGCTACCGATGTTAGTGACATTTGTTTAAACACATCATTCCGCTAATTTTACTGACTGCTTGTGATCACTGTTCCTTGCTCTCAGATCGTAATGGCACTTGGCTGCTAACACGCTATCTTTTCGTTCGTGTGTGTATCTTAATGGCTCCTTTGTTGATCACTCTTCATTGACTTCGTTTTGCTTGCATACTTTTAGTAATATGGTTGGCTGAAATGTCGTTTCGTAGCTTCGCTTCAGACCATTCCTAAAACTATTTAAACAGATCTGATTCAATGCATAGGATTCTTTCCCGGCAGGTCTTTGGAGTTTTTCTTGCGGTCGTGGGGTGAAGGAGTCAGCTGCGACACCGCATTTTCTGGCGACGGCGTTTTGAACAAACATATCAATCTCCTTTGAGAAAAGGCAGACTCTTCTTCGGCAGCAGCAGTTGCAGTTTGAGATGTTTGAGCCGTAACTGATGGAGTTGCTTTCACGGAAACTGCACACCCAAACCGAACCCACTGCAACAGTTGCCCGGCCATCCGTTGACTCCATTGCAGCATCAAGTACAGAATTGTTCGTTGGACTGAGTGGATTAACATTCGAACGGTGGTTCCAGAGATACGTAGATAATGTTCGCGTGGATTTGAATAACCAAAATAATGCTTGGAAATTTCGGTTGCTGTTGAGAAAACTTGGTGCGGTTGAACATAACGATACACAAATTTCGTGTTGCTAAGTAATGCAGTTTTGAAAACGCTAAAGAAAATTTCCGGTGAGCAGTCATTGTTGTTTAGCATCCGATATAATTGTTTAAAACTGGTCAAACGGGATACTCATGATTTTGTCACACACGCCGGAATCTTGAACGGACCATTCAAACGATTCAAACTGGAATCCAGTCCCTGATCTATTAGTACCTACTGTAATGTAGTTAGTATGTCAGGTAGGGTTTCGAATGAAATGGAATGTAGATTGTTGGAGAAAGATTTGGCATTTACCATCAATAATTCTACGATATATGCTAAAGAGATTATCCCAAGCACTGACTGCACGGTGACAAAATTGCCCGCTTTGAAGGCGGAGAATATTCGGGCAGAGTTTGTAAAAGTCATTAAGTTTCAGCAACCGAGTGAGCCAAATCTTCCGAAAACTGAACATATCGCATTAAATTTCATGAAGGAAGATCGCAGCATTTTACTTACAAATGCTGACAAGGAGAAAACCCTTGTTGTAATGAATGGGTCAGAATATTTGAAAAAAATGAGACGACATTTGGAGACGGGTCCAAATAGAGTAGTTGTTGATAGGACCGTGGCCTCTGTAATGAACAAGAGTAAAAAGGAGGTTGGTAACTATTTAAGAACCGTGAAGGACGTTTTAGAGACAGGCAAGTGGTCGACACCCAAAATTGATTTTACCTCCGAGGGATTATGGCTTGCCAGAAGTTCATAAACCCGAAGTTCCCGTACGGCTTATAGTCGACGAAATAGGCGGCCCGACCCATTAACTTGCTAGACATTTGTCAAAGCTATTGCAGCCTCTAACACGGCGAAGGAGTACATCCGTGAAAATTTCTTACGAGTTCGCTCAAACGATAGCAAGTCTCCAAATTGAGTCAGATGATTTGATGTTCAGCTTCGATGTCACATCACTTTTCACAAATGCACCCAAAGAAGACATCACTCTGAGTGATCGAACGAAACTAACGGTTAACCAGATAAACGAGGGTATTACAGTGTGCCTTAACATTTCATACTTGTTTTGCAGTCGAAGTTTTATAGTCAGGAACAAGGTCTCGCCATGGGATCACCAACGTCCCCTGTACTGGCGAACCTGAATATGCAAGACTTCGAGAACAGGGCGTTAACAAACACCATTAACTCACCAAAAGTTTGGTAGCGTTATGTAGACGGCACCTTTGTCGAATATGCATGTCGAATATGCAATTCAAGCCTAACATCCATGGCTGAAACACGACCTTAATGTAATGGAGCACCCATAACGCCGGGCATTTAAGAACGTAATTGGAATGCGCAATCTTTCCTACCAGGAGAGGCTGCGACGACTGGGAGTGTTCAGTGGAAGCTATCGCAGACTACGAGGCGACCTGATTATGACATACTTGATTCTGCGAGACCCACATCATGTGTGCTACCCTTTACTGCAACTCAGCAGCAATACAAACCTGAGGGGCCACTAATTAAAACTCGCAGAACAATACAGTCGTCTGGAGTGCCGCAGAAATTTCTTTTCCATTAGTTTCTGTCACCCGTGGAATGCTCTCCCAGAATCGGTCGTCTCTGCACCGACACTAACAATATTTAAAAGACGGTTGGACGAAGCACTCATCCACTTACGCTTTGTTACTTAACACTACGTCTCCATCCTACACCTGGAGTTCACCATGGCATTATTTGTTGTTAACTGTGGATGCTGTGAATCTAAGAGGATCGCAGGACTGCAGCGAAACAAACGATAAGTCCTTATTTTATATTTAAAGTATTAACTATTTTACTATCCTTAGCATCATTATTGTTATGCTGATGTCCCCTGCAACTATCCAACGGGACTTGTAAAGCAACGCTTCTTAACCCGTATAACTTCATTGTTCATTGTTCATTGTTATATAAGCGGGATATGAAGGACGAGTTGCTTAATCACTTAAACCACATTGATAAGAGAATACAGTGTACTATTGAGTTGGAATCTTGTAGCGGCACAATGCCATTTCTTGACTGCCTGGTTCACTGGAATGGGGGAAATTTAAAGACGACAAGATATCGCAAGCTAACAGATACTGACGGCGTACTCCACTATACTTCGGGTCAACAGAAACAGGTTTACGCTGGGATAGCCTCAGCGTTTTGCTACAGTGCGCAAACCCTGTGCACGATGGAGGAGGCCAAAAAAGCTGCGCGGAAAATGGCAATGAGCAAACTATTAGAAAGTGGTTAAACATGGCGGCTAGTCAAACGCCAATTGCATAAAGTGCTAAACCGGCAATAATGGCTCACCACCGAGTGGATATTGACAGCAGGAGTTCCGTACAATGAAGGCACTTCAGAGGCTATTCGGAGGGTACTAAACAAGGGAAATATAAGGGTGATTTTTCAGCGAGGTCGAAGGTTATGTTCGGCGCTCGTACACCTGAAGGATAGGATGACTAACTGTGTTTAGAAAATTACATGTAAGGCTTATGAACATGTGTACATAAGCCAAACAGCGAGAGAATTACGCACAAGAATTTCGGAGCACAGGAGGCGCATTTCAAGCCCACCAAGAAAGGGGTTTGAATACCAAGCAGTAGTAAGAGACTCAGTCGTGGCGATCCATGCATTAGACACAGGTCATCAGATAGACTTGGAAAATGTAGAGTTCATTAGGAGTATACGACCAACACCTCGGCGGTTGATTGCCCAGGCGGTGGAAATTGCCAAATCTGACGACTGTGTGAATAGAATGGAGGAGGTAGAACTGCCTAATGCGTGGCGACTGATCTTAAGGCGGCCAGCCTGACGAACATCGGTGCGTGGATCGTATTGGAAAGTGCGAACTGACCCCCACTGTCAACACTGTGGTCTTATCCGTCAATTGTATTACACACAGAGTAACACTTAAACTATTTCCACTGTGATTGAACCATCTGAGGTGACCTCACGAACTGTTGCTGTAATGACACCATGCCTCAAGCCTCGTGCAATGCGGTTATCACCCCTGTTCGCCATAAAATCCCACCCCAATTGCACACTGATTCACCTGCTCTGACGAAGCCCTTGTGAGAGGAACGAAACATTACCAAACTACTACACCAACCGATAGTTTCCAAACCTTTCTGAACTCATCGCTACATGATCTTTTCCAAATATTTTCCAAGAATTTGTTTCCAAAATGATTGAAGACGCTGACCTGCACGGCTGTTCATAATCAAATTGGGAGTCGTAATGTACCGAACCACAAACCCCCGCCTGCATGCTGGAACTGTGGAGGATGGCCTTTAGCACGATTCTGTAGCTACGCCTAGCACCAGAATCAGAAGTGCAAGCGTATGGGTCACAAAGAAACCCACTGTCACGAGACGCATAATTCCAGGAGAGTGCAAACCCAAGATTTTACGAGAAGTTCAAATTCAAAAGGACGCGGTTTTTATGGAGCGAAAACAAAGGCCATCCTCGCAGCCTTTCAGACAGATTTTTTATGTAAGCGAAGGTATTTGACAGTAAATGTCCATGATGTTCCGGTATCTTTGTATTTGGATACAGCGTCTGATAGTAAAATCATTTCGTGAACAACGTGGATAAAAATCCGTAGACTTGCAGTTAAACCCATTTAGCTGACTGTCCAAAATGCATCCAGCGAACCACTGGAGCTGGACAGAGAGATTGCGATGTGAAACTCAACGACACACGCATTCAAGGAACGGTCTAGCTGGTTTTCTGTGTGGAGATTAATTGACTTGGAATGGATTGGAATGACAAACAGAACTTGCTCAAGATACCACTAATTCTTGTGTGTACAAACGATAATGCGTCTGTCCTCCACACAGTTGTATAGACACATAAAGATCAAAACTTTGATGATCAACTTTACGCAAATTACGCTTGTGTTTTCCGATCTGAACTTGGACTCTGCACAAACATGCAAGCAAAACTTACGCTACGTCCTGAACCGAAACCAGTGTTTCGACCTAGACATCCGGTTCCATACTCGTCACAACAACTTGTCGAAAAGGAACTTGATCAAGTACAACAAGCTGGTGTGATTTAAAGAATAGCTTTCACTCAATGGACTGTGCCCATCGTTGTGTTTAGAAAACCAAATGGCACTATTCAAAGCCAATCAAGTTTTTGAGGTTTGTGATCGACCAGGATTGCCGAAGATCGGATCTAGAAAACATCAAGGTGATAGAACGACTGTCTGCGCCAGCGGATCTTGGAACACTGAGCTCCTTCCTGAGAATAGTGAGTCATTATAGTGAAGTTTTGGCTTACATGCGTCGTCTACATCAACCCTTGAATCAGTTACTAGCAAAGGATGTTGAATAGAAGTGGTCCAAACAATGTCAGCTAGCGTGAAAAGTTGAAATCATTTCTGACATCCGACCTCCTACTAACACATTACAACCCGATGCTTGAAGCCGCCGTGACAACAGATACCTCTAGTCATGGGATTAGAGCAGTCATTTCACACCGGTTCCCGAATCATTCTGAAAAAGCGGTAGCGCACGCAGCAAGAGCAGTAACATTATCTGAAAAGAAATACAGCCGAATAGAAAAAGAGGCATTGGCTATCGCGTCTGCTGTTCAAAAGTTTCATAATATCCCATACGGACGACGCTTCACACGCGAGACAGACCACAAACCACTACTTGCAATCGTTGGTTCGAAAAGGGTATCGCAGATTATGCAGCCTGTCGACTTCATCGATGGACAACTTTACTCTTAGGGTATGACTTAAACATGAAATAAGTGCCAACCAACGCTATCGTGCAGGCAGACGCTCTAGCAAGACTCGTCCATAACACCAAGCAGGAACCAGAAGATGTAGTCATTGCAGAAATTGCAAGCCAGGCAGACGTCAGTCAAGTGTAACACGATGCCGTCAGCAACCGGCCGGTACAGGCCAAGATAGTTCAGCTGGAAACCAAACGCGATGCGTTGGTACAAGAATTGTGTCACATAAAACTCGGCTGGCCAAAACGGTGTGCAAAAGCGGAACCCACAGTATTTTGTGCGGCGCGACTCCTGGTCGGAAATTGAATCCTGGCTATTTTTTGCAGATAGCATCGTGGTACCAGAGGTTCTTCGTAAACGCTTCCTAAGGCAACTTCACAGAGTCCATCCAGGAAGTGTCCGTATGAAAGCTCTCGCTCGGAGCTACGTTTTTTGGCTGAGGATAGATACCCAGCTGGAGGATATTGGGCGCATGTGTTCTAAACGTTCGTATGGTTCTAGGTTGCCGGTAAGAACGACATTACACCCATGGCCAAAACCGGATTCTCCATGCTCGCGTTTACATGTGGATTTTGCCGGACCCGTTGAAGGAGTTCCGTTCTTGGTACTTGTGGACACCTATAACAAGTGGCCCGAAGTCAGCGTGATGCACAATACGTCGGCGGTCTTTACAATTCACACGTTGAGACATATTTTCAGTCAACACGGACTGCCAGAAACAATTGTTTACAGAGGAGTGGTAGGGGGAGTTGATTGGTATAGGTATAAATTCGTCATATCTAGACTCACTCAGACAGTCGTCAAACTCCCGGGAAAGCACTGTACGCGCGTTTCATCCGTTCGGGAATCGTCAGAGTACGCATTCCATTGGACCCTGGTAGGGCTCAAACCCGCAACTCGACTTTTGCCAGTCCGTGGTTGAGACCCCTAAACTACGGGGGACGGCAACGACCATCGTGAATTAGTTACTAGGTGTGATATAGCGCCGCTCACTAAGCACTGGCTTACACGTTACTGCCGTTCAGACGACAGGGTAACCCCCTCACCAACTAAGTAATTCAAGTTGTTCATTGCCGTCCTCTGTAGCTCAGTTTTTTCACCCACGGACTGGCAACAGTCGAGTTGCGGGTTGAGCCCTGCCAGGGTTCGATAGAAACAATTGTGTCAGACAACGGAATGCAGTTCACATCTTATCAGTTTGCCGAATTCTGTGCGCCTAACGGAACTGAACACATGTGGATTGCACCATATCAACCACGACCCAACGAGTAAGCGGAAAGGTTTGTGGACACTCTGAAACAAGCGCTATTCAAATCGAGGGAGAAGGAACCCTG